>OY856413.1:573124878-573724878 GCA_963693085.1 Alisma plantago-aquatica
ACTTCACATATGGTGGTGGTTGGCATGGGGAACCGACGTTGTTGGTGGAGTGGTGTCAATTTTTTTAAGAAACCAACAAAACTAAAAGTGATGTTAAATGTCAGATCTGTACTAGTGAATGTTTAGGTATTCAATTCAAGCAACAAATCAACTAACTGGACTCCCAACCAACCGGTTCGAGTGTCAGATTGATTGGATATTGCATTGGTTGAATTTTGGATGAAGTGGAAAGAAAACAACCAGTTCTCTTAAAAAACCAATCAGTTTGTGGTTGTGAGATGACCGCTTCACATAGAGAGATGCCTAGTTCGTTCTACAATTTGATTGCATCAAAGATAAGTCCTAGCATTGTGTTTTGCATTAGTTGGATTAGAATTGCCAATTCATATGAGACCGGGAAACAGGATGAAATGACTGACTCACTTACTGAACCTATCGACTCCCATGCCAACCGATCGGTTTGTTATTTTGTTGTTTGTAGTTTGCAATTTTTTTGAGATTTTGGTCCATTCCACTCCCACACAGACTGTGAACCCTGACCCTGACCCTCCTATTTATAGAGGGGTACTGGGGGCTTCTCAGACACATCAATTGCCTCTAATAATTGCTTGTCTTTTTTGGTTTTGGTAACTGAGAGAACCCAATCATCGTACCCAATAAAGGGAGGGATAGAAAGGTAGAACGATTGTGGGAGAGTAAGTTGGTGACTAGTACACCAACGGGAGAGACAACTCCTTCCTGTATGTTCTAGTAGAATGATAAGAGTTTTAGGTGGTCTGTGTGGACTTCCATAGAGGCATGGAGGTTGTTTCCTAATGCTAGGAGGACAATGTCAACCTTTTGTTCATGGTGAAGACCAAGTGTTGTTGCAGACGTCGTCCCAATGCAACTAGAAAATAGCTACACAATCACAATGATGAGGAGATGGCCGTTGGACTTTCTCTAGGACCAGGAAATCCTTGAAAATATCTTTTCTAATATATAATTATTGACACAATATGCTATTTTAATGGGGAATATGTCAGTAACATTTTTGTTTTTGCTGCCTATCTGATGCCATATTTCCCTACATCCTACCTATGTGTTGAACATTGAGCCTATTGAATTCTAAGCGAGGTTGACATACCTTAAATCACCTGTGAGGATAATAGACTCCAAGGTAAAAGATCTTAGGAAATAAAAGATAGAGATTGTAAAGGTTCTTTAGAAGCACCATGGTGAGGATGAAGCCACATTAGAGTTAAAGAAGGACATGGAAAAGTCTCATCCTGATCTTTTGTTTAATTAATTGAATTTTGAGGACAAATTTTGATAAGAGAGAAAGGATGTTATGACATGGTTTTTCACATGTATTTACATATTTTAAATGCAAATATTTGAATCGTAAGGATATTTTAGAAACTTTGTATTCCTTATTTTTAAAGTATGGGTTTAAAGTGCAAATCTTCCTTTGCAATGCTTTTTGTGATTTTACTATATTCAATAATTCAATAATAGATACGGGGGAAAAGAAAGAGACAAAATCCAATATTAAATGAATTACCAAAAAGTAATGGATAATTAGTATTATATATATAGAATTGTGTGGAGTTTTCTAGAAAATTGGTATTAAAGGCAACTAATGGATTGGTTTCATTTCCACACTATTTTTCATGAGAAAAGTAATCAAAATAAGAAATATATCCAAGTCGATAGGAGAAAAGGGTTAATTTGATATCTTAAATAAATGATATAAAAGGGAGACTTAGAGATGAATTAAAGTTTCTTTAAGTTTTGTATTTTGGTCTCACATCTCACCCACACCTAGACAAAAGTAACTAAGACTTCCCTTTAAAATTTAGGATTCAAAGGATTAAATGAAGGAGAGATATGGAATTTACTAGATTTTCTAAAGTGAAGAGGGTTATGAGAATATGATTGATGTAACAATTTATTGTGTTTTTGGAAAATCAAGGACCCAACCCCTTTTATATGTGCATGTACTTTGAACTGTTGGATTACGATCTGACCCTTCATAGATCTCCGTCTACCCTGAGTAAGAAAAGGAAATAGAAACCCAACCTTGAAATCTTTCATGCTTCATTTCCTCGTGACCTAGTGCATGGGCAAGATTATAAACCTTTATAATGGATTCAAGAGGTGATTGCGAACCCATATACCCTAGGTTTTATCTATGTTGGGGAGAAATTAAGGGTTTTCCCAATTCACGAACTCAAAGGTAACCCTTCTGCCATATCTAGTATTATAAAAGGGCATAGTACCCACCTACAAGATCACAAACAACTCCCCAAGACTCTGATCAACTCTACGATTCTCTCTCTACCCTCAATTCCTCTCTTATCCTCATACTTGACCCCTAGCCACTCTCAAGATTCTGCTGGAGATACCTCTTTGTCATGCTCTCAACTCCGACCAACACTAGGAAAATTGAGACCCTTAGTGAGTTCGACAAAGATAGACAAAGGTGTTGGTACCTTCACTAGTCGCTCAAGGAATCAAGATCTCAGAGTCAGCCTCAATTGTTGATTATCAAATCTTATCACAAAGCAATGAGGTTGAAGACAATCTTGGGGGGTGAAAAGGCTCCCTTGCCCCAAACTCATCTTCTTTATAGGTTGGGACTTTTATGTCCTTTTCCCCTCTTTTTTGCCCTAACTAGCAAGTATCTCTGCGAGCGCACCAAGCCTAGTTGGAGTGAGCCCATTGGCTCGACCCAGCTTAGTTGGCAAAGTCAGGACTCAGTTTCATCGCCTAGGTGGTGAGCCCTTGTTGGCCATAAATTTTTAATCTTGAAAAAATCATAGTAATTAGTAGGAATATCTGATAAAAAAAATGTTTTAAGACCTAGATCTGCCTTGAATTTGAAAAGTACCTAAAGTTACTCACTTTAATGTAACAAAAACATGGAAATGCTAATTTCTTGGTTATAATGATCATAATATGCTTAAATGAAAGTTTAGTTTTTTTGGATAAGGACATCTTTGACTTAATTTTAGACTAATTATACATATAACATAAAAAATAGGATTTGTGAGTTTAAAAGGCATTAAAAGTGAAAATTAGGGTTTGGGAAGCCAAAACCCTAATGTAACCCTAATTTGACTCCAAAACTGTAACTTGGAACCCAAGTCAATATTAATGTTAGATCATGGACAAAATAGTAATACTTGGGTGTTATGCATTACTTTCAGGGTGATCGCTTACTTATTCTCAACATCACTTGTTTACTTGGACTTTCAGTTACATCTGAGAAAGGTATGTGGTTATGCCTATGACTACTTACCTTAAACAAATTCCTTGGTTTTTCAAGGTTTTTCAAATTGATTACAAATAAATTGTTGGTTGTTTATTTAATTCTTGCAATCTATAAATCCTCTATGAGTATCACATTATATAAGTATAACTTACTCAACTATCTCTAATGAATTTAAGTGTTACATGTGGGATGTATGAAATGTCTTTGTGATGATGGGTGATCAAGATGAGATAGGAAGATCATCACTAAGACCAAGTAGGTATAGGATGGTCATTATGAGGCCAAGATAGGATAGGATGGTCATTGTGATTCCAAGTTGGGATATGAAGGACATAACAAACTAGGCAAATGAACGGGAATGTTATGAGAAGCACATTATAGGGACAAAACCCTAGTGAGAGGGTACCCCACAATGAGTACTCTAGAGAGGGAATGTACCATAGAGATTGAGTTGTGAAGTTAGAAAGAAAACACTTGCTCAGTTTTTTAATCATACTTTTTTTCTATGGATAATTATGTTGTTACACCTACATGTGAGTATTTTTTTTCCCACATACCAATATAACTTGTTATAAGGATTGTTGTTTTGTTTCACGGAGTTTTAGGTGAAACTATTGTTATTATACAAAATAGACATCCTGAGAAGAAGGCACTAAAAGGAAATATACTTCAAGATGCTATGGAGGATTTAGTTAGATAGTTTTATTTCCAGTTGCAAAGAATAACTTTCCATATCATGTATCTCCTTATTAGGGACTTTATCTTACATTTTGTATCAAACTCTTTTCCATACAATGAAATTTATGATTATTTTTGGTTAATTGCTAAACCTCGATCCTGTAAATATTGTAATCGCCCTTACCCTCTCCTAATCCACCTTAATTGGAGATAAAAGAGGTAGGGGATAAATACCATGTCTATATGAGAGATTAGGCCAATGTTATGTGTTAGACAAATTTATCTCTATTGTGCTACACTATATAATATACAACCAAGCTCATGCGTAATCACTCATGCTTGTAATAAAATCAATTCCAAATAATTATCACAAAATGTCGATTAGTAACACATGATTTTTAATTGAACTATACTTTATATGAATAACTGCTAAGGTTAATTCCATTATATATACAAAATATGTCAATTGGTCTTAATTTATATAAAACAGCATAATAGAACAAGACAATGTTTGGTGACTAGCTATTGGTCTATGGGTCTTTTGCTCACCATGGGTTGTTAACGTAATCTGTGGTTGCTATAAAATCACTGATAACAATAACTAAACTAATTAGGAATAGTTGATGAGTACCCCTTGACTCTTAGCTAGAGTGGCAATACTGTAAAGCTCATAGTGGAGACATTTATTAGCATGATATTTTTATTTATAATCGTGCCTAGATTTATTTTTCATCTTTCAGTCATCTTTGGGATTTACTAATATGGAAATCTTGGTAAGACACTGACTATGTAGGTACATGTTAGTCGATATTGTAACCTTTGTTGTTACAACCCATTCCTAGCTTTGCTGGTAATCCTAGAGTTTTAAGATAATCTTAATGCTCGGCATACTTTTGTTAGTAATATTCTATGTTGTGCTTTATCTTAACTTTGATAACCTTAAATACTTGTTTGGGAAACTCATAATCATAACTTAAGCATACTATAAGATCTAAGTTTGGGTTAAGATAACATTAATCGATACATGTGTGTAAGAAGTGAGTTAATGACACTGACTATGTAGGTACATGTTAGTCGATATTGTAACCTTTGTTGTTACAACCCGTTCCTAGATTTGCTGGTAATCCTAGAGTTTTAAGATAATCTTAATTCTTGGCATACTTTTGTTAGTAATATTCTATGTTGTGCTTTATCTTAAATTTGATAACCTTAAATACTTGTTTGGGAAACTAATAATCATAACTTAAGCATACTATAAAGATCTGAGTTTGGTTTAAGATAACATTAACCGATACATGTGTGTAAGAAGAGAGTTAATGACATTGGAGGAAATAATTAATAAATTATTTTTCATTTGAGAATATTATCAAAATAATATTGTAGGGTTGTATAGAATTCAATTATGAATAAAAAAAAGAATGAACCAACTCAGAGTTAAAATGAGGGAGTTATGCCCTTTTTAGTAAATATATACAGAGCACCACGACCACGACGCTGCGTCGACACCCCGACCTGCGATGCTAGTACCACGACCGACGTTGCGTCGACACCACAGCCCAAGATGCTAGGACCATGACCAACATTGCGTCGACACCGCGACCAGCGATGCTAGGATCACGACCGACGCTGCGTCGACACCGCGACCGCAACCGATGTTGTCCAACACAGCCAATCATAAAATGATCATATCTCGAGCTATACTTATCCATTTTCAATGAAACGAAGTGCATTGGAACTATGATTTGATGCTATATCTTCCTAAGCAAGTTTCTCTATGAGAGGAAGATCTAGAAGGTGATTTATGGGGCGATTTTTGGGGAAGAATGTTAAGAACAATAGAAATAAAAAAGGGTTGTTATAGATTCGACTTGGTAAGTAGGTTTAACCCTTGATTCTTCCTTCTTTACATTTCCCCTCGGTTGGAATCCATAATCCAACGAGTTAATTTGAGGTTTGGTTTAACCTATGGTCTTCTTCTTCTACCTACAACAGATCTCGTTTAGGTTAAAATGAAGAAGAAATGACAACTTTTTTGTTAGGATTTGGATATGGATTCGAGATCTTCAGAGATGGGCTATGTTTTTAGGGTGTTTTCACACCTTAGGGTGAGTGGGTACTTCCTTTAAATAGTAGATTGCATGAAAATGAGTTAAATTATCAATAATCTTCAATTGCTTGGTATGCGAGTACAAACATTGAGTTGCCTTTTTGATCTAGTTTTTGCAAGATGATATGAAATGGATTATTTCTTTGTTGTGATGAATTTTAGATTATGAAATCACATTACAAATTATCACAATCCATCTAAATGAGAATTCTTAAATTAATTGTAGAGGTTACATGATTATACTAAAAAGTAGGATTTTAGGCTATGACTGAATTTGTTGTATAATTAAATAAAGAAGTTTGCCTAGTTGAATCTCCTTGGTTATGAATGATTGTTTTATTTGTATGCATATTACATATATGTTAGATAACATCTTGGATTTCATTCGATGATATTAATGTTTTCTTGATATATCAGTAAGGAGGGTGAAACCCTAAATGAATGGAAAGTTGAAGGTTTGCAATTAGACATCTTGATTCAATGTTATTAATGATGTTATGATGTATACAATCCTTATGAGAGTTATTTGATAAGTGAATGAGCTAAATGAAGCCTAATGATAGGGTGTTCAGTGAAATAAGTATTGTGATACCAATGTTTCTCAGTTTGAGATGTAGTGATGCTTAACAATTTAGTTGTGGTAAATGTTATCAGATGGGTTATGAAATGAATGGTTTGCAAATTTGAACAAGGATATGTTGATGTGATGATTGAATTGTGAATTTAAAGAGTTAATTAGACATGTAGATGCCCTGAACACTGTAGAATCCTCACAGGATGATGCCTGCGTTGTGAGGAGGAAATAGTTTCCCAACTGGAGGTAGTCCAAATCAAGGTAAACCAGAGCGCACCAGTAGGGAGCGGGGGTCTTGACCAGTAGGGTAGACTCCTTACAATTGTGTGGTACCCAACACCAACCAGGGATGCCAGTGGTACCTATGTTACATGTTGAGTGATCAGTGGTCAGTAGGTCTACTAATACACCTGAGGGCTTTGACTCACCGCCTGAGTACCCAGGTTGAGAGGTGGAGTCTGAGATATCCGGCCACTCCCATTAGCCGCCAAGAGGCAGACGTGTCGAGGCCCACTACAAATGGGGTCTTACTCAAGAGATAGGCTTAGGAACTCGGGCATGCTTCTAAGCCTTGTACAGTGAGATCATAACTTGTTGTGATTCCTTCACCTGTTGTGGTACACCTCATGTGGGTTTAGGGCATATTAAGATGAAAGAGAGGTTAATCGAGTGTGTGCGGTTATTGAATTATCCTTTGTTTGTTTATAAGTTATTAGTTCTCTTTGAGATTAATCAAGCATGTTCATATATTGATTCATTGTTGTAGATATCCAAAGTATCTTGACATATTTCCATTTGTGAATGATTAATCTCTTTAAACCTTATTGTTATTATAATTGATATCAAATGCTCAATAGTATATTTGTAATTATAATAGTGCTTTAAACTATTTCTTTGAAGTACTCATTCATTGAGCGAGTAGGCTCACCCTTCTACTCACAATTTTTAGGGAGAACACATGGACTTGAAGAAGGTCAAAGCATCAGAGTAGATCTACCACATGAGTTAAGTATGAGATTAGTTAAGTTCATTCAGTCCCTATCACTCTAGGTCCTTGTATAGATGTGAGAGAGTTGTAAATGATGTTTTGTGTCTTTGTTTCCTTAATAAGAGAGAATGTATCTGATTATCATGTCATATGTACCTGGAAGAGTGAGAAACATAATGAATGTATGGATGTGTATCATTAATGTTGATATCATATTAGAGTAATTAAAGGTTTATTATCTTGTAAAGTTTGTTTATGTGATTACATGTGAGAAAATAAAGAGTTTGAAATAAAAGAGAAAAAAATGGGAGTGAAATTTGTATTTAGTATAATCCTCAAACTCATTCCCACATCTCATGATTAGTGGTAATCTTGGGATCCAGGTGTGACAATTTTTTGGTATCAGAGCTTAGGATGATTCATCAGGGACCATTAGGATAGAACGTTAGAGTTATAAGGGTGGCAATTAAGAGTTGATGTGTCTTTAGCTCTGGGAGGTCTGGTGTAATGGCCCATTTTCAAATTAGTCATCTAATTAGGGTTTACTTGGATGATTGTATGCTTAACAAAGTTGATCATTATTTAAAGCTTGATTAGTGATGGTACTTAATTTTTGATGTTTTAAATATAATGAGAAGGTTTAATCATACTTTGATTTACATAATTAGGGTTAAGATTTGGAAACCCTAATCGGCCCAAATTAGGGTTTTGATGAGATATGAATACATAATTTGATAAGTATAATGTCTCACTAAATGATTTTTAGTATTTTATGTGTAACTCTATTTAATTCAAATTTGGATATGATTTAAATATATAAAATTTGAACACTCTTGAAAAATATCAGGATTTTTGAAGAATGTTCTGACCTATTTGTCGGTCGAGTTTCAAACTTGACCGATCATATTTTTAGATTGATATAGTAGTGTGGAAATTGAATTTTATCTTTTCATTGGTATATCCAATTGATCTCAAAATTTAACTGTAGTTGTTAAACTCCATTATAGACATCGTTATAAATTGGTGTAATTTTTGATCTATACAGAGAGGGGTGTCGATCGAGTTCGGTGAAGGACTAACTCGACCGACCATGTTGTTGACTACAATATAGCAGTGTAGTATTTGATTTTTAATTATTTATTCATACCTACAAATGATCTAAAATTTTATTATTTCTTATAAACTCAAGTTCAAATATTGTTTTAAATTTTCATAATTTTTGGATTAGGTTTGAGTTCTAAAATGTGTGGTTTTGGTCGAGTTTATAACTCAGCCGACGAACCAGTTTGAGCAAAATACAAATATAATGAAGGGTTTGTTTGCAATTGTTCTAAGCACCTCAATTCATCTATGTGACTTACCTAACACACAAGGATCTCTCATAACTCGCCCTTCCTGTCAAAGAAACAAAATTCTTGAGAGAGAGGAGAGCTAGGGTTTTGAGAAGAGAAAGTGGTGGAGATGTTGACCTAGGGTTACTCTATCCAAGATATGATGAAATCAAGTAAGTTTAGCTTCTTTGCATAGCATTTCATGGTGAATCTTCTCTCACATGTCAAGATTCCATCCCTCCCCTGATTTGATTCAAAATCGCATCAAATCTCCCCCTTTTCTCACTCTTTCTCTTCTAATACCCATTTCTAGGGTTTCCGAGTTCAGAGGAGAAAGAATTGGATTTTTTTGCGAGAGTTTGATTGGGTTTCCAAAATTTCAGAGGCTGACCTACGTTTTTAAGGTTCTTGGCACCTGAGGTGAGTGTTTTTCTCCCTCCTAAGCTTTGTATTCATGTTGAAAGCCTAATTCCATCTGGCTAAAACAATCAAAAACCCTGGTTGTATATGTATGTGACTGGATTTGATTTGGGAAAGATATTAGGGGATCGACTTCAACTGATATTGATTATTTCTCATTGATTAAAACTTGATTAGTTCCTGATATATTGATTGAGGATCCATGTAGAATCCTACAGATAGATGCAAATTCTATTTCATGCGAATTTTGCCTAAATGTTAGCCTAATGGTTGATATGCTTGGAATTGAATTAACATGGATAGATTCATATTCGAATTGTATTAGATCATATTATACAAGTGTATTGTTGAATATTAATGGATTTGAATGACCACATATCCTGATTAGGATTTATGTTGAGGAATTGAATCAAATGAGTTAATTGATCAATGTATTCTTATGATTGATGAATGAAATGTGTGAAAATGGAAACTAGGGTTTCCATGTTTGTGAATAACCTTAATGAACCGTCGAGTCATGATTGGATTATTGAATGATATGATTCTTATAATATGTTGAACTAAGGAATGACTTCTTGGAAACCCTAAAAGTTTATTATTAAGAATATTATGAGTGATAAAGCTAGAACTTGTATATGATGTTGTAAATGTGATCAAATGCTGAAGTTGAAATACTTCAATTGAATATGATGAGTAGTATTAATATCATCTAAGTCTAATGCATTTGTTTTAGTATAATAAAGAATGATCATTGTTGATTATGGGAATGAAATTAGAAGTCAATGACACGGTACACTTATCTAAATATAAGAAATGATATGAAGAAGAAAAAAATGTATTGTTGGTGATGGCAAGTTAAAGATGAAACTAATGAAATTATTATGATGAAGTATGTAATCCTTTGTTTTAATTACATGTGGCTTAATCCAAATTGAATGAAACGTACTAAAACTAGACTTTGATGGATATCAATGAAAATAGAAGTATTGTATGTCAAGTGAGTTAAAAATGATTGGTTCCAATAATTTAATGAACATGGAATGAGAGAAGTTGAGATTAATGAATATGAAATTGAAGGAAAAAGATGAGAATTAGTAGACAAATTTAAGAAACAAACTCTAACCTTAACATGCTAAGCTAGATGGTGCTAATGAATAACAATCTCAAATGAGGGATTAAGGAATGTACATAATTGTAGTTCAATTCAACTAAAAGATGAAACTCAAGTATTTGAATTGATTTACAAGAATGTGTTCTTGTATTGTGATTGTTTGATAGAAGACTTGTACTACGAGAATGAACTATTTTGATGGAATTCAAATGATAATCAACATGTGTTGATTAGTAACCCGTATGGAGAATGTGAAATAAAAGAATAGTATGATAAATCTATTCTGAATATGATGAATGATACATGATGTCTATATGATTTTACTATTTCTAGTTCTAATGACTCTACCAATATTTGTTAAGAACTGTGATATACAATGAACTGATAAGGAATATGTTGAAATTGAATTTAATATGCACTCATTACATATTGAGAAACCCTGATAAGGGTAAATATTGCATAATGAGATTATGTCTAGGGATGAAAGCCCACTGATGATGATAACACCCTGATGGGGTAAATGATGGACAATAATATTATGTCTTGGGTTGAAGGCCCACTATTGATGATTTCTATGAGATGAAGTAGAAGATAGAAATAGTCATATGTGTTGCAATATACAGATTTATTATGCTTCTTGCTATGATCATTGTCCTTATTGATAAACTTGATTTGTTTCATGATATTCTAGTTATGAGAGAACACATAGATATGATATATGATGTTTTGAATTCTTTTAAGATGAGTAAAAAATATTAATAACAAGTGAAATGATGGAACATCTAGTTAGGTGCCCTGAACACCATGAGTTTCCCTCGAGGACCACACTGGGGAAACAAAATGGATGTCCTTGTAGTAATCGATGAATTATGAGAAGGATTTCTAGAGTATGGATCGAGACCTTAAAGGTTAGACCACCAGGATTTAGGAGTGAGTCATCTGGAGTGGCTCTGGCCCTAAATCCTTACTGTGAATGTCTGTGTCTAGATGGAATAGACTCTTTTGAAATGAAATATGTGAAATGTGAAATGAAAAATATTTGAATATTGTGATATGTGATATATTGTTATGTTGGTTACTATCTCATGTACCTGAGATGAGGACGTGAGCCTCTTTAGGCAAACCTGAGCTGGCGAGGGTCTGTTGTTGATATCTTATGGTGGCTGGCTAAACCCTAAGATAGTGATGGTGAGTCATTGACACGAGAATCAGGCGTGGTGACTTCTACTAGGTGAGGTACAAGCCAAGCAGTTTCAGGGCAAATGAAAAAAAGATGGGAAGTCATGTAGAACATGATTGGAATGGTTGTTACATTCCTTGTACTACTACTTGATGATTTGTTATCATTGATTATAGTTCTTGTTGTGGAAAGTAATCATGTTGCTATGGACATTTTCTATTTAATATTATGACATGTCATGTTGACAAGTTATAAATGTTGGGATTTATATCCATTCTAAATATGAGTTGGATTGCTTGGTATTTGATAGTATTGTTTGGTAGATATGCATTATGTGTACTTCAGCTTCAGGACTACATGATGTGTTCCTGGTCTGGCTGGTGGAATGTCACAAATATAATGTTATTGTTATGTATTGATTCAAAATGCTTATAAATTGACTTATTACTCATGTAGTAGGACTCTTAATCTGAACTAAGAAGTATCTATTGATTTGTTCATAGAAATGCATTAAAAGATGTTTCAAAGTTATAATTGGTTTAAGTGATTACCTTATCTGTTGGATTAGATTACCATTGTAAGTTAGAAATGACTTATGATAGAACTATATGCTAGACTTTTCAGTATCTGTATGTTTTTGTTAAGTTTATTATACTTAATCTAATGCTGATGCATGTACCTAGCTTGAGTGGGAGGTATCCACTCACTAGGGCTCTATATGAGTCTCACGAGGTTGTTTGAAATATTTTTAGGTATAATTATATCCAGAGGAGAGGTCACAACAAGGAAGATATAAATAGCATAATCTAGATAGATTAGAATGTCCATGTACTCTCTCTTTCCCGGGATGGGTTGTAGACTATGTTTGTTCATCAATGTACATGTATCTAATGTAAATTGAGCTACATATGAGACTAAGATTTGATTCTAGTTTTGATGGAGTTGAATAAGATTTTTGATATCTTAATGTGATGTCCGTGATGTGACATTGATTTATAAATTAATGAGGAAAGAAAAAGGAAATTTTTATTTGTGTTTTTGTATATTGTTGAATCGCCTTTATCGAGAATTCATTATTTTATTTCATAATCTGGGTTTAGGTTTTGGGATTATCTCTAATGGTTGGTATTTATACTGATCAAAAGAGTGGGTCCTGACAAGCGTGGTATCAGAGCCTAGGTTAGATGAGTCTACATGGACAATAGTATCTAGGACTAATTGATAATGTCAAAGTTGAATATAACCTGAATGATGTGCATACTGACTAAATTGAGTATCCAAATACTCTGGTCAAGTATTTGGGTACTGAGCTAAGCTAGTATGGAACTTCCAACTATACTTCTTTTGGATGCCCTGACCAAGTATCCAGATGAAGATAGTTTGGCAGTATAATAAGATACACGATGAAAAAGAGAAGAATGGCGATAAAATGGTGAAAGAGAAATGATTTTATAATTCAATATGGAACCTATGGAAAACATGAAATTTCATATAAGAAAGATGAAAGCTTAATGGATTATGAAAATAATATCTAATGAGTTTGAGTCTGAGTATGAAATATTAAATTGTGAGAAAAAGCTATGAACTAAGATGCACACTAGATGATCTTCTTTATAAAGGAAATTGATGAATGCATATGATAATATGTGAATGAGTCATAATCTTAATCCATGAGATACACAATCAAATTAAAAAAATGATGTGAAAGGTGATGTGAATCAAATCTTGATAAATGATGTATTACTAATATTAGTGATTCAAATGTTTATAATACTCAAGGAGAGATATGATGATGATACAAAAAAAATATGTCATATGAAAGAAAGATAAAACGGAATACTTTCTAACTAGATGTCGAGAGAGATGAATAATTAGATGATATGATATTCTTCTATATCTTTTCTTAGATTTTGGGACGAAATCCTAAAAGGAGGGGAGAATTTGTAATGACTCATTTTCAAACTAGTCATCTAATTAGGGTTTACTTGGATGATTGTATGCTTAACTAAGTTGATCATTGTTTATAGCTTGATTAGTGATGGTAATTAATTTTTGATGTTTTAAATATAATGAGAAGGTTTAATCATACTTTGATTTACATAATTAGGGTTAAGATTTGGAAACCCTAATTGGCCCAAATTAGGGTTTTGATGACATATGAATACAAAATTTGATAAGTATAGTGTCTCACTAAATGATTTTTAGTATTTTATGTGTAAATATGATTTAAGTCAAATTTGGATTTATTTGTATATATCAAATGTGAACACTCTTGAAAAATATCATAATTTTTGAAGAATGTTCTGACTCATTTGTCGGTCGAGTTTCAAACTTGACCGATCATATTTTCAGATTGATATAGTAGTGTGAAAATTGAATTTTATCTTTTTATTGGTATATCCAATTGATCTCAAATTTTAAATGTAGCTGTTAAAATCCATTATAGACACTCTATTAAATTTATGTAATTTTTGGATGATTTTGATCTCTACAGAGAGGGGTGTCGGTCGAGTTCTGTGAAGGACAAACTCGACAGACCATGCTGCTGACTGCAATATAGTAGTGTAGTATTTGATTTTTATTTATTTATTAATAATTCCAAATGATCTAAAATTTTTAATATTTCTTAAAAACTCAATTTCAGACATTTTTTTAAAGTTCCATAATTTTTTGATGAGGTTTGAGTTCTGAAATGTGTGGTTCCAGTCGAGTTTATAACTCAGCCGACCAACCAATCTGAGCAAAATAAAAATATAATGAAGGGCTTGTTTGCAATTGTTCTAAGCACCTCAATTCATCTATATGAAAAACCTAACATGCAAGGAGCTCTCATAACTCGTCCTTCCTATCAAAGAAATGAAATTCTTGAGAGAGAGGAGAGATAGGGTTTTGAGAAGAGAAAGTGGTGGAGATGTTGACCTAGGGTTACTCTATCCAAGATATGATGAAATCAAGTAAGTTTAGCTTCTTGGCATAGCATTTCATGGTGAATCTTCTCTCACATGTCAAGATTTCATCACTCCCCTGATTTGATTCAAAATCACAACAAATCTCCCCCTTTTCTCACTCTTTCTCTTCTAATCACCATTTCTAGGGTTTCCTAGTTGAGAGGAGAAAGAATTGGATTTTTTGCGAGAGTTTGATTGGGTTTCCAAAAATTCAGAGGTTGACCTACGTTTTAAGGTGATTGGCACCTGAGGTGAGTGTTTTTCTCCCTCCTAAGCTTTGTATTCATGTTGAAAGCTTAATTCCATCCAGCTAAAACAATCAGAAACCCTGCTTGTATATGTTGTGACTGGATTTGATTTGGGAAAGATATTAGGGGATCAACTTCTACTGATTTTGATTATTTCTCATTGATTAAAACTTGATTAGTTCCTGATATATTGATTAAGGTTCCATGTATAATCCTAAGGATAGATGAAAATTCTATTTCATGCAAATTTTGCCTAAATGACAACCTAATGACTGATATGCTTGGAATTGAATTAACATGGATAGATTCATATTTGAATTGTATTAGATCATATTATACAAGTGTATTGTTGAATGTTAATGTATTTGAATGACCACATATCCTGATTAGGATCTGTGTTGAGGAATTCAATCAAATGAGTCAATTGATCAATGTATACTTATGATTGATGAATGAAATGTGTGAAAATGGAAACTAGAGTTTCCATGTTTGTGAATAACCCTAATGAACCCTTGAGTCATGATTGGATTACTGAATGATATGATTCTTATGATATGTTGAACTAAGGAATGACTTCTTGAAAACCCTAAAATTTTATTATTAAGAATATTATGAGTGATAAAGCTAGAACTTGTATATGATGTTGTAAATGTGATCAAATGTTGAAGTTCAAAGTATTAATACTTAAATTGAATATGATGAGTCTTATTAATATCATCTAAGTCTAATGCATTTGTTTTAGTATAATAAAGAATGATCTTTGTTGATTATGGGGATGACATTAGAAGTCAATGACATGGTACACTTATCTAAATATGAGAAATGATATGAAGAAAAAAAAGTATTGATGGTGATGGCAAGTTAAAGATGAAACTAATGAAGTTATTATGTTGAAGTCTTTAATCCTTTTTTTTAATTACATGTGGCTTAATCCAAATTGAATGAAACATAATAAAACTAGACTTTGATGGATATCAATGAAAATAGAAGTATTGTATGTCAAGTGAGTTAAAAATGATTGGTTCCAGTAATTTAATGAACATGACATGAGAGAAAGTTGAGATTAATGAATAAGAAATTGAAGGAAAAAGATGAGAATTAGTAGATGAATTTAAGAAACAAACTCTAACCCTAAAAAACTGAGCTAGATGGTTCTAATGAATAACAATCTCAAATGAGGGATTAAGGAATGTACATAATTGTAGTTTAATTCAACTAAAAGATGAAACTCAAGTATTTGAATTGATTTACAAGAATGTGTTCTTGTATTGTGATTATTTGATAGAATACTTGTATTATGAGAATGAACTATTTTGATGGAATTTAAATGATAATCAACATGTGTTGATTAGTAACCCGTATGGAGAATGTGAAATAAAAGAAGAAGAGAACTAAGTCTATTATGCATGTATATGCATGAAATTTATTTGCATCTATTAAGATTGGATGGAACAAGCATATGTTGTATGATAAATCTATTCTGAATATGATGAATGATACATGATTTCTATATGCTTTTACTATTGCTAGTTCTAATGCCTCTACTAATATTTGTTAAGAACTGTGATATACAATGAACTGATAAGGAATATGTTGAAATTGAATTTAATATGCACTTCTTACATATTGAGAAACCCTGATAAGGGTAAATATTGCAAAATGAGATTATGTCTAGGGCTGAAAGCCCACTGATGATGATAAAACCCTAATGGGGTAAATGATGGACAATAAGATTATGTCTTGGGATGAAGGCCCATTGTTGATGATTGCTATGAGATGAAGTAGAAGATAGAAATAGTCATATGTGTTGGAATATATAGATTTATTGTGCTTCTTGCTTTGATCATTGTCCTTATTGATAAACTTGATCTGTTTCATGTTATTCTAGTTATGAGAGAACATACATATATGATATATGATGTTTTGAATTCTTTTAAGATGATTAAAAAAGATTAATAACAAGTGAAATGATGGAACATCTAGTTAGGTGCCCTGAACACCGTGAGTTTCCCCTGAGGACCACACTCGGGAAACAAAACAGATCTCCTTGTAGTAATTGATGAATTATGAGAAGTATTTCTAGAGTGTGGATTGATACCTTAAAGGTTAGACCACCAGGATTTAGGAGTGAGACATCTAGAGTGGCTCTAGACCTAAATCCTTGCTGTGAAAGTCTATGTCCAGATGGAATAGACTCTTTTAAAATGAAATATGTAAATTGTGAAATGAAAAATATGTGAAATATTGTGATATGTGATATACTAATTTGTTGGTTCCTATCTCGTGTACCCGAGATGAGGACGTGAGCCTCTTTAGGCAATCCTGAGGTGGCCAGGGTCTGTTGTTGATATCTTAGGGTGGCCGGCTAAACCCTAAGATAGTGACGGTGAGTCATTGATACAAGAATTAGGCGTGACAACTTCTACTTGGTGAGGTACAAGCCAAGTAGTTTCAGGGCAAATGAATAAAAGATGATAAACCATGTAGAACATGATTGGAATGGTTGTTACGTTCCTTGTACTGCTACTTGATGATTTATTATTGTTGATTATACTTCTTATTGTGGAAAGTAATCATGTTTCTATGGAAATTTTCTATTTGATATTATGATCTATCATGTTGACAAGTTATAAATGTTGGGATTTATATCCATTCTAAATATGAGCTGGATTGCTTGGTATTTGATAGTATTGTTTGGTAGATATGTATTATGTGTACTTCAACTTCAAGACTGCAGGATGTGTTCCTGGTCTGGCTGGTGGAGTGTCACAAATATAATGTTATTCTTATGTATTGATTCAAAATGCTTATAACTTGACTTATTACTCATGTAGTAGGAATCTTAATCTGAACTAAGAAGTATATGTTGATTTGTTCATAGACATACTTTAAAATATGTTTCAAAGTTATAATTGGTTTAAGTGATTACCTTATCTATTGGATTAGATTACCATTGTAAGTTAGAAATGACTTATGATAGAACTATCTGCTATACATTTCAATATATGTATGTTTTTGTTATGTTTATTATAATTAATTTGATGTTGAAGCATGTACCTAACTTGAGTGGGAGGTATCCACTCACTGGGGCTCTATATGAGTCTCATGAGGTTGTTTCAAATGTTTTTAGGTATAATGCTATCTAGTGGAGAGGTCACGACAAGGAAGATATAAATAGCATAATCTAGATAGATTAGAATGTCCATGTACTCTCTCTTTCCCGGGATGGGTTATAGACTATGTTTGTTCATCAATGTACATGTACCTAATGTAAATTGAACTACATATGAGAATAACATTTGATTCTGGTTTCAATGGAGTTGAATAAGACTTGTGATATCTGAATGTGATGTCCTTGATGTGACATTGATTTATAAATTTGTGAGGAAAGCAAAAGGAAAAATTTATCTGTGTTTTTCATATATTGTTTAATCACCTTTATCGAGAATTCATTATTTTATTTCATAATTTGGATTTAGGTTTTGGGATTATCTCTAATGGTTGGTATTTATACTGATCAAAAGAGTGGGTCCCGACATCTAGGTATTTGGATACCCTGGCCAGGTATCTAGATACATAGGTTGACCAGTATCAAGCTACTCTGTCTATTCTTCTCTGGATGCCCTGGCCAAGTATGCAGAGGAAGGATGCGCTAGAGAGAAACCCTAGAAATCTTAGGGTTAGAAGACTAGAAAGTAATGAAGGAGTAAGAGATTAAACATAGAATGTGATACAACTATTTCTTTATATTGCTTCCTTGATTGAAGATCAATAGAAATGCTCTTATATGCATGGATTCAGATTAACATTTTGTAGAATATATATGGTTCTTTTATATTGTTGTGTATCATTAAGTGATTCAGTTATTGTTTATATTCTTTGTATCAAGTAGACCAAAAGTTATGTTTAAATAAGTTTGCTCTAAGTGGATATTCTTTCCACATGTTTGAGATTAATAGGAGTCGGTTAATCTTGAGCAACTCTTGGCTTCAAGACTGCATGTTTGGCCTGGTCTGACTGACAGGATTCGTTACTGGGATCTAATGACTCCTATTGAAAATATAAAAGGAATAGACTATAGATAAATTAGACCGACATCATAGTGAGAATGTTCATACACTAAGATGTTGAAACATATGGGAAAGATTAGAATAGCTAAGAATCAGTTGGAACTGATATATGAGATCCAACTTTGGGGCCTCATATGAGAAACCCTTAATTGGGAATAAAGGAACATAATATAAGGTTCAAATTAAGTTATGATTGGTATCATATGAACTCTAGATATGAAATATGGAATAGATATGAGAAAAGTATGTAAGGGCCAAGATAGTAAGAATCAATCATGAGGAATGGATCATATAATCGAGTACAAGGCTTTTATGTACTCCAAAGCAAAGAGAAAATAGAAGAAAAGAGTTAAGTATACGATAAGTACATAGAAGTGAAGTTTAGAGGAATGAAAGTGAAGAGAACTAGATAAACATGTAAATCATAAGACTAGTATAAGAAACTTAGATGAAACAAAGAGAAATGTTAGAAATAATGAGCTTGATTAAGGAATGAGGGTTATATGATATAATTGAGAGTATGGAATGCCTTTATTATAAAGTTTAATACATTCATCCTTACTACCTTTGGGGTTCTAATTCTCTATAGAACAGCAAACTAGTTTCTAAAAGCAGAATAAAAGTGTAGCTAAACAAATGAATAAGTCATACAAAGGTAGACTATATTTAGGAAGGAAAAAACTTGATTGAAAGAGAAACTAGGTTTGACCCATGCATGAGCCATTTGATTTAAATGAATGATATGTAATGCATAAACATGAGGTGAAACTAGTAGAGAGAATATTGATTTAGAATTTTAACTTCACATTAGTAGAAGGATTAAAAGGAAATATATGCAACATGGTATACATGATCATACACATGAATAAGTAACATGATCATAAGGGAAAAGTAGAAGATAAAGATGACAAGGGGAAGAGTAGTATATGGTAAGAGGATTGTGGAAAGTAAGGAAGGGTTTGAAACATGATGGAATAATATAGATTATAAAAGAAATAGGTTGTGAGATTCAAGCAAGTGCTAATTAGTCAAGTATCCTTGTTCATATCCAATTAAACCTACATACGAGAAATGTAATAAGGGAATGTTTGAAGATAAGAATTATAAGTCTTAAAATCATCTTCTCTTTTATATATTACTTAATGAGAGCAATGTGGGAATGAAGTGATAAGAAAATGAATCATATCTGATTCATAACCACCATGGTAGAGACATCTACTGAATGTAATAATGACACACAATATGATGATGAAACCCTAGTAGGGTAAATTGACAATGAAATCTATCTAAATGGCTAAGTAAGAGAAAGAAAATTCAATTGATAAGATAAGGAAGACTTTAGTAAAACTTGTGAGATCCTAAGTTTGAATTTCAAATTAAGGGAGAAAAGTCACATCACAATAACGTCATGTTACTGATAAGGACCAAACCCTAGAATGTTTAGAGTTGTAGTAGTTCAAAGGATGTCACTAGTGATTTGACCTTGAATACTAGCATCTCTATAAAATAAGATCATGATATTAGCACTATGAGAAGTAAACCGGCACAGATAGTAATCCATGGTTTAAAGGTAGCAAATCTGAAAGGCAGATAAACACTATGGAAATGATTCAGAGCAAAGGATAAGAAATATGTTTGAAATATAAGAGGTGTAATTTTAACAAAAGGAGAAGTACAGGATGAGCAAAGTGTAATCTAAAACAAATTCATGCAGTGATATTAAGAATGATGAGTAATCTATTCTTACCTTGTATGTTTCAATTTTAGGGATGTTTATTCTATATAATCAAAATGAGAAGGATAAGTAACAAAAAGTAAGTAGTAATGAATGAGGAGATAAGAGAAAACAATGACTTTCAGTAATATGTGAATTTGTTTCTAGGTGTAATTTGTTGAAGGTATAATGAGGGATGTAAATTGATTCTACGTATGATTTCAGTGTAGATGTGGAAGCAATATGTTAATTATAGGTGTCTGATAGTTTTAGTTATTCATACCAGTAATCCATCTTAGCATTGTACAATTGTGGTATGGTGATATGGGTTGAATGATGATGGAACCAATGGAGGGTTACCCTGAATAAGGTAGTCTTACCTATTCACTTGTATGAATAGAAGGGATGATAATCATATTGTATTGATATGTAACCCTAATGAGGTATAGCTTGTTATGCCTAGATTTAATATAACTAAGTGATGGAAATTGGGCATGGATAGTCCTTGAATGACTAATACAATCATTGAGTACTTTGTTATTTTTGTTGGAACCCTAGTATGCTATAACCCGATAGTTACACCTGGATTTATGTGTGGGTTCATACTTTAGAATAGTATGGAATGTGATGGTGATGCTTCACCTTATGCAGCCATGGTCCAATGGGGATGTTGTGAGTAAGGGTTTGGGTATAAGTGATGATTAGTAACATTAATGTAATTTATCTTGTTGAACCTAACTCTAATACAAATAGATAAAGATGGGTATTCATGTTTAACATTCTTATATGATGGAATGATGGTGGAATAACCTCCTTAATATGATCATAACATTAATATGTTAATTTGTGGTTATCATAGCCACATGGTTGATACTTTCTTATGCTAAACATGTGCATTATGAATATGATGAGGGTTAATCATATCTAGATTCCTTGCATGTTGATGTAATAAAGGAATGTTCTTAATGTTAATATAACCCTGCTATGATTATTTATGAATATCTTCTAGCTCATTAATGCAATATTGTGTTGATCCAGTGTATTATATGTAAGTGGTGTTGTTGAGCCTTGCTATAAGGCATGCAAAGATAATGATGATCTTACAGGGAATAGTATGATGGTATGAATGACCTTTGCGCATGGTTGAGCCCTAGATGAGGTGTAATCCTCTTATGTTGATAAGGTTTGATACCTTGTGATATTGTGAAAATGATTTATATCTTATGATAGTATGATGACTAGTGTGGTCTCATGAATGGAAAGTGAATAGCACCATGTGATGATGAGATGATAAATTATATTTCACACATTTTCTATCTTTTAAAAGTTGTAATTTTAAGAGAAACAAATGACTCAATGTTAAAAATAAAATTCTAGACCGTAGTATTTGAAAGCTTAAAAGGAGAGAGATACCCCTACTAAAGGTTTTTCAGAGGAATCATGTACAAGTATCCTTTCCTCTTTTAGAAATTTTGAGATGAATTTTTTATTAGAGAGGGAGAATTGTTACAACCCATTCATAGCTTTGCTGGTAATCCTAGAGTTTTAAGATAATCTGAATGTTTGGCATACTTTTGTTAGTAATATTCTATGTTGTGCTCTATCTTAACTTTGATAACCTTAAATACTTTTTTCGACAACTCATAATTGTAACTTAAGCATACTATAAAGATCTGAGTTGGGTTAAGATAACATTAACTGTTACATGTGTGCAAGAAGAGAGTTAATGATATTAGAGTAAATAATTAATAAATGATTTTTTATTTTAGAATATTATCAAAAAAATATTATAGGATTGTAGAGAATTTAATTATGAATCCAAAAAAAAGAATGAACCAAATCGGAGTTAAAATGAGAGAGTTATGCCATTTTTAGTAAACATATACAGAGCATCGCGACTACGGTCGACACTGCGACCCGCGATGCTAGGACCGCGACCGACACTACGTCAACACCGCAACCGTGATGCTGCATCGACACCGTGACCTACGATGCTAGGACCACAACTAACAATGTGTCAACACCGCGACTGTGACACTGTATCGACACCGCGACCCGCGATGCTAGGACCACGACTGACGCTCTGTCGATACCGCAGCCGTGGTCGACACCGCCCAACAAAACTAATCGTAAAACGATCATATCTCGAGCAATACTTATCCATTTTCAACGAAACAAAGTGCGTTGGAACCGCGATTCGATCCTCTATCTTCCCAGATAAAGTTCTCGATGAGAGGGCGATTTGGAAGGTGATTTCTGGGGAAAATTGTGGGAAGAATATTAAGAATAGCATAAATAAAAAAGGGTTGTTATAGATTTGACTTGGTAAGTAGGTTTAACCCTTGATTATTCCTTATTTCCATTTCCCCTTGCTTCTAATCCCTGATACAACAAGTTTGAGGTTTGGTTTAACCTCTGGTCTTCTTCTTCTACCTACAACAGATCCCGTTTAGGGTTAAAATGAATGGAAAGTTGAAGGTTTGCAATTAGACATCTTGATTCAATGTTATTCATGATGATATGATGTATACAGTCCTTATGCGAGTTATGTGATAAGTGAATGAGGTAAATGAAACCCTAATAATAGGGTGTTCAGTGAGACAAGTATTGTGATATCAATGTTTCTCAGTTTGAGATGTGGTGATGCTTAACAGTTCAGTTGTGGTAAATGTTATCAGATGGGCTATGAAATGAATGGTTTACAAAGTTGAACAAAGGTATGTTTATGTGATGATTGAATTGTGAATTTAAAGAGTTAATTAGACATGTAGATTCCCTGAACATTGTAGAATCCTCACAGGATGAGGCTTGTACTGTGAGGAGGAAATGATTTCCCGACTAGAGGTAGTCCAGATTGAGGTAAACTGGAGCGCACTAGTAGGGTGTGGGGGTCTTGACCAGTAGGGCAGAATCCTTACAATTGTGTGGTACCCAACACCAAATGGGGATGTCGGTGGTACCTGTGTTACATATTGAGTGATCAGTGGTCAGTAGGTCTACTGATACACAATAAGCCTAAGGGCTTTGACTCACTGCCTGAGTAGTCAGGTTGAGAGGTGGAGTCTGAGATATCCGACCGCTCCCATTAGCTATCGAGAGGCAGATGTACTGAGGCCCACTGCAGACGGGGTCTAACTCAAGAGATAGGCTTAGGAACCCGAGCATGTTCTAAGCCTTGTACAGTTTGATCGTTACTTGCTGTGATTCTTTCACATGTTGTGGTACACCTCATGTGGGTTCAAGGCATAATAAGATGAATGAGAGGTTAATCGAGTGTGTGTAGTTATTGAATTATCCTTTGTTTGTATCTAAGTTATTAGTTCTCTTTGAGATTAATCAAGCATGTTCATATATTGATTCATTGTTGTAGATATCCACAGTATCTTGACATATTTCCATTTGTGAATTAGTAATCTCTTTAAAGCTTAATGTTGTTATAATTGATATCAGTTGCTCAACAATATATCTGTAATTATAATTGTGCTTTAAACTATTTCTTTGAAGTACTCATTTACTGAGTGAGTAGGCTCACCCCTCTACTCATAATTTTTAGGGAAACCATGTGGACTTAAAGAAGGTCAAAGCATCAGAGTAGATCTATCACATGAGTTAAGTATGAGATTAGTTAAGTTCAGTCGGTCCATGTCACTCTAGGTCCTTGTATAGATGTGAGAGAGTTGTAAATGATGTTTTGTATCTTTGTTTCCTTAATAAGAGAGAATTTATCTGATTATCATGTCGTATGTACATGGAAGAGTGAGAAACAAATGAATGTATGGATGTGTACCATTAATGTTGAGATCATATTAGAGTAATCAAAGTTTAATTCTCTTATAAAGTTTGTTTATGTGATTGGATGCGAGAAAATAAAGAGTTTGAAATAAAAGAGAAAAAAGGGAGTGAACTTTGTATTTAGTATAATCCTCAAACTCATGCCCACATCTCATGATTAGTGGTAATCTTGGGATGCGGGTGTGACAATTGCCTTGTTAGTACAGTTCTCCATATAGTTGTATCAGTCATGTATGATTTAATGTTGTAGGATTCCATCAAAAGGAATGACTTATCCTTTTGTAATTACCTTTCATGGACCTATGCTACTCGATGAAGTGTCTAGGAGTGTGGGTGCAAAAGCATTTATGCTAACTTGATGCAGGAGGAAGAATATGTGATGTTTTCTTGCCAATGGAGAAGGCAAGGGAGGAGGGTTGGAGGTGCACATGATATAATCTGATAGACATATTGATATTCATACCATTATGAAGGAATATATAGCTTCTCTGTCTTTGATGGATTGGAGAAGAAAGATCTTGGAGATCTTGAGTAAATCATTAAAGGTTGAGCTAATTCAGATAAGTCAGGTTAAAAAACTACTATGAATTCTTTGGCAAAGAAACACTTTGGAAAAAATTTAGACTATTACTATAGTCAACCTCCCTTTGAGACATCAAATGCCCTACAAGTTTCATTCTGTGGCGATACCAATATTGGTTTTCATTATGGAAATTGAATTAATTTTATAGGGTTATCACTTCTTGCATGAGGGGAGTAGGATATATAAGAAGTTTTCTTTGCTTATGTAAAAAATAACATAATTAAACCCCCAACATAAAAGTACAATTTATAATTACAATGATGGTGATAGCATTGGAAATCATGACTTAGATAAATTATCTAGATTGAAAGTTATTCGTTCAAACATAGACAATAGAATAGAACTACTTTCTTCTTTCAAGGAAAAACTATTTGAGAAGAAAAGAAAACCAAGTAAATTTCCCTAGTATCGTTGTTGTAAGATCGTTTTGATGAAATTTCTCATTAGTAATTTTTTTTATTCTCAAACATTGTGTATTATAGCATGTCAAAAAACATAAAGAGAACAATTCCTATTTGCATGAGCCTAGAGAAAATTACCAACTGTAAGATATTTATGAAAGGCTCACATTAAACATCTACCGGTTTGTTCAGAAATTACCAACAACATATTTACATATGAATTCACATTTCATTTGAGTTGACCATGATGTTTGAATGAATGGAAGTTTTTGACATATAATCTTCCATATAGTGAAACTTTTGTGTTTTAGTTTTAACCATTTGGGCATAGTAAACACTTTGTATTAGTCTTATGTATGTCTTGGAATAGCATGTATCTATTTACCAATGGGTTTTCACTCCATTAGATACTTAATAAGAGATCAAAGTGAATCAATTAGTAAATCCAAACCTGAGATTGAGCTCAACTTCATGATCTTTAGACTACTAAAAGAATCAACTGAAAGAGCATATTTCACCATTGAAGTACATTGCATCTGTAAGTACATTTTTAGATACGACTCCAACAATCCACCTTTAACTGTATAGTTAATGTGGGTTTACTAAAGATAAGTAGGGTTCTTTTGCAATTATCAAAATCTAACATTAAGTGATTTTATGCTCGTTAATAGAGTATCCAATGTTGTATATTTGAATGATGCATTTCTCTTGGGTTTCATAGAGCATAGTTCTTTGTTGACGAGCTCAAAGTCAATTACGCATGATTTTTACTTGAAATATAGTTTATATAAATTAATGCAATGGTGAATTTCATTAAATATACAAAAAATGTCAATTGGTCTCCAATAAAATAATTGAATAGAGCAAGACAACGTTTGGTGACTAGCTATTGGCCTATGGATCTTTTGCTCACCATGGGTTGTGAATGCAATCTATAATTGCTATAAAATCGTCAATAACAATAAACTAAACTAAGTAGGAACCTTCGTTCCTCTTAGATTTTTGGATGAGTACCCGTTGACTCTTAGCTAGAGTGGCAATCCCGTAAAGCTCATGGTGGAGACATTTATTAGCATTTTTTTTTTAAATTTAGAACTGTGCTAAGTTTTTTTTCCCCATCATTCAGTCATCTTTTGGTCTTTACTTAAATTTTGGTAACATGTCCCTATTTGTCGATATTTTGACCTTTGCCTTGTTGGTACAATTCTCCATGTGGTTGTATCAACCGTTTATGATTTAATGTAGTATGATTCCTTCAGAAGGAACGATTCATCCTTTTGTAAATTACCTTTCATGGATCCATGCTACTACACAGAGCATCAATCATGACACTACGAAATGAGAACATGCAAGCTCACATATCCGTGATATGATTAGTTGAAAGTGTAGCAGATAAGTAGCTAACTGAATCATCCCTTTCTCAGTCTTTGTCCCTACACCTGAAGAAGATTTTGAGGCCACCACCAACGTACTTCATACAGGAAGCTGATTAACCTGCTAATACGACTGACAAAAACACATTTTTGTACCAGAATTTCAGCACAGTGAAGCATTAAATTAAACCAAAAGTATCAAATGAAAACCTTTGTAGAATTAATATTCCACTCCCTCCTCCTCTCTGTGCCGAGCATGTTGACCCAGGCGGGCGCCTGCACGCACATAGATAGCTAGTGCAAGTAGCTGCACTAGCCTATGTTTTCTAGGTCTACTGGTGATTCATGACATGATGGACAGCAACGCATGCAGAGATAGAGAGGGAGAGATAACATACAATAGCATTATATTTTGTCCAGGGATTGGGTGTGGACAAAACCAGCGTACAGTATAGGGTAGAGAGAACTGTTTCCTCAACTTGGAAGAAGGGCTTGTAAAACGTATGTACGCATTAATTTTGGTGGTGTGGTACATGAGTTAGTACACAGAGTATGCGGGAAGTCCCATTCCATTCTTTCTCATTGATATACAACAGTAGGGTTACGAGGACAATTCCCCCCATCCTGCATCACACCACACACCATCCCGACCCACAGGCCAACAACAGCCATCAGGCTGCTGCGCCCATCAGCCACTGCTCACCGCCACCACATAGATTCTTTTGCCTTCCTTTTCAATTCTTTTCCCCTTATTATAAACAGCCCCGAGAGGGTGCGGTGGTGGGGAGCATAGGAGGAATTGTCCAGGCCACCTGCTGCTGCTGTGCTGTGCAGCAAACCGACCCAACTTTCTCCTACCTCTTGATAGTTGTTACCACTCTTCTCTTTCCTCTTCTTCTCCACCGCTTTGAGGAATTCCTATTAAAATCTTGGTTCCATGCATACTTCCATCTCGTCTTCCTCCAAAGAGAGCTACGGGTGAGCTAGGACAGATCCGAGGTTGTTGTTCGGGCCATCAAATCAGATATCAAATCACAAAGCTAAGGTTTTTTTTTTTGATTGGTTGGGTGGTGGTGATCAGGGCCGAATCAAATACATCAAATCTGTCAATCAAGTCCAAAAGGGGGGCAAGGAGGAAAGCGAGGGTGAATGGAGACTGCTGGTAAAAGAGTATAACAAGGGAAGGAAGGAAGGATCAAGAAGATCAGAAATCAGAAAGTTCAGGCTCGCAGAGGATCGTGTGAGAGCAGCAGGAGATCGTCTGATCAATTGATCAAGCTAGCCCCAACTGCGGCCACCGGACGAGATGGCGGCATCGTCTTCAGCTGCTGCAGCAACGGCTGCCTTGTCTTTGGACCACATGCTCTCCGCGGCCACCCCGACGGAGCAGCTCTGCTACGTCCATTGCAACTTCTGCGACACTGTCCTCGCGGTATTACTTTAGTTTTTTTGTTCTAGATGTAACTAGAATCCTAATCCCTTCCGTGTCTTCACTATCTGTAGCTCTAGCTCACTGTAACGGAGTAACTTGACGCTTGTTCATGGCCATCTTTGCAGGTGAGCGTCCCTTGCAGCAGCTTATTCAAGACGGTGACGGTACGGTGCGGCCACTGCTCCAACCTGCTGTCCGTCAATATGCGGGCGCTGCTCCTCCCACCGCCACCGCCAGCCAATCACCAATTCCATCTAGCCGCTCACAACCTGCTCTTGACTCCCACTCACAACAACATATTGGTACTCATGAAATCATCTTCAGTTATAGCATTAGCAGCCGGGCGGGGGTAATAGCTTCTCAAGTATTGCTCAGTTCTGACATTACGTACATTTCTATGTCCAGGAAGAGATCAGCTGTGCTCCTCCACCCTTGCTTCTTGACCAGACTGTTCCCAACAACTTCATCCGAGACTCCATGGGGGCTGCTTTCTCTGCCAAGAACAGGTCTTTTGATCATCATGAGACCCCTCAAGTTCCGGCCGTCAACAGACGTAAGCGTGCCTTCTCCTCTTCCCCCTTCGTCAAGCATATCCTTGTACTTTAGAAAGCTTTGCCAGTAAGCAATCGAGAGAGTATTTATTGCTGATAAACGTCGTAATAAGATGTCTGTAAATGATTATTAATGTTAAATGTGTTGTGAAATTTGTGATCGGTAATAAGATGTCTGTAAGTCCTACGCCCCAAACCCCGCCATGGTAGTTGTATAGTTCGCAAGATACATAAATGCAGTCAGGCCCCGTCCTCTTGCCTGGACCACCAAAGTTCCAATCGAAGACACTTCTTTCAGCTTCCATGGCCCCATCCTGCCCTCAACACATGCATGCAAGCCTTTAATTTTGTGTCAGTACCATGTACAAACAAACTCGTGGATGCGCTAGCTCCACTGAACCCTAATTTGGCCAATCATAACTCTTTACATGTCTGGTCTGTTCCATTGAGAATGATCAAGAGGTATATACTTCTGAAAATGAAAAGATCCAGATCTCTGTTATCCTGCTTTATCAGTAATTAGATTTCAGTGAACTGGGTTGAACAAGTTCTTATGGTCCTTTCTTTGCAGCTCCAGAAAAGAGGCAAAGAGTCCCGTCTGCCTACAATCGCTTCATCAAGTAAGTATCTTATTGAATAGAAATTCCTCAATTCTTCATTGCGCTTCTGTTATGATCGGAGGATTTCATTTTTATCCAGCAGCGTTGAGGAATATCCGTCTATCTATTGCAGACATTCTAACCTCTTTTACAAGATGTCAAATGTATATGCTTTACACGATGTTCTGACGATGGCTGCAGGGACGAAATCCAACGCATAAAAGCTGGAAATCCAGACATTACCCACAGGGAGGCCTTCAGCGCCGCTGCCAAAAACGTAATCACCCCTCTCAGGCCTGCCTATTCCTAGATCTCTGTACATAAGCTAAGCTGCTTCATCTTCTAGCTCCCCAGCTAGGGTTTTGGTTTCCAAAAACGTCCTCTTCTGGTCCCCTAGGATTAGGGTTCCATGGATAAAAGTTTCTTTATTACATATGTCTTTACTTCTTCTGAAATATCTATAGTTACTTTTGCTTCATCTCTGTCTTGCTTGGTTCGCAGTGGGCCCATTTTCCTCACATCCACTTTGGACTGATGCCTGATCAGAATCTGAAGAAGAATAGCATGCGCCAGCAGGTAATCACCAATCCCATCTTCATATCACTTCCCTTCCCTTCAGCACGGATTTCAAGTTTTAAGAATCCCGCGGTTGTCTTATATATAATGTGCAGAGGCAACAGCAGCGGCAGAAGCCTCCTTTTGTTTTCCTTCTCTTCACAGTTGTGTTTTGCCTATTTGGGATTGTCTAGGAAGATTTAGAAAGGCTTGCTTCTTTTCATATGCTGTATATTCGGTGGGTTTTCTGTTTTAAGTGTATAGCTTGTTCACATCAATGTACCTGCAGGATGGAGGCCGGGACCATGAGGTGATGCTCAAAGAAGGAGGGTTCTATGCCGCTGCTGCTGCAGCCGCCAACATGGGTGCTACCCCCTACTAGTTTCAGAAGAAGCGAAGCATGCATGTACACGTCTGTACTAGAGCAGGAACACATGAGCATATATGTAATTCTCTAGGCAAGGGGAAGCTGCCGGAAGGAGAGACATCTCACATGCAAATCTGAAGCTAGCACACTACCAACCAGATGATATCACCTTCTTCTCCCCAGTGCTTCTGTCTTTTAGGGTTACAGTGGACAGTAATGTTATGAACAACAGCTGCATCCCTGTTTTTTTCACCTTCTTCATTATTTCATCTACCACTGTTTATTTTCCACTTTCTTTCTTCTTTCGTGTGCGTTGCCTCATTTCTGTGGGTCTGTTAATCTTTATTGTCTTTCTGGTGTCGAGTAAGGAGGGAGCCTTGCTTGGTGGCTACAACGGAAGGCATCTCGTGAGGGAGAAAGGGGTCGGTTAGTTGGTCGGCTGGCTGCTCTTTTCTCTACACGCGTGGTGTCGACTGTGTGTACTCGGTTCTGAGAAGTAGCAGCTACAGTACAAACCTGTTTGCTTCCCCTTCGACAACTATGTGCATGCCGCTTCCTTCTGTTTTCCTGCAGTGTTTTGAATGAGTAACTCAACATGCACGAAGAGCCAGTCATCTTACAAGTAGCTTATTTGATTCTATCTCTGTAACAAGTTGGTGATCGTCTCTAGCCACGCCTCTTGTACTGAATTATAAGAGAAAGAAACGGGTTTGGATTTTTATTCTATCCGAGTGCTTGCATTCCAGTTTAGCTTCTGTGAATTTCATGAGGCTTATCTCCAAACTAAGGAACTATGCTATATTATCATGAGGCTTATCTCCAGACTAAGGAACTATGCTATGTTATCAAATATGTGAAAAGATATTTATTTAAGACCATTCTTCATAAAAAAAAAACCTCTAAAATTTATAACGCTGGAATCGAAAGTTAGGAACAAAACATAGCAGAACAAGATGAAATGTACACAAGAGATACAACTTATGAATTTCACATGAAGCTGAAAACAATTCCTTAGGAACTCATTTACGCTTTATAGAAATATGTAGTAAACTACAATATTATGGCCACATCAGAATGTTAAATTCGCCACTACTATAACTAGAAAATGTTATAGTATGCAATTTTGAAAAAAAGTACATCGCATACTATTTTATAAGATTGAAATAAGACTTGTTAATATGCATGCACTCATGCTCCAGGAACAGACACACCTTTTAATGACTATGATACTTTTAACCGGATTTCATATATGAATTACAGAAATAACTCCTATATATTCTTTTGATCCTCCGCACCATTACCATTTGGTTTCTACTAATATATTCCCATTATTATATATGTTCACATCCCCTTTCTTCTTTTATTGTATTTTCTTTCCAGGAGGCCACCAAGTCTGTTGCAAATCACAAAGAGGTAAAAGCTCACTTCTGGTAGTGACCAAGAAGCACCCATAATTTGATCTTACGACATGCGGTACCACTTCCGTCAGGCTTAACCTGTTGGGTTACTGGTTAAGTTCTCTTCACCTCCCGGTTCTATATATAGTTTGTTCTTGCATAAGGAAAAAAAACAATACTAGGCCTATACAAAACCAATCCTAGGAAACATAGCTTAAAGTCACATTTTGATATATTTAGCTTGAGTATTAATTGATAGATTTTAATGAAATGTTCTAAATGATATTCGATTTAGAAGGATGGTGATTAGTTGAAAAAATTCAACTATATCAAGAATAAGTACTAGTAAATTTGAGATGTACATTGTTTGACTATATGAAGCAAATAGACCATCTACCATGATATTGTATAAGATCTCTCTTCTATTCACTGATTCATGCAATTGCTTTCCTACGTGGGTGAGGTTTCTTACAATTGCTCTCTCCATTTCTGCTACACCTTGTTTTAGTACCCATCCCCCTAGCTCAATCATATATGTCAATGGATTGTAGAGTTTCCATTTCTTTGGAATTGGTGTTTTTATATCACAATAATCTATCCTACTATGTGAGAGTGGTTGTCATTTTAAGTCTTTACTTTGGAGATTTTTTAGAGTTCTAGTTTATCTTTTTCAAAGATGTTGTAGTAGTAGTTGAACTTTGATGGTGGTTCACATGAGAGAACATGTTATTTCAATTCTATTATCAAAACACAAACCAAAGAAAGATTTTCCTTCTAAAGCACATGTTGAATCAGTAGCTTTCCCGATGGAAGGTTGTATCATTAGGAAATGATTAGAGGTTTTTTGAAGCATATATTATTTATTTTCTTAATATTTTTATAAAAAGGAAAATATATTTACTAAGGCTCAAGTTAGGGACAAATAAACATAGTAGAACAAGATGAAATGTACACAAGACATACAACTTATGAATTTCCCATGAAGCTGAAAACAATTCCTTAGGAACTAATTTATGCTTTATAGAGAAATTTAAACTGCAATATTATGGCCACATTAGAATATTAAATTCATTAGTACTATAACTAGAAAATTGTATAGTATGAAATTTTGAAAAAAAAGTATATAACATACTATTTGATAAGATAGAATAAAGAATAAGACTTGTTAATATGCATGCACTCATGCTCCATGAACACACACACACACCTTTTAATGACTATTATACTTTTAATTGGATTTCATATTTAAATTACACAAATGAGTCTTTTATATTCTTTTAATCCTCCCCCACCATTGCCATTTGGTTTCTAATAATATATTCTAATAATAGTATATCTTGACTATTAGGAATAGGAAAAGGATTTGGTCCATGCCTAATTGAATTTGGACTTGAGTAGGAGTTGTCTATTGTTATCAATCCTAATAGGAGTCAAATCTAAAAGGGAAAAAAGATGATTTCCTATGTGCAACATCGAGTTAGACTCAGATTTGGACTCAGAGTTGGATAAGAATTCCTAGTTGCATCCACATGTCATGGAGGCCTATAAATAGAGGCTGTATGGGAGGCCATTGAGATCATCTCATTGTTTGAGGTGTGATCCCTTCAATTTCTTATTAGTGCCTTTTGTGATAGAAGAATCGTTGAACAAGAACAACTACAACAACTGTCTTAGTTGAATAAGAGAGGGTCATTGACTTTTCCTTGAAGATAAGTAGCGGTTGACAGTTGATGACACATTTGATGCACTAACAGAGCATCTCTCTTGGTTGATAAGAGAATGCCAATGACTTTTCCTTAAAGAAAAGTAGTTGTTGGCGATTACAGACGCAGTGTTGCCAAAGCAATAACGGTCCAACCCAGTCAGCGGTCACAACGACATCAAGCAATCCCCAATAATGACATCGGCCTCATGAGGAGATCAAGTAACGAGGGAGGTTTTGTACACACTAGGTGTGATTCTCTTCTTGCTCATGTTTGTGCTTGTGTGGGGAGGGCTACCTGGATTTAGGAGTAATTAAATCTGGACAGTGTGAGTTATAATCTTAATTAAATAGTACTTGTTGGCCGGTATTGCCCTGTGATTTTTCTCTTCTTATCTTAGGGAGAGTTTTCCACGTTAAATATGGTGTTTCTTCTTTGGGTTTTTTTGCATTTGTCAGTGACACTTCCAAAATAAGTTTTCATCACATCTAAGACTGTATTGGTATAACATCCCCACTAAGTGGTATCAGAGCATAGGCTGCAAATACTGATCCAGATGGGGAAGGATGAAGATGTAGATGATGATAAAGTTGACAAGCACAAATTAGCAGATTTGAAAACCCAAAGATGGGGGATATTATCTATTACAAAGATTACAATCCAATAGAGGGAAAAAAGTCAGAGAGTATGTCTGATACATATTGGATGAAATTAAATAGGAAGAGTGTTGGAACAATTTGAAAGTGGTTCGACATTTCTGTCTTCCATTGCATCTCAGAAGAGACCAATTTTAACGACCTGCGGGAGAACCTCAAGAAGTTATATGAGCAGAAGACTGCCACAAATAAAACCTTTTTGATTAGAAAGTTGGTGAACCTCAAGTACTGGGATGGTACAAGTATCACCGAGCATATGCATGAATTATAAAGCCTTATAAATCAACTACGGTCTATGAAGATGGTTCTTGATGAGAACTCTAGGCTCTACTTCTTCTGGAATCATTACCTGATAGTTGGGAGATGCTCATAGTGACAGTCAACAATTCTGCATTGGAAGGTAAGTTGTCACTTGACTAGGTGAAGAGCCAGTCTATTGAATGAAGAGACTCGATGACGAGCCTCAGGTGATAGTGGATCAAAAGTTCACTTCACAGAGAGTAGATGCATTGATAGCACGAGAGATTGTGGCAGATCCAAGAGTTGTAGTGAGTCCCAGAACCGCAAAAAGTCTCATTGTAGATCCAAGTCGAGGAGTAGTAGAGGGTGCTTCCATTGCAATAAGCTAGGTCATTTCAAGAGGGATTGTAAGGTTTGGAAAAATAAACATAGTTATGAAGCCAAAGACAAATGATTCTGAGTGGGTAGTAGATACTGCAGTTTCTTACCATGCTTCACCAAGTAAGGAATTATTCACCATACAAGAGGGGAGACTTTGGGAGGGTGAATATGAGAAATTCCAACTTCTTTAGAATTATCAGGAATGGAGACATTTGTATACAAACAAGTGTTGATTGCACACTCACACTGAAGGATGTTTGTCACGTTCTAGATTTGCAGTTGAGTTTGATATCTAGTTCATTCTTTGATAGATAAGGTTGTCATCTAGATTTTTGTGGTGGGAAATGCAAGATCACTAAAGGGGTTTTGTTTATTGTACGGGAAAAATTGTGTCACACATTGTACATGACCCATCTTAAGGTGCTCAAAGGCGGCCATATATATGCAATTGAGGAACACTAGATAGATCTATGGCACAGACGGCTAAGACACATGAGCAAGAAAGGCTTGAACCTTTTATCCAAGCAAATATTGATTCGTTATAGCAAGGACACTGGTCCCAGTTCATGTGATGCATGTCAGATATGAAAGCATCGACGTTCAAGACAAGATCAAAGGTCACAACTTCTGTAGCTAATTCATTCAGATGTCTACAGATCATTTGAGGTGGCTTCACTGGGTGGCAATACAAATTTTGTCACATCCATTTATGATGCATATAGGAAGGTATGGGCCTAGTTGTTGAAGACCAAAGATCAGGTTTTTAGTGTTTTCAAAAATTGTATGCCATGGTGGAGTGGGAGATAGAGAAAAATTTGAAGTGTCTCTACACAGACAATGGGGGAGAGTACACCTCTAGGGAGTTCCAAGATTATTGTCTGCAACACATAATACGTCATGAAAGGATAGAGCCTGATACACCACAACACAATGGTACAACTAAGATGATGAACTGTACCATAGTGGAGAAAGTTATATGCATGTTGAAGACTGTAAAGTTGCCATAGACATTCTGGGGAGAGGCAGTGATGTATTTAAAAGTACTAAAAAACAACCAGAAAATATTTGAGACTAATTTTTAAAAAAAATGAAAATAATTCTTGTTATAGATATGAATGATAGGTAAGAAACACAATTGTGATTATAGGATATGATAATTACTTTATATATAGTCCAAAATTTTGCTTCTCTTTATGTTTTAAATTCTTCTTATTTTCTACTTGTTGAATTTAAATTAAGGCACTATATTTTTCTCTCTCCTCTAACTTGTTTATCTCTAACCACCAATCATGTATTCTTGTCAATTAATAATATGTTCTTTTTTTAGAGTTCAATTCCCCTCTACTAGATTTAATTCCTTTTTCTCATTTCATATTATCCAAAGGACGGTGTATCCCATACTTTTGTATATTCATGTTGTTTCATGTAGACAATTTCTCTGAACTATAATGCAAAATAAGTTACTAGATTAAGATATAATGACTTCTACCAAGGTGAAGGATGTTGGTTTGTATTATTTATTCATTTTTATCAAATATTGGATGACATATTTACTTTTCTTGTATTATTTGAAATGAAAAAAAGGCACATCGTGTTTAGAGAAGAATCTAGACATACTAAAACACCAATATAGCAACATCAAAACCTCTTTTAGGAAAACTAGAAGTAGAGACATTATAATCTTGTATGGCCCTTTATTCCATTAGCTACACAAACTAGAGATAAGATACCCATAGAAATCATGTTAGGAATTACAACAAATTCTTGACGTTTAGTATATTATAGAAAAACACCCAAGATCTATTTAGAGCTAACTAGAGACTAATAACTTACACATATAGATATGGACCCTAATTTTGCTATTCCACAATTTTGTGTATTGCCACCCTCACCATGTAAAGAGATGCGTACATGTTAATGCCTCTCTATCTTGGGCTTTAGAAAATATAATTACCATTTTCCAAAAATATTAATAAAATAAATATTATATGCTTCAAAAACCTCTAATAGTTTCCTAATGATACAACCTTCCATCAAAAAATCTACTGATTCAACAAGTGCTTTAGAAGGAAAATATTTTTTCATTTGTATTTTGGTAATAGAATTGACATAACATGTTCTCTCATGTGAACAACCACCAAAGTTCAATTACTACCATAACAACTTTGAGAAAAGTAAACTACAACTCTAAAAAATCTCCAAAGGAAAGACTTAAAATGCCAACCACTCTCATATAGTAGGATATGTTATTGTGATATAAAATAACCAATTCCAAATAAATAGAAACTCTACGATCCTATGACATCCATGATAGAGCTAGGGGGATGGGTACTAAAGCAAGGTGTGGGAGACATAGAGAGGTATTGTAAGAAACCTCATCCATGTAGGGAAGCAACTGCATGAATCAGTAAATAGAAGAGAGCTCTTAGGAATATCATGGTAGATGGTATTTTTGCTTCATATAGTCAAACACATTTTCATATCAAATGTACTAGTACTTATTCTTGATATACGTGGATTTTTTCAACTTACCGTCATCCTTCTAAATGGATATTGTCTTATATTCAAGCTAAATATATCAGAATGTGTCTTGAAGCTATGTTTCCTAGGATTGGTTTTTTATATACCTAGTATTGTTTTTTCTCCTTATGCAATAACAAACTATATATAGAATGGGGAGGTGAAGAGAACTTAACCAGTAACCCAACTGGAAAAGACTGATGGAGGTGGTACCACACGTCATAAGATGGAATCACGCATCCTTCTAGGTCACTACCAGAAGGACATTTTACCTCTTTGTGAATTTGCAATAGATGTGATGGCCTCCTGGAAAGAGAATATAATAAAAGAAGAAAGGGTATGTCAATGTTAGGGATGTTGTACCGATATGGATCCATATGTGATGAAAAATTATTGTCGAAACGTTACCAACAAGCATATAAACCCAAAGAAAAAATATCAAATTTAACGAAGAAAACTCTCCCCAAGACAAGGAGAGAAAAACCACAGGGCAATACCGGACAACAAACATTATATAATTAAGATTATAACTCACACTGTCCAGATTTAATTACCACTAAATCTAGATAGCCCTTCCCACACGAGAAAAAAGACCAGGAAGAAGAGAATTACACCCAGTGTGTACAAAACATCCATCTTTACTTGATCTCCTCATGAAGCCACTGTCATTGTTGGGGACTGCTTGATGCCACTATGACCGCTGACTGGGTCAGACCATTACTGCAATGGCAACATTGCATATAGCCTCCAACTACTACTTTGCTTCAAGGCAAAGTCATTGGCCCTCTCTTATCAACCAAGAGAGCTACTTTGCCAGTGCACCCAATGCATCACCGACTGTCATCCACTACTTCACTTCAAGGCAAATTCGTTGACCCTCTCTTATTCAACCAAGATAGCTCTTCCAGTTGTTCTTATTCTCTGACTCTTCTATCACAGAAGACAGCAAAAAGAAATTGGAGGGATCACACCTCAACTGGTGGAATGATCTTAATGACCTTCCCCAGAACCTCTATTTGTAGGCCTCCATGGCATGTCAATGCAACTAAGAATCCGTATTCAAATATGAGTCCAACTCGGAGTCCAACTCCATGTTGCACATAGGAAACCACCTTCTTTCCTTTTTAGATTTGACTCCTATTCGCATTGGTAGCACAAGACAACTCCTACTCAAGTTCAAATCTAATTCAACAAGGGTTGAATCCTTTTCGAATTCCCAACAATATCCCCCTCCAACCCATGAGGGAGATGTTGTCCTCAGCAACCGTCTAGAGTAACTTGTGGACCTCATCACCACCTGTGATGGATCTAATCTCCTCAAACATGTCAACATCCTATCATTTTTACCCATCTTCTTGAAGTCCCATACTAACTTCACTTTGTTCCCAAGAAATTGAGAAGAAGTATCCTAGCAGTACCACTTCTCTCTCCATGCCCACACTTGAAACTTTGCAGGCTCCCCCTGATTGGTAAGTCAAGCCATCCTCAATAAAAACCTTATTTCTGACCTTATGTACAAAGGCATAGAAACTCTCTAACGTTGCTTCTCTAGTCTTTGACTAAAGCCCTTGACAACTGGTCTGGCTTTGTATCTTATATCCTTGATGTTGTCGTCTCTCTTCATCCCATAGTCCCACTTGGACTTTAGTTCTCTCTGACCTTTGGAAAGCACCACAAGCTCATAGTCATTATTCTTCTACAAAGAAGACATCTCTTCTTGCATCGCCTAATTCCATTGTTCTTTATCTCTATGAGTTTGTGCCTCATGATAAGTCTTTGGCTCCCCCTGATCATTAAGGAGAATATACTAAGATGTCAGATACCTGGATGAAGGATGACGAACTATGTTAGATCTCCTCAACTACTGCTCTGAGAACTCTGCATCTTTCCCCCCCTACCCAGAAGTCTCTAATTGTGAATCTAAATCACTCAATTGTGTGTTTGGAATAGGAACACTCGTCGTTCTCTCACTCTGCTGCTCAGGGTGATCTTTCTGCTCTTCCTTTTAATCTAAAGACTACACCTGTAAAGAAGTTGAAGCATCCTCATACTCATTAGAAGAAGAACTATCACCTAGTCCTGCAGCCTCTGCATCATCACTCTCAGGCTTTGTAATTGTTTGACTCTAAAACAAAGTCACATCTTTGTGTATGCTCATGGTCTTTTTTACATGATCTGATAACCTATAGCCAAATTACTGATCTCCATAGCCAAGAAAGATGCACGACACCACTTTATCATCTAGCTTTAGCCTCTTTTTTTTGGAACATGTGCATAAACCTTGTACCCAAATACTCACAGATGAACATAAGAAGCATCATTGCTTGTCCATACATTCTTTGGTATATCAAACCCAAAGGAACTAATGGAGATTGATTAATCAGATAGAAAAAGCTATATCATAAATAATTACTTATTTATTGATACTTATATTTTTCTTGATTGTTTTCCAATATATTTGGAACATGAGAATTTTTTTGTTGAGGTTTTTGGCATTAGTACCCTTCTAGAAGCATGGTATGTATGAACACTAAATCAATTATGTAGCTTGATAGAAGATTGTAAAAAGTCTTAAATAATGCACTTCTATAACTAATAGATTGTCATAATGGAAAATATTATAAAATGAGATATGTTGTTTTATATTAAAATTGATGTAATTTAGAAATATATACACATAAATTAGTTTCAAATTAAGTGCATTGTTTTTAATAGAACATTAATTCTAAAAAATAAATCCATGTTGTTAAAAAGGACATAAATTGTTTGACTTTAATCAAGAAAAAGCATAATAATGGTGTGACTTGTAAACATTGAGTTTTTTCATCAAAATAAAAAGATTATATCGAATTAAATTTTTTGTTATATAACAAATTCATATTTGTGTGGGTGTAATTGGAGAAGTTCTTATACAAATTCATTATTTGATGACAATTTTATGTTTGAGAGAAATGCTTATGATTTTGTGTCCCTTGGAGTGAAAAATATTCATGTTCTAATGATAATTGACTTATATATTGAGCATGTGTTGGTTTAAGGTGTTGCTGAAGAAGAAATGGATATTTTTGGATTGAAAATGTCAAACATAATACAAATAACTAGACAAGAAAAATTCATCAGATACAATATAAATTTATAATAGTTCAAATTATTCAAAATTTTTAAAAAATGGACCACAAATTTATGAAATGTTTTTCCATGAACAAAAAAAATCATATTTGTTACTTTAGAAGCTGACATGGCATATCTTTTGTGAGAAACTATCATGATAAATGAGATTACTCAAAACTAAAATATGATCAATCACTTAACTTAAAAAGAGATAATTAAAAATGATTAAACATTCAAAACATGTCTAAGAACTTTGACATAAAAGCCCAACATATTTAATGTATTCATATTTTATGTCAAGTATATTTTATAATTGTTACATGGCCTCAACCCCAACATAGACATATAGAGGAACATTATCCAGAAATACCACGTGTACAGGTATTCGAAATTTACCAGAAACTTGAGTCAATTAAGATGCAGTATACAAACTTTCCCACCCGGACTTGAGTGTACAAGGAAAACTCTAGGACACAATTGACATCTAAAAATCTTCTTTAAGGTTCATCCCCACAACTCCTCCTCACTGCCACGGGTCTACTTCCTCTACTGTTGATCGCCTAAAAAGATGTGGTGACCTATGAGGTGAGACCCATGTCCCAGTGAGAGATATAACTATAACACCCCAATTTCTAAAACATGCACAACACTAAGCGGAAGCATATATCTCATTGGAATGTCACAAACATGATTATCATTGCATAAAAATAAACTTCATATATAACAACACATGATAAAATAACAATTCTCATACTCAAGTCCAACATAACCCATACATGAATAAAACTAAACATGTTTACTCTTAACCATCCTACCCTTTCTCATAAAACTCATACTAAACTAAAACACATGATTCATAAACATAAAGGAAATCTAATCTATGGATAGTAGGCACCCACCAGGTTTGGTCTAGATGTCCTTGAGCCTCTTCTTCAACTGGTCCTTAGATGGCTTTATCCTTGACGTTGCTCCTTCCCTGCGGGCATGATAACACCTATTTTTGTGATGTTTTTGCCCTTTATTCTGTTATCGGAACTGCCCTTTTTTCCGCTATTTTCCTCTCTTTTATTAGCACTTTCGCAATAATTGGCCAAGCAATGCTCTTAATCCAATTTTTCCATCTTTTGCAGAGTTTTTCCTCTTTTTGGTACAATAAGGCCGTCCCGCACCGCCCCACAAATAAGTCCAAGTCTGTTTCATCCTTCCTGACCTGACGCCCGATACAACCTCTGCCCGACAAGGTGGAGTGACACAATGACGCACGACAAAGGGATGTCATGCAAGAATAAGCCGACGTATGACACACCTTCTACCTGACAGGGAGCCAAGCTCACCATGACAACCCAGCTTGTCGGGCGACACAACCACCCACCGGCAGGCACGCCGCCCGACACATGACCGATAGCTGACACCCCTGCACCGAGCGATACCTGTATCGGCCGTACACCGACCCGCGAATAAGTAGGACATGTGGCGCTTTGAGCACCATAACTTCCCCCAACCGCTGTCTATAAATAGTAGCTACAGGAAGTTGAAAAGACAGGTTCGGACAGTTGGGAACTTTGAGCGATCTTCGAGGGAGAACTGCGAGAGTGTCGTGCCCCAGTGCTCGTGTCGGGCAACTCTAGGTGAGCTCTTCCTCATCTCGAGAGGGAGGGGATGGTTCACTTAGGACCGTCTCGGGCGACACTGTGGGCCGATATCGGCCAACGTTGATAAGCGACATAAGTGCCTGACACAAGTGCCCGACAGTAGAACGCGTCGCTCCATGCCCGACAAGATATCGAACCCGATACGCTTCACCCGTCGTGCGTGCCGCCTAAGAGGGTTCGCCGCCGACATGAGCGTATCGGCCAGGGTCCTTGAGCGATACAGTCAGCAGTCATGCGAACCGCCCGAGAGGGTGTGCCGCCCGACACTACTGTATCGGTATAGGCTCCTGCCCGATATCAGGATGGAGAGCCGCAGTATCCTGTCGACCTTCTACATCAAGAAGGCGACATCTATCTTTAATTCTGTCATTTAATTCTTTATTTATGCATTGTAATTAAGACCTTTAATGTTTATGGAAATAGAAAAGCTTAATTACTTGTTGCTCTATGCTTGGTGCTATTGTTGGATGAACTGCCATGTTTAATATCTGAACGCTAGCTTGCATGTTGGATCGCATTTCGCTTAGCTACCGAACTGTGTTTATACCATCGTAACAACTTCGAGAGTTGTGTTGTGGCTCTAGTGTTTGGTCCAATTCTGGAGTACGAGAGTGCCTGGAACGGAGTTGTTTTAGTAACATTCCACTCTAACTTAAGTCTGACAACCTCGAGAGGGGTGTTGACGCTTGGTTAGAGGTACCTACTCTGAGAGGAGGGGTGCAGGATGTTACTGCTGCCGCTTGTTTTACTTAAGTCTTACCCTTCATACCTTGCTCTAGCTCTAGTTTTATCTTTCTATTTTTGTTGCATGAAAACCCCTAAAAACTGCTAAATGACTAAAACCTTAAATCTTTCTAGTAGCTCCATTTGGAGATAGATTTCTTTGTTTTGTTTGTGACACCTTATTGTTTCCCCTTGGGGAATTTACTATCTCTTTATACCTGCCGGAGTGTAGCATGTCGATTCTGGATTCTCAACACTACCCCCTTGTCCCTGTGTTCGACCCCGTATATCTACTTCAACCCCGTAAACAAAGTTGCGGGGGCCTAGAAGGATTCAGGTTTATAAATGTAAAACCTCGACTACCTCAAACTTGCCTCCACTTTGGATGCGCGATTTAGGTCGGTCAACTTTTTGGCGCCGTTGCCGGGGACAAGGAAAAAATAGTACTGTAGACGAATCTGAATCCACTAACTACACGCCCGTGCCTCAAGCTTAGAAATGAGTTTGACAACACTCTTTTTCTTCTTCTTCTTATTGTTTTTCTTTGCCCAAAAGTATTTTTTTTTTCAATTTCCTAAATTCGATTTTTCGTGCCATTTCAGGAACCCTGAAGAACAGTAGTCTGTTTCCCTGAGTTCCAACACCGCTCAACTGTCCAATCAAGCACAATCATCAACACTATGCCTCCTCGAGTCAACCCACAACACTCTGAAGGGGAACGACAAGGAAGATCTGGGCATGAATCACCTCCACCAGATGGCAACGACCGCTATGACGGCAATAACCAGCTCGAAGATCAGGAATCAGAACACTCTGAGGAAGAACACCCTCGAGCTAGGCGTCGCCACCGCCACTGAAACCGGAGAAATCAAGATCAGGGACATAACCGACGGGACGACGATAGTGACGACTCCGATGAGGAAGAAAAGACGCTGAGAGAGTTGGCATCAACAAAAGCCAACAACTCCAGATGTCTCATTATCACCCCGCGATTCAACACAGCCAATTTTGAGCTTAAGCCTTATGTGATCTCTATGATCCAGAACAAAAGCTTCAGGGGAAGTTCGAAAAATGACAACCCCTACCATCACCTTGATGCCTTCAAGAACATATGTGACACGATAAAGATGCGGGAGGTCCCCCAGGAGGTTATATATTGCAAAGGCTTCATCTTTTCACTGGAGGACAAAGCACTGTCCTAGTACCTCGGGTTACCCCACCGGTCCTTGAATGGATGGGGGCGTTAGCTGAAGCATTCGTAAATAAGTTTTACCCCACCAAGAGAACGGTCAGAACCCGGCAGAAAATAACCTCCTTCATGCAAAAGCCAAACGAAAGCCTCCACGACGCCTGGGAGCGGTTCCAAGAGTACCTGAGGGATTGCCCCTATCATAATTACAAGAAGGGCTTCCTTTTCACCACCTTCTACAATGGCCTGACTCCCGATGAATGGGTGTCGCTGAATGTGGTAGCAGGAAGTGACTTCCTAGGGAAAAAGCCGAGCAAGTCTGAAAGGATCATCAAAAATATGGCCGAGCTGCAAGCCGGCGCTGAACATGATAGATCTGACAGAGGACAGGCGGAAAAGGTCGGTGAAGGGTCCTCTCTTGGGTCCAAGGCTCTGGAGACCATCACTTCTCAGATTCAGAAAATAGCAACGGATGTAAAGTAGCTGAGGGAATCTGACGCGAAAGGGAAGAAGCAGGTGGAAAAAGTAATGAAATGTGTAACATGTGGAGAAGGCAGCCATGGGGTAGGTAATTGCATCTACACCCGACCGGAAGCATCAAGCGACACTGAGTCTGAGGTCGAAGAGACTAAAAAAGTCTCTTTTGTAAATTTCAAAAGACCAGACCACCCTGGTTTTAGCTATGGCAACAAAGAGGCAGCTGAGAATTCTCATCAGCTGCATAACTCGACTAGGCCGCCACAAGCTTTTGAGAAGAGGGGAGGACCAAGTCAATACATCAAAAACACCCCCTTCCAACCGAATAAAGGAGGTTTCCAGGGGCAAGCTAAGTACCAAGGATCAGCCAGAGAACAAGGATAGGACAAGGCTTCGAACCAAGCAGATGTGGTGGGACAGTTGTTTGATTTTTGAAAAGGCAGGACACAATTAACAACCAGTTGGCACAAAGCGCGTTATCAAGTTTAGGTGTTTTGAACTCATTGCAGGTTCAAATGGCGGATATGCAGACGCACCAACACCAGATGGATCAGCAATTAGCTCAAATGGCCGAATTAATTAAGAATCCCTCAGGGAAAATACCGTCCAACACCGAAACTGTAAAGAAGGCAGGGATGTGATCGAGAGAAGGCAGAGATCGAGTTGCAAGAGATGGATGGATGATGTTAGCGGATAAGGAGTGAAAAGTCTGGAGCCGTCAAGATGGAGACAAAAACTACAGCGCTTCTCGGGAGGCAACCCGAGCTCGTTTTTCTTTCCTAGAATAGGATGCAATTTACTTTCCTGCAAAACAAACATTACAAACATTTGGACTGTAATAAGGCCCGAGTCAGTGCATGCGCCACATATGCTGACTCTTGTATTTTACGGGCCACCGCCCTAGTTTTATTATCCGGGATGGGTAATACCATCTGAGGCCGGGAGCTTAGTCTTAGGCCAATGATGTTTTACCCATCAGCCGCAGTTTAAACCATTTTGTTTTCATGTTGAAGTGGGAGGCATCCCAACCGGCACTATGTGAGCACCCATATCGGGCAGTGGGACTTTGTGGAGCGCAACGGTCGAGCCGACGGTTGGACTTGTTGACTTACGTGTTGCCTTAACAGCCGACGCGTGCCCCGATTTTACTGTTGAGTTTGTTATATAAAGAGACGAGTTTTTACCATGTCGGGCTCCTTGCCTTACTATTTCCATGCTCCCGTATCGTGCTAAAGAACTTGTGCTTCTGCTCTCGTGTCGCGCAAGACTGCAATTCTCTCGTATCGTGCGGAAGTTCAGATCACAGCAAGGTATCGCCCGGTAGACCGTGTCGCTCGACACGTTTCTTTCTTTAAGCAAGTAGCTTATCGGCCTTACGGTTTCTATGTTGAGCAGTTTTGTATCACTAGATATGGATGTCACGCAACATACCTATGCCAGATACACCGTGTCGGGCGATAACCGTGTCACCCATTTTTGCATCACCTCGCATGTTTTTGCTATCGGGCGATACACTGCTTTTCTTTCAAGAGGACCGTATCGAGCATCTTATCCTATCGCCCTCATATCGCCCGACACGCCCGTTTTGAGCGACAGACCTAACACGCGTTCATCGCCTTACCGCCCTATCATTATCGCGTGCTCGGTCTTTTGACGAAACGGGCGATACCCACCTCTTGTATCGGGCACAAGGCTTCTCTTCTGAAACTAATGTGTCGCCCGATACGGGGGTGTCGGGCAGTTTTTGTACAGAGAAATTCCGGGTCACAAATTTATTCTTTATTTCTTCCAAAAGTTAATGTATTTAATCGAAGTATTTTTCTTTCTGTCTTACAGAGATGGCCCGCATCAAGACAACTGTTGTCCCAGTTGATGCATAAGGCATGAGGGTCTACCCAGAGACTGCTGCTGAAGGGCAGTCTGCAGGCCTAAGCGCCCGAACTCAAGACCATCTGGGACGTCGGCAGCAGGGAAGAGGGCTAGGGTTGGAGAGGCGGCGACTCCAATCCCAACACCTACACCTCTAGTTGCAGCAGAACTCCCGGAATTCTTATCGGGGAGTTTCGAACTAAGAGACGATGAGCACGCTCGCCGATATGCTGAGCTGGTGACCAAGCTCTACCGACCGAGCAGGTTCTGCCATAGAGCCTCGTTTGCTGAGCTAGGAATCGTGAAGAGGCTGAAGGGCATACTAGCTGCGGCAGGGCTAAAGAAGATCTGTTTCAGCCGGTCTTCTTCGTACACTAAGCTGACAATGGAGTTTATGTCTTCTCTCCACCGGGTGAAGAACTCTGTGGCGGAGAGAAAATAATTTGGTGGGCCAGACAGACTCCAGGCCCGGCTCTACAATTCAGAGTACACCATCTCCGAGAAGCTCTTGAACAAGATCTTCTCCTCCAACGAGGAGGAGAAGAACCTGATGGACAATGGTGAGAGGATCACCAAGGGAGACGGGTTCAATCCCGTGCATCTCTGGGGAAAGCTTACTGGCGAATCTTCGTTTAAGCCGGGAAGAAAGGTCGTGGCAGTGCACTCCTGTTTTTGGAGGATAGTGCATAAGCTGGTGGCATGCTTGCTGTTTAGCAAGAACGAATCCAGCAGCATCTACACAGAAGAGCTCCACGTCATGTGGCACATAATGGAGGGTCGAGTGATCAACCTCGGTCGGTTTTTGCTGAATAGGCTGCACCCAATGAAGGAAGCCACCAAGGAATACTGCATGGGCGGTATCGTCAATCTCATCGCAGTAGGACTCAGGTACCCAAGCGAGCCGCGCAGCCATTCGAGGACGCAAGGCGACGAGGTGTTTGACACCAAGTACTTGATGAGGACCAACATCATCAAGAGGGAGGGGAGGAACTTCTTCTACAAGTTTTCAAGGATAGATATACTCCTCCCCCTCCCTCGCTGCGCCGACTACGACGTAGAGAAATTGATCTTCACCACCTCCGAGATTGTAGCTATAGCAAATAACACAGCTTTCACCACATCGACCAGGGCCCCAGAGAGGCCCATCCCAGAGCTACCGATGAAAACCGCTGATAGAGTTGTCATCGCTCTGACCATACCAGCCACCACCACAACATGGACAGTAGCAGCTGAGAAAGATTCGGTGATCGCTGAGGTCACCGGGATAAAAACTACGGGATCTGCCGCGGAAGAGATGGCCGCAGTTCCCGTCACTGTATCGAGACCTGCAGAGGCAGAAGGGGAATTTCGGCAGGGCAACAGCAACGGGATGTTTGACAAGATCCTAAGGGAACTCGAAAGAACATCAACACCGTCGCCGAAGTCCCCACCTGCAGCAGTCGAGGAGATCTCTGACAGTGTAGAGGTGGAACAGAGTCCACCCTCACCACAGTCATCTCCACCCAGACGAGAAGGCAAGGCGGCGGCTCCTGAAAAAGCGCTGATGCCCCACCTGGGGACATCTGGATCGCGTACGATTTTTAAAGATTCTACCTCTCCTGGTAGACCATCGCACGACCAAGATGTCACGAGGACGGAAGGGAGACCCACCCAAGCTCCTCCGTCACTCGGAAAGATGCTCGGGCACGAGCTCGATAATTTGCGGGAGGTAACGGATATCAACTCTGACGTTTGTATTTCCCTAACCCACAAATTTGCGTCTTTCCAAAACAGGTTGGATAGCCAAGAAAGAGAGCTTCTGACTCTAGCGAGCCTGCCCGGCAGACTAGAGGCCTTGAATGCAACAATGCAGCAAGTTCTCCAATGACTCGACAGGCTCGAGGAGAGAATGGACAGAAGTGACGACCATCCACGCCAAAGGCAGCCGAGACGGTCGCCGTCACCTCCCAGCCGGGGCTCTCATCCCTCTTCATTAGGTTCCCCCTCAGGAACAACGTCTTCCTCCTCCTCCAACAGACGATCCTCAATGGCCAAGGAGGGGACGCAACAAGGATCGGCCGAAGGAACTCCCGGCGGACAAGAGAGCTCCTTAGGATTGGGAAATGCAAACATCTCCGTCCCCCTGGATGAAGTTGAGGACGAAAGCGTAGATATCAGCATCAGGGGAGACTCTTCCGAAGAGTCTGAAGGAGAAAGGGGGGATGTCTACATAGTCAATAAAAGACATCTACCCTGAGGGAGGCGCTTGATGGCGGACAGATTTCGTGATCCATCCGAGATACCCTCCTTCGAGATGGCCGATTTTGACAGACAAGCCATCGGATGCCTGACGATCAGAGACCACAAGCTGCTGAATAAGGTCTTATGATCGCAGGAAAATGAAGATGACGTCGTCTGGACCGACTGCTACCTTTCGGTGCGGTGGAAGGTCCTTCGCGGAATGTTCCGCACGCCGGCCGTGGTTGGTAAAAGACTATTCAGGGTCCTGGAGAATGCGCTAATAGAGAGTATCAGCAGCAGGACAGGTCGGAGAGCAGTATATACAGCCACCCCGACCTTGGCAAGAAGGTTGATGAAGGGAGATCAAGACTCCCGTGTGGTGGCCGACATGTTGCAGCACATTGAAGAGCATAGGTCGAACCTGGTTTTGGCCCCATACAAGCATCGGAACGTGTGGTTTCTATGCATAGTAGACCTCAAAAACTGCAACGTCTCGCTGCTGTGTTGCAGCAATGCCAAAGTGCCACGCTCCGGGGGTGTTTTCTGTCGCCCGGAGGATGTGAAGCTGAGACTCCTGCCGTTGCGTCTGCTATGAGCCGTAAAGAATGGAAACCAACATCACCAAGGTCCTTGGAACTTCTTTACTATTCGAGACCTCCCCGCACAAATAGAAGTGGGGAGTGGAAACAACGTTATCACCATCCTGGGTGCAATTGAGGCGCTCAACACATTTGGAAACTTGGGAGTCCTCAAAAGCACATCCTTCTATCAACGCCGGAGCATTTACGCCATGTTGCTAATCAATGACAAGTGCTATTTCCGGGATGTAGGGGTACCGGAGCAGCTGTTGGACAATGAACTGGATGAAAACCCTTCTCAGTCCAGCGGCTCCTCAGAAAAAGAAGAGGAAGTGGCAACCATCACACATGGGGCAGGCAAGCAGTTGGAAATCCTGAAGAAAGTGCACGGTTTGGAGGACACTGCTTTGCCTGAAGCTTCAGAAGGGCTGATCACAAATTTTGATTGCTTTTCGTGTGCAACTCTCACACAGGAGCAGGTCAACATTATCCAGAAGAATTTAGCTGATTCAACCCCATCGGTTGTTGCCTTTCAGGTAGGCGATTTCGTAGTCCCGGTTGATGATCTAAGGGACATGGTGAAGGAAGGCGGGTGCTTGGCTGTAACAGTTGCAACCGCTTACATCCAGTACATACAGCCAAAGCTAGAACAAGCATACATTGCCCATCCTATGATGTTCAACGACATATGCCTCGCCGATGAAACAGGAGTGAAGAAAGCATTTCTACAGAAGTTGGCGAGCGGAGTTCCCCGCGAGATCTTCCTCCCAGTTCTACATTACCACCACTGGACGCTCCTAGCAGTATACACCCGGGAACAAGCATGAATTTTCTACAACAGCTCGGACGGCAACAAGAACCATCCCTTGCCGTGTACTTCTGAACCTTTTTCATCCGTCGAGCGCTTGGTCCGAAAATACTACGATGAGGTGGCAAAGATGATCCAACCATTCCTGGATACACAAGAAAGCAAGTGGCATGAACTCCAGTTCTGCCACCACAGTCCGCAACAGCTTCCTTTATCAAACGACTATGGCATCTACGTCCTGGAATGGATAGCAAAAAAGAAAAGTCTAACCAGCTCCACCACACCGTCTATCACAGCAAAAGGGGAGAATATGTGTGGGAGCTTCTATCTGACGCAGATGTAACCTCACTGGAATAAAACATCACCTCACCTTATCTACTTCACAACTCTGGGACAGAGTGTGGAGTAAGTTTGTGGGGGTACCATGTACCAGTGAGGGAGGTACAAATTTTTGAAATTTCTTCATTCTTTTGCCCCTTATTCGTTATTCTTTTGTGTACATATTTATCTTCATACCAAATTTTTGAAAAATTTTGCTTTTATTCTCCATGCTTATGTACAAAGTTGCTATAATAGTGAAAACCTGTTACGACTTCTTACAAAGTTAGTTTTCTATGTGCTTAACGAGATGCAAGTTCTGTTATATCTTTTTGATAATGCTGCTTCGAACGAACAAAAGAGTATGTTTTTCCACGTCAAAAACTTTGAAAAACATAATAATCTCGCAAACAACTAAGAGACGAGTATGGAGAAGGAAAAAGCTACCCAAACAGTAGAAATCTCTTTGTTTCCCCCCATCCAATGAAAATCCCAAAAAGAGAGAGAAGCCTTATGAGTGTGAATAAAAGCATGAGAGTTGTGCCCAACAAAAGAAAAGAAAAAAATATATATACACACTTGTTTTCCAAAAGTACCCATCTTTAGGCATGGTAGATCCAGGGCAGTGGTACATAGGATGTGAAATCACTGCTCTAAAGCCAACAGGCTTGGACTGTAGGGACCACTTGCCCGCTAACGGACCCTTACCTGGATGGACTGATGGAAAAAAAGAAAAACCCCCAAAAAAAGCCTTAGCCTACACTTTACACAACTTTTTGCCCCAAAAATAAAGTTGTTTGTTGTGTAAGCTAACTTCGGAATCATACAGAAAAGCCTCGTCGAAGCCGTACAGAAGAATCTTACTTAAACAATAAGGCAGGAAAAACTAAGTCTTTTGTTCGTAACGAGACATCATTATCATTAAGGCATTATGATTCTTGTCTCGCCTTTTGAACATAGAGTTATTCTGAGTAGAAGAGGCCTCACTAAATATAGTTTAAATATTGATTGAGGACAATCAAAATGCTAAGTTTGGGGGAGTTGATAACACCTATTTTTGTGATGTTTTTGCCCTTTATTCTGTTATCGGAACTGCCCTTTTTCTGCTATTTTCCTCTCTTTTATTAGCACTTTCGCAATAATTGGCCAAGCAATGCTCTTAATCCAATTTTTCCATCTTTTGTAGAGTTTTTCCTCTTTTTGGTACAATAAGGCCATCCCGCACCGGCCCACAAATAAGTCTAAGTCTGTTTCGGCCTTCCTGACCTGACGCCTGATACAACCTCTGCCCGACAGGGTGGAGCGACACAATGACGCATGACAAAGGGATGCCGCGCAAGAAGAAGTTGACAGATGACACGCCTTCTACCCGACAGGGAGCCAAGCTCGCCACGACAACCTAGCTTGTCGGGCAACACAACCACCCACCGGCAGGCACACCGCCCGTCACGTGACCGATAGCCGATACCCCTGCGCCGAGCGATACCCGTATCGGCCGTCCACCGACCCGCGAATAAGGAGGACACATGGCGCTTTGAGCACCATAACTTCCCCCAACCACTGCCTATAAATAGCAGCTACAGGAAGTCGAAAAGACAGGTTCGAACAGTTGGGAACTTTGAGCGATCTTCGAGGGAGAACTGCGAGAGTGTCGTGCCCCAGTGCTCATGTCGGGCAACTCTAGGTGAGATCTTCCTCATCCCGAGAGGGAGGGGATGGTTTACTTAGGACCGTCTCGGGCGACACTGCGGGCCGATATCAGCCAACATTGATAAGCGACATAACTGCCAGGCACAAGTGCCCGACAGTAGAATGCGTCGCTCCATGCCCGATAAGATATCGAACCCGATACGCTTCACTCGTCGTGTGTGCCGCCCGAGAGGGTTCGCTGCCGACATGAGCGTATCGGCCAGGGTCCTTGAGCGATATAGTCGGCAGTCATGCGAACCGCCCGAGAGGGTGTGCCGCCCGACACTACTGTATCGGGCTAGGCTCCTGACCGATATCGGGTTGGAGAGCCGCAGTAGCCTGTCGACCTTCTACATCAAGAAGGCGGCATCTATCTTTAATTCTGTTATTTAATTCTTTATTTACGCATTGTAATTAATACCTTTAATGTTTATGGAAATAGAAAAGCTTAATTACTTGTTGCTCTATGCTTGGTGCTATTGTTGGATGAACTGCCATGTTTAATATCTGAACATTAGCTTGCATGTTGGATCGCGTTTCGCTTAGCTACCGAACCGTGTTTATCCCGTCGCAACAACTTCGAGAGTCGTGTTGTGGCTCTAGTGTTTGGTCTGATTTTGGAGTACGAGAGTGCCTGGAACGGAGTTGTTTCAGTAACATTCCACTCTAACTTAAGTCCGACAACCTCGAGAGGGGTGTTGATGCTTGGTTAGAGGTACCCGCTCTGAGAGGAGGGGTGTAGGATGTTACTGTTGCCGCTTGTTTTACTGAAGTCTTACCCTTCGTACCTTGCTCTAGCTCTAGTTTTATCTTTCTGTTTCTGTTGCATGAAAACCCCTAAAAACTGCTAAATGACTAAAACCGTAAATCTTTCTAGTAGCTCCATTTGGAGATAGATTTCTTTGTTTTGTTTGTGACACCTTGTTGTTTCCCCTTGGGGAATTTACTATCTATTTATACCTGCCGGAGTGTAGCATGTCGATTCTGGGTTCTCAACACTACCCCCCTTGTCCCTGTGTTCGACCCCGTAAACAAAGTTGCAGGGGCCTAGAAGGATTCTGGTTTATAAATGTAAAAGCTCGACTACCTCAAACCCGCCTCCACTTTGGACGCACGATTTAGGCCGGTCAGGGCATCACGCCCCCAGCCATGTATCAAACAAATTGGTAAGTGGAATTGAACATATTATAATTTAAAGAAAACATGTAAACTGAAAAATAAACTTTAAACATTAGACATTGAAAAAGAGACAATTGCTTTTAGATTATGTCTTTCATGTTGACCTATATAAGAATCTTTGGGTTTTGCACTGAAGTGCCTCTTCTCTTATGCATTGAAGTGCCTCTTAGTTTTTCTCTGAGCAGCCTCTTGGTGAGGACCTTATATAAGTTATCTTTTAACATTATCTTTCTCTTGAAAACTCTTATTTTTCTCTTTAAACATAACTTTAAATTCACTTTTAATGTGCATGAAAATGATACAATAATATTGACATGAAACATGGCATTCAATTCAGTATAAATTCATTGACTTTTAACAATTAAAACAGTAAATATTACATTCATAACATTCCTTATGCATACATATATACAATCAATCAAATATTTATGTTCAAAGTGCATGGACCACTTACCTCTCTCTTAGAGAAGACTTAGATTCTCTTCTTAGGTTTATCAAACCCTAATCTCATTCTTGGGGTTAAGAAATCCTAATTACCATGTTATAACAATTATCATTCATTAATAATAAATATTAAACCTAATTTCTAGGGTTTTGGGGTTCTTGATTAAAATAGGGAAAATCGGTGTAAAACAAGCTTTGGAAGTTATTCCATCTTGTAGATCTCGAAAAACTGAGCAAAATACATATATAACTTGACCCCATAGGTTGAACCAGTAAAAAGATACAAATTTCCATAGATCGGCCAATAAGAAACAAGATAAAGCCACTTAGTAATTTCTTAGGCAGTGATAAAACAAAAAATGTAAGTACTGATATGCCCATAGAACTATTACTGGGTATAATCGTGACAGGGGCAAATCGGTCAAAATCATATCGTGAATCATATTGTGTCACATATCAAGCTAAAAGCATCAATTCCTAAAATACCAATGTCACAGTGTGACACATAATCAGAATTAACATGGGCGACAAAGTAATTTCCATGTCTGGCTTCTTTAAGCCCTAGTCATGGCATGCCCACAGTTCTTGGAGATCAAATATCCAACCCAAACACTGATCATCCCACATATTTGACGAAAACAAAGGAAACGAACCTCTTCTACACTGTCTGTCAAACACAGAGAGCCCATAGTTGGGTCTCACAGTGGCATGAAGCCAGCAAACGATAACCGCCATGGCCGAGCAGGAGAAATGAGAATGGAAACAGAGAGCTCATAGCATCCAACGAGGGGCAAAACTAGCGATTGGGATGGGTTCGATCATACCAGGAATAGACCAAGATGACGGAAAACTAGGTTGAAGATGAACCAACAATGCCAATTGTCAAAACACAATGACACCCCAAGAAAAGGGGAAAAACTGGGAAAGCAAGATACCTGTTGTACTCGGCAAAATTGATGATCAGAGGAGGTTCTTGGCGGTTAAGGGCGACGCTCAGAAGCCGAAACCCAAACCTTTGCGGTCTGAATGGATGATGTTGCTCGTTGGAGGGGACATGTGCCAAGTCGAGTCAGCAAAGTCAACACGGAGGTGCGACAGAGAAAAGGGGGTGGCGGAAAATGGTTTCTCGATGGCATATGATTGTTTTTTCAAGGTTGTTTATATAGGTGATGCCCTAGGGAGGACTGGAGTCCTTTCTGAGATGGGAAATAGGGGAGGATGGGAGAGTCTAGTGGACTGGGAGATCTACTAGATGAATCCCGAACAAAAATGGTATGGGGAAGTCTTGCTCGGTGTGAGGATCGTGAAAAGCTAGCTCTTTCGTGCTGAGGTGGATAGGCGAGAGAGATCGAGATCAAGACAGAGAGCCGCTTTGTGGAGTCCACTGTGCGCGGGACTCGGGTGGAGGATACGTCCTCCCCTCACACAGCTGGATCCATGAGAGTCTGACCTGGCTGGTCAGCGCGACCCTCATCTAAAAGATAGACCAAAGTCTCAGATCAAATTAGATATATTAGGGTTATATATATTAAATTTTGGTTATTTTCTTGTTAAGTTCAATTGGATTAGCTAGGAGGCTCCAAATCTTATAAAACTTCGTGTGTTACTTAATTGGGACACAAGGAACCCAAAAATATAATTATTTTCCTAATTTGACCATCTTAGCTTATTATATTTCTCTTTTTAACATAAATGTTTAATTAATCATATAGGAGGACTTAAAATGAATTTGAGGATAGAAATTGGGAAAATAATTAAATTATCAACACCAACTTATGGTAAAATTATTAGGCCATAAAAAGAACTTTTATTGGGTAAATTTTATGTTAAACCCTAAATGTCACTTATTTAATAATTAGGGCTAACTTGATGATATTGATTTTCAATTTAGTGCAAAAGTTATCAAATTCAACTTATGTAACATATTTGGAAACCATCATCTTATCATTATACATTTTAATTATCAATTTTGAAACAAAGCAAATTAGGTTTTCAATTGAGGTTCATTTTATAAGGTTCAAAATTTTAGGATGTTACAATTCTACCCACCTTATAAAAATTTCATCCTCAAAATTTCCAGGGTACTACCCACCTTAGGGTTTTCCTTATCCTTAACATGAAAAGGTTTAACTTTTAATTCTACACATGTTCATACATAATATGAGACTAACTACAACTATAACCTCAAAGAGATTTAATTACTAAAACCATACCTTATTCATTCTTATCATCTTCATCGTCATCCCCCATGATTCTAGCATGTCACTTCTCTCTAGGTGCTTCATTGAACTTGGGTTCTTTCTTTTGAAACTTGGGGCAGTTGGGCCTAATGTGGCCTGTTTCACCACATGCATAGCACACTCCGGTTCCAAACCTGCATTCTCCTAGATGATACTTGGAGCACTTGGTAAATTGGGTCTTGGCAGGTTGATTCGCAACAACCTCAGCTGGAGCCTTCCTCTTCTTTTCATTATGGTGGTTGTTATTGTTGTTGGAGTGGTTATCCTTCTTCCATGCTCTTCCTGGGTGGTCTTCTAGTTTAAGGGTAGCATCTAGGGCACCTTGCACAATTCAGTGTCCTCGTCCATACAAATCAAAGCTAAGATCCTGCTTGAGACCTCTAATGAACTTCTTCTCCTTGCATCATTCATCATAATCATATCCATACTTCTATAGGATCCTAAACTTCATGGCATATTGTGTGATTGTCATATCACCACATTGACGAAGGTTGCGAAACTCCTCTTCTATCTTCTCGATCATAGCCTCAGATATGTAATAGTCTTTAAAGGCTTCTGTGAATTCCTCCCATGTGAATGGAAGAGCATCAACTTCACAAGAACCTAGCATGTTCTCCCACCAAGTCCTAGCAGCACCTTTGAGCATGTGAGTCCCAAAATGAACCCTACATGGGTTAGGGCAATCTAGGTCACAAAAACAATACTCCATGTTCTGCAACCAGCTTTTTGCTTTGCCCACCACATCCAGCTCTTCCTCTCCAGCAAAAGAATCAGGCTTGATCTTCAAGAAGTCAACTAAGGTCAACTCTTGGTTCCTCAGTTGATGTGGTCTTCCTTGTTGTCTAATGATAGCATCAGTCAGAGCCTTGATAAGGACTTCTAGAGGTGCATTAGGGTTAGCCCCTCCAGAAGCACTATGGTCACTTTCTCCATTAGAAGAGCTTCCCTCTCCATCTACGTGCTCCTTGCCCTTATCAAATCTCTTCTTGGGAGCCATCTACAAGAGGGAACATAAACTATATGAGATTTTGAGAAAAGCCTGGTGGCCAACTATATTTTTTGCTCTGATACCATATTGTAACATCCCAATTTATAAAACATGCAAAACACTAAGCCGAAGCATATATCTCATTGGGATGTCACAAATATGATTATCATTGCATAAAAATAAAGTTCATATATACCAACACAGGATAAAATAACAGTTCTCATACTCATATCCAACATAACACATACATGAATAAAAATAAACATGTTTACTCTTAACCATCCTACACTTTCTCATAAAACTCACACTAAACTAAAACACATGATTCATAAACATAAAGGAAATATAATCTATGGATAGTTCGCACCCCACCAGGTTTGGTCTAGATGTCCTTGAGCCTCTTCTTCAACTGGTACTTAGATGGCTTTATCCTTGACGTTGCTCCTTCCCTGCGAGCATCACGCCCCCAACCATGCATCAAAAAAATTAATAAGTGGAATTGAACATATTATATATTAAAGAAAACATGTAAACTAAAAAATAAACTTTAAACATTAGACATTGAAAAAGAGACAGTTGCTTTTAGATCATATCTTTTATCATGGACTATATAAGAATCCTCAGGTTTTGCACTAAAGTGCCTCTTCTCTTATGCACTGAAGTGCCTCTTGGGTTGCACCAGAGTGCCTCTTGTCTTATGCATCGAAGTACCTCTTAGTTTTGCTCTGAGGAGCCTCTTGGTGAGGACCTTATATAAGTTATCTTTTAACATTATCTTTCTCTTGGAAACCCTTATTTTTCTCTTAAAACTTAACTTTAAATTTACTTTTAATGTGCATGAAAATGATACAATAATATTGAAATTAAACATGGCATTCAGTTCAGTATAAATTCATTGACTTATAACAATTGAAACAGTAAATATTACATTCATAACATTCCTGATGCATGCATATATACAATCAACCAAATATTTATGTACAAAGTGCATGGACAACCTACCTCTCTCTTAGAGAAGACTTAGATGTTCTTCTAAGGTTTAGCAAACCCTAATCTTGATCTTGGGATTAAGAAATCCTAGTTACCCTGTTATAACAATTATCATTCATTAATAATAAATATTAAACATAATTTCTAGGGTTTTGGCGTTCTTGATTAAAATAGGGAAAATTGGTGTAAAAATAGGCTCTAGAAGTTACTCCATCTTGTAGATCTTGAAAAACTGAGCAAAATACACATATAACTTGACCCCATAGGTTGAACCAGTAAAAGATACAAATTTCCATAGATCGGCCAATCAGAAACAAGATAAAGCCACTTAGTATTTTCTTAGGTAGGGATAAAATGAAAAATGTAAGTATTGATATGCCCATAGAACTATTACTGGGTATAATCATGACAGGGGAAAATCGGTCAAAATCATATCGTGAATCATATTCTTTCACATATCAAGCTAAAAGCATCAATTCCTAAAATACCAATGTCACAGTGTGACACATAATAAGAAATAACATGGGGGACAAAGTAATTTCCATGTATGGCTTCTTCGAGCCCTAGTCATTGTTGGGTTTTAGGGGAGACAGAGAAGGCAGTGGAAACAAATATTTTCTCCCCCAACCCATACCGAGGAAACGCGTCAACGTCTATATAATAGGAAAGGATGGTTTGTGGAATCATACCTTGTCCCGAGGCTTGCTCGGCGACAATACCTCGCGCAATGCGCGGTCTTCAACTCCGGACTTCGACGGCGTCTGTGCAGCTCCTGGTCACACCGGGACTGACAACTCCTACTCGAACCGGACTGTCGGATGACAGTTGTCCTCCTAAGCGGCAGTGTCCTCCCGCCTCTGTAATAGTCCACACGGACCACCTGGAACTCCACTCTCCTTGTCCCACAAGGAAGTGGAAGGAGTCACACCCTCCTGTTGACGTACTAGTCGCCAACACGCTCTCCTGCCTCCTGTTGCAACTGCAGTTGTCCTTCCCTTGCTGCACCTCCCTTTTGCGGGAAGCACTTGCTCGGGCTCTCTCACGGTTACCAAAACCAGAGAGAACGACAACTTGCAGAGCAACTGGTTGCACTGAGCTGTACTTTGAGAAGCCCCCAATACCCCTATATATATAGGAGAGTCATGGGACAGGGTTCTCCATCCCGGGCAATGCGGGACTAATGCAGGAGTAGAAGGGTTCGGGAATTTTCCACAAAAAGCAACCATCTCGCAACTTGAAATGATCGGTTCACAACTGAACCGATCGTTTCGGCCATTGAGCCGATCGGTTGGACCTGAGCCGATCGTTTGGGGCACTCCAACCGATCGGTTGGTGCCCTGAACCGATCGGTTCATGTTCCTAATCCGGCTCAAAAAGACTTTCCTTGTTTCTTTCCCAATTGGTATCGAATACCAATATTATTCCCAATCGAATTGGCAATTTGAAACCAAAGGAAAATTCTTGTCGACATGACTTTTCCCAACTGGTCGGTTGCACCAGTTGAGCCGATCGGTTCAACCCTTGAACCGGTCGTTTCAACCTGGGCATGAGCCGATCGGCCTGGACACTCCAGCCGATCGGTTCAACAACCTCAGCCGACCGGTTCATCACATGAACCGATCGGTTGGGAGCACAGGTTGGGCAAAATCAGTCAATTGCGATTTCAATCAATCTGATACTCCAATCAATGCGTCCAACACCTTGAACCATACGATATTGAGTCATCGACTGATTGAGTGTTTAATTGAACTACTAAACTTCTTTAGTAATCAATCTAAACATTGCTTTGTGGACAAAACTCCTCTTCCAGGTTAAATCCTATGTGTGTGACCCTGCAGGTCCATTTCACGTTGGCAGTGAAAGTCCATAACACTTATGACTTCACAAGCAAAGAGTGGTGCCTAGTCACACATCAGTGCTACCCGAGTGAAAGTAGAAAGTTGGAGAACAACTTTCATCCTACAATCCGTGAATGGTGTTACAGCGAATGTATAATTCCTTTTTCACTGATATCCCGAATGAACTCAAGGCATGGAACAGTCATCCTGTCAACGTTCATTCACTTTCTTGATCTCAGAGTAGACTGGAAGAGATATGTATGACATCAGTATCACATACTGATTCACACATGCGTGCACGCCTTTCTCAATCCTACTCATCAAGTGGCCATGGATATCATACTCCCTCAGGAGGGACAAATCCCATATCTATCACTCGCCCCTCAAAAGCCCCATGTGTCAAAGCCACCCAATCATCACCTTTATAACAACCCATGTTTCAGGACTGCGTTTGATGATGTCAAAGTGTGCCCAACGACATGTGTTGAGTGCAGTGATTTCAGGTCTAAGAATCACACTCACCACCATCACTGTGAGTACTGACTGTGACTACCATCTCATGGTTCCATGTGTCAAACTCACGGTGGGTCTGTCCGGTACACTTGTTCTCTAACAAGTACCTATGTGTTTGGTTTGATATCTCTATATCATGACTAATGAGATTCTGTCATCAACCAACACCACAATCTAGTCTTGTGTGTCATTGCTGTCTATCTACCTTCCACAATGACATCCGACTAGGGACATAACAAGAATGTACAAACTCTTAGCATCTGTATGATCTCATCGTTCAGGTCCTCAACCTGAAAGCATACGTCATTGAGTACTGTCATTCTCTAGAGATTCAATCTGTTCTGTCACTATCTCATATGACTGAACCAGAAAGAATTGGAAGCTTGCCTTTGATGTTTATCAAATCAATCTAAATGTATCCCACCAATCATCCCATGATTGGCTCTCAGGGCATACATACCAACAGACTCCCACTTGCACTGTGAGCCAATCACCCATGAATCATATTCATAGTGATCTTCAGACATGTCCCACATGTTACTGTGCTCTTAGTGCAAACATAGTGAGTAATGGCAACACCTTGCCAAAGTCTGTACACATTGCATGTCTCTCATCTCTTCATTGTACGTCACACGTATGAGATGGAGTTGCCGTAATATGCGATCTAGTATTCCATTTGCTAACCTTTAGCCACATTGCATGATCAAGGATTCCAGACTTGTCATCAATGTGTGGAATATAAGTTCATCTCATGAACTTTCAGATCCATATAGTATCCACTGCTGTTCACTAACACATAGATACTCGGCATTTCCCTTTTCAAATGGCTTTATTGGAACATTTCCAATTATCAACAAACTTTCTCTTTTATACATCTTATGTATATATATTGCGATTAATTTTCTGTCCTTTCGGAAGTTCACATCAATGTAACTCTTTACATCGAACTCTTCCTTATCTCCATAGAACTAGTACTTCACAAGCACTTATCAAGTTCTCATGGTATTCCAGTAACCCTTACTGGAAATAGACAGCCATCCACTCGTCATGTCACACATGCGAGTTATCAGGATGAGCACATCATATTGCCATGTCCTACATACAAGATGATGAATGCATTTTATTCTTGCCATGTCATACATGCAAGATAATGGGATGATTACATACATGATAGATCCATATCTATTCTTAGTGTTCCCATTCTTCATAAGAATTGGACACTTGGCCTTGGGATACTAATATCCATGTAACATGGACAAGTTTTCTCCCACTGAATATGTGCATACTGAACACTTTAGTACAGATTGCCAATGTATGCTTTCTCTTTCCAGGTCAAGAGATTTTCGAGAACTATCTCTATAGATCTCTATTCCTATCACATAGGAAACATCTCTATATCTTCCTTAAAGATAATTTCCACATTAGGATTTCCAATCTAGAACATTTCCATTTCACATCAATATGTGGAATGTGAACACGCTCCCACTAAATCACAGATCCCTTCTTTATCTTTGACATATCAGTCAAACCCTTTGACTATATCATCAAAATAAAGATCCAATTTTGAGTTGCTTGAAATCAATCACATTGATTAGTCCATTGTAACTTATAGACTTCATTTGCATTAGTGGATTTATAAACCTTATAGGCTGTGTCACGTACACATCCTGGTTTTATTCCTCATAGGAATGCGGTTTTAGTATCCATATGCCAAATGTCTTAGTCATTAAGTTGCAATCAACAAGCATCATCCTTCTCAAATGTTATCCATGTGTCTTAACACTTAAGACTCATCTGCACTTATGGATATGATCCAATGAGTGCTACCATCAAGGTCATACCTTATGGTTCACATGGAAGTCATTTAGGATGTAATTGTTTTAAACCATAACTCAATATTCGGTTCCTCATATTCATCTTGATAGTTGACTCATCACATGAACAACTCATCACATAGATAATTGAGGTGTATCTGTTAAAGATATAAGAACTCACAACCCTTGTGATTCTTAATTTCTTTTATTAGTGTGGGGTATTCTTTTATTAAGAAGAATTCAGTTATTTGATAATCATTCTCTAACTCCTTAGAGCATGATTCCTTCTTGATTCAGACATCACCATGCCTTAATCATGAGTTCACTATGATACACTATCATAATCACTCATAAGGATCTCAAACATTTGGTCCAAGTATTTCATTCATTGATCTCATCAAGAATTAATACTTTACCAAATTTTTACTTCATTTATGATAATCTTGAACACTTCAAGATATTCATATTGGTACTTCTCTAAACACCATTTGAAGTATTAGCATTTATTCCAATAGGTATGTAAATACATCACATGTATTATACCTAATAGGATAATCACTCTCCCACTACATTAGTGAAGATTGATTAATCATGTCCAAGATATTCATGTCTCTTACTGGTTCTATAACCAAAAGAGTCTAGATTTATCCATCACATGGAAACTAGAAATGAATTTCTCATGATTAATGCTAATTAAATTGTTTGAGTTATCTATAACTTTTAGGTATCGTCTTATCTTATGCATATCAAATATCACAAGATAAATAAGGCATTGCCATAAAGATCACATCTTTATAAATTGAAACATCTCTTTATTAATTGCCATCATTGTCATACAATATGCAAAAATAAAGTGTTTCTATCTATTGGCAAGTATGAAATAGCAGTTCATAACTGTATTACATGCCTTATTGGCTGAAAATAAACTAAAGTATTCCTATCTATAAAGGCAACACTTGCCCCAAGTAAGAATGCTTTACACTTAACATCTTGATATCATATATCTCAAAAATTGTTACAAGTTTATTTACATGACACCTTTAAGTAGAGGCTTCAGTCGCCTCCTTCTTCTTTTGTTCTTCCAGGTAGAGAGGACAATTCCTTTTCCAATGTCCTGGCTTTTGACAATGGTGGCAATTTCCTTTCTTTGTCACGCCTCCCTTGGCCTTGAGAGCTGAAGATGGCTTGGACTCCTGGCTAGCTTCAGAACCTTTCTTAGCTTTGCCCTTGCCCTTGCGCTTGGACTTGCCTTTCTTGCTCGTGATCACCATCACGGACTTAGGCTTGTCCTTCTTCATCTGTAACTCGGCTGTCCTCAACATGCCCAACAACTCTGACAGTGGCCTATCAAAGTTGTTCATGTTGTAGTTCATCACAAACTGACTGTAAGATTCTGGCAACGATTGCAGTATCACGTCAGTAGCCAACTCTTGGCTCAGTGGAAATCCCAGTCTCTGCAGGTTCTCCACATACCCAATCATCTTGAGTGTGTGAGGACCAACTGGATCTCCTTCTCTCATGACGCACTTGAACAGCGCCCTAGAAACATTGTACCTCTCTTGTCGTGCCTGATCTTCATACATGTTCCTGAGATGCATAATCATCTCTATGACACCCATGTTCTCATGTTGCCTCTGCAACTCATGGTTCATTGAACATAGCATCAATCACTTTGCATCAATGGCATCATCAGAATGCTTTTTGTAAGCATCCCTTTCTGCCTTTGGTGCATTAGGAGCGGGTTCCTCTGGAATGGGAGTATCCAGGACATAGAGCTTGCGCTCTTGAGTGAGAACAATTCTCAATGTCCGATACCAGTCGTGGAAGTTTGTCCCATTTAGCTTGTCCTTGTCAAGGACCAATCGCAAAGAAAAGTTGTTGTTGTTTGTTGCCATTTGAACTACAAAAGGAAAATATGCAATTTTAGTCCAAAAACTCATTTTTGACTTATTTGATTGATTTGAAAATTTGATGATATAATTAGGCCTTTAATTAATTATCGCTCCCACTATTTTACTTCAAATTGATAGCCCTCACCATCAATTTGGAAGATTGCAGCATACAACCTTCTAGTGGGCAAGATCCTGAAATCCTCTAAGCCATGGACCAGCTAGGGCTGTCACCCACAACATAGATCTCTCAGGTAGGCAACTTTTGCCAATTTCATCATATGCAACTCTTGATAAGATGTCATATACAACTCCTTGCAATGATCATCTCCATGCCTCAAGGCGCTAGATCCTATCTAGGTCACCTTGTTAAGTCCGACCCAAAGCAAACACGATGAATATGCACCCTGCTTGGGCAGACCCACACATTCATCCTTCACGCTTCCACGAGATAGACGGTGCATCACGCTTGGGCGTGCCCACACTTGGTCGATCAAGCTTTTCACGTGTGTCGCATTTGGAAGGCATCTAAAACTTAATATTTTAATGAGGGATTTGGTTTTATATACATATACATATCCAATCACCACAATACATAGTACGTATCATATACATGCTATATCCCACAGAAAACATGCACAAACGATAAAAAGCGATGATTATGGCCATCCTAATGTGATTCCTCGAGCCAAGAGGAATCACGGTCATCTAGGTCAACATCACATGCAACCTGTACAAGATGAACTCTGTGCCTTGCCATCCGAGTTGATCAACTCATCACATGAATGATCTGTCTCTCCAGCCAGTCGTCTGGGTGCCACCAGCCAATCGGTTGGCTCCTCCAACCGATCGGTTCGCCTGGTCGTCGTGCATCTCGTCATGTCCGCCACCCACTCGTCTCGCTCCTCGAACCGGTCATCAACCGATCGGTTCACTCCTTGAACCGATCGTTTGGAAGGTCAACCGATCGGTTCACTCCTTGAACCGATCATCTGAGCAGTCGTCTTGATGTCCGCCGGTCTTTGACATAACATGAAATAAAATCCTATTCTATTTATTACATTGCATTAAAAGAGAAACCCTGATTTACATTCGGGGGGAGCAAAGGTAGGAAGAATCTCGAATTATTTCGAGTTACATCAGGAATAAGAGAGGGAAGATCGGTGCACAGACCGAGATGCAAGCAACCACACACAACCAATCACAGATAGGGGTCTATAGGCCATAATCATGCTACACACATCCACCACAAAACTCGTTTAAGGGAGACGCGTATCGAGTGCATACATATCATATATGTAATTAGGGATTTGTGGATTTAGGATTGGACATGCATAAAGCCGATATTATTCGCATCGTATGCAATAAATAAAGGCGACAAACCAAAATCGATCATATCGATATTCCTAAAACATAGAGCAGTTGACGTGGCTCTGATACCACTGTTGGGTTTTAGGGGAGACAGAGAAGGCAGCAGAAACAAAAATTTTCTCCCCCAACCCATACCGAGGAAACGCGTCAACGTCTATATAATAGGAAAGGATGGTTTGTGGAATCATACCTTGTCCCGAGGCTTTCTCGGAGACAATACCTCGCGCAATGCGTGGTCTTCAACTCTGGACTTCGACGGCGTCTGTGCAGCTCCTGGTCGCACCGGGACTGACAACTCCTACTCGAACCAGACTGTCGGATGACAGTTGTCCTCCTAAGCGGCAGTGTCCTCCCGCCTCTGTAGTAGTCCACACGGACCACCTGGAACTCCACTCTCCTTGTCCCACAAGGAAGTGGAAGGAGTCGCACCCTCCTGTTGACGTACTACTCGCCAACACGCTCTCCTGCCTCCTGTTGCAACTGCAGTTGTCCTTCCCTTGCTGCACCTCCCTTTTGCGGGAAGCACTTGCTCGGGCTCTCTCACGGTTACCAAAACCAGAGAGAACGACAATTTGCAGAGCAACTGGTTGCACTGAGCTGTACTTTGAGAAGCCCCCAATACCCCTATATATATAGGAGAGTCATGGGACAGGGTTCTCCATCCCGGGCAATGCGGGACTAATGCAGGAGTAGAAGGGTTCGGGAATTTTCCACAAAAAGCAACCGTCTCGCAACTTGAAATGATCGGTTCACAACTGAACCGATCGTTTCGGCCATTGAGCCGATCGGTTGGACCTGAGCCGATCGTTTGGGGCACTCCAACCGATCGGTTGGTGCCCTGAACCGATCGGTTCATGGTCCTAATCCGGCTCAAAAAGACTTTCCTTGTTTCTTTCCCAATTGGTATCGAATACCAATATTATTCCCAATCGAATTGGCAATTTGAAACCAAAGGAAAATTCTTTCCGACATGACTTTTCCCAACTGGTCGGTTGCACCAGTTGAGCCGATCGGTTCAACCCTTGAACCGGTCGTTTCAACCTGGGCATGAGCCGATCGGCCTGGACACTCCAGCCGACCGGTTCAACAACCTCAGCCGACCGGTTCATCACATGAACCGATCGGTTGGGAGCACAGGTTGGGCAAAATCAGTCAATTGCAATTTCAATCAATCCGATACTCCAATCAATGCGTCCAACACCTTGAACCATACGATATTGAGTCATCGACTGATTGAGTGTTTAATTGAACTACTAAACTTCTTTAGTAATCAATCTAAACATTGCTTTGTGGACAAAACTCCTCTTCCAGGTTAAATCCTATGTGTGTGACCCTGCAGGTCCATTTCACGTTGGCAGTGAAAGTCCATAACACTTATGACTTCACAAGCAAAGAGCGGTGCCTAGTCACACATCAGTGCTACCCAAGTGAAAGTAGAAAGTTGGAGAACAACTTTCATCCTATAATCCGTGAATGGTGTTACAGCGAATGTATAATTCCTTTTTCACTGATATCCCGAATGAACTCAAGGCATGGAACAGTCTACCTGTCAACGTTCATTCACTTTCTTGATCTCAGAGTAGACTGGAAGAGATATGTATGACATCAGTATCACATACTGATTCACACATGCGTGCACGCCTTTCTCAATCCTACTCATCAAGTGGCCATGGATATCATACTCCCTCAGGAGGGACAAATCCCATATCTATCACTCGCCCCTCAAAAGCCCCATGTGTCAAAGCCACCCAATCATCACCTTTATAACAACCCATGTTTCAGGACTGCGTTTGATGATGTCAAAGTGTGCCCAATGACATGTGTTGAGTGCAGTGATTTCAGGTCTAAGAATCACACTCACCACCATCACTGTGAGTACTGACTGTGACTACCATCTCATGGTTCCATGTGTCAAACTCACAGTGGGTCTGTCCGGTACACTTGTTCTCTAACAAGTACCTATGTGTTTGGTTTGATATCTCTATATCATGACTAATGAGATTCTGTCATCAACCAACACCACAATCTAGTCTTGTGTGTCATTGCTATCTATCTACCTTCCACAATGACATCCGACTAGGGACATAACAAGAATGTACAAACTCTTAGCATTCGTATGATCTCATCGTTCAGGTCCTCAACCTGAAAGCATACGTCATTGAGTAATGTCATTCTCTAGACATTCAATCTGTTCTGTCACTATCTCATATGACTGAACCAGAAAGAATTGGAAGCTTGCCTTTGATGTTATCAAATCAATCTTAATGTATCCCACCAATCATCCCATGATTGTCTCTCAGGGCATACATACCAATAGTCATGGCGTGCCCACGGTTCTTGGAGTTCAAAGCTCCAACCCGAACACTGATCATCCCACATATTTGATGAAAACAAAGGAAATGAACCTCTTCTACACCGTCCGTCGAATACAGAGAGCCCATATTTGGGTCTCGCAGTGGCCTGAATCTAGGAAATGATAACCGCCATGGCTGAGCAGGAGAACTAAGAACGGAAACAGAGAGCTCATAGCAGCCAACCAGGAGCAAAACTAGTGATTGGGATGGGTTCGATCATACTAGGAAAAGACCAAGATGATGGAAAACTAGGTTGAAGATGAACCAACAATGTGAGTGGTCAAAACATAACGACACCACAAGAAAAGGGGAAAAACTGGGAAAGCAAGATACCGATTGTACTCGACAAAATTGAAGATCGAAGGAGGTTCTAGGTGGTTAAGGGCGACGCTCCGAAGTAGAAACCCAAACCTTGGCAGTCTGAATTGATGTAGCTTCTCGTCGGAGGGGACATGTGCCAAGTCGAGTAGGCAAAGTAAACGCGGAGGTGCGAGAGAGCAAAGGGGGTGGCAGAAAATGGTTTCTCGATGGCATATGATCATTTTTGCAAGGTTGTTTATATAGGTGATGCCCTAGGGAGGGCTGGAGTCCTTGCTGAGATGGGAAATAGGGGAGGATGGGAGAGTCTAGTCGATTGAGAGATCTACTGGATGAATCCCGAACAAAAATGGTATGGGGAAGTCTGGCTCGGTGCAAGGATTGTGAAAATCCAGCTCTTTCATGCTGAGGTGGACAGGCAAGAGAGATCATGATCATGGTGGAGAGCCACTTTGTGGAGTCCACTGTGTGTGGGACTCAGATGGAGGAGACAACCTCCCCTCGCATGGCTGGATCTATGAGAGTTTGACCTGGCTAGTCAGTGTGACCCTCATCTAAATGATAGACCAAAGTCTCATATCAAATTAGATATATTAGGGTTATATATATTAAATTTAGGTTATTTTCTTATTAAGTTCAATTGGATTAGCTAGGAGGCTCCAAATCTTATAAAACTTCGTGTGTTACTTAATTGGGACACAAGGAACCCAAAAATATAGTTATTTTCCTGATTTGACCATCTTAGCTTATTATATTTCTCTTTTTAACATAAATGTTTAATTAATCATATAGGATGACTTAAAATGAATTTGAGGATAGAAATTGGGAAAATAATTATATTATCAACACCAACTTATGGTACAATTATTAGGCCATAAAAAGAACTTTTATTGGGTAAATTTCTTGTTAAACCCTAAATGCCACTTATTAAATATTTAGGGCTAACTTGATGATATTGATTTTCAATTTAGTGCAAAATTTATCAAATTGAACTTATGTAACATATTTGGAAACCATGATCTTATCATTATACGTTTTAATTATCAATTTTGAAACAAAGAAAATTAAGGTTTCAATTGGGGTTCATTTTATGAGGTTCAAAATTTTAGGATGTTACAATAACTCTCAACAACATTTATTGGTTACAATAAGTAATGCAATTAAACAAGTTAACTAAATTAAGTGGATAAAAAATAAAATAGATTATATGACATAATAGAAATACTAGATATAAATTTCTTGAGAACAATTTTAATCAAAGCCTTATTTGTAACATTGAAAGGTTAACATTATTCTTAGGAGATCAAGTGTAGTTAAATCATGGGCATAACTATCATCCTGAGCGTAACTAGTATCATGAATATATCCAACAATTATTAGCAAGTTTAGCATGATAAGCATATCTACATTATACGTAGAGCTAACAACATAAGCACAACTATTAGCATAAGCATGACAAGAAGTATAAGCATATCTATATACCTAGGCATGGCTAGCAGTATAAGCATAGGTAACTACATGAGATAACTAATAGGTTAAACATAATCAACAATATCAGTATGTCTACAACATAAGCATGGATACTTATCTTATTGCACTATACATCATCTATATGTGAAACGAGCAAATAAGGGTTATCATCCTATGTGAAGCGATGTGTATTATCCTAATAAGATATACTACATGACTGGATTACGTATTTTATTAAGCCATGGGTAGTTTGAGGTATACTGCTCAAACTCCAACTGACCCTTTCTAAGTCGAGATCAGTTCCATACAAGATCTAAGAGAGCCAAAATCTTAAGATCACATGCTCCGTCGGTCAGTATGGATCAGCCACAATGACACATGAGGTCAAGCTACATAACAACCTAGTCCACCCTTGGTATATAGCTCATGATACTAGTGAACAACATAGTCCACCCTTAAAAAGGTCACGATTCTAGTGAAACAAAAGTACACAATCACTATCATCTGAGTACAACTGTAGAGGTCCTCAATCACATCATATATAGTGAATCATATCATTTGAGATATGGCCTCGACCTTTCTCCTGCCAAGGTATGACCACAACCATCCTTGTGAGCATGCATATACTCAACAGTATACAAATCCAATCTTCCAATAGAGGAATACTCATTTCATCATCTAGCAAATCCCGATGCTAGAATGGATCTACGACACATGGCACTACATAATTAGGGTTTCACTTGGTTAGTTAATATCAATTGGGTGAATATAGACTAAATAAAATAATGGACATAGAAACCCTAATTTAATTCTAGCAAGCATTAATATATAACTACAATAGAAGACATAAAATGTATGAGACATAATCCTAATTTCAACACCATAGGGTACCATTTCATTGCCATCCATGAGATTATACTTGTCACCATACAATCACATGATACCAATCCTTATCAAATCATGAAGAGGGTCACACATTTTAGGGCTCAACCATGCCCAACGGTCATTAAGATGATCACATCATCATTCCTTATAAGAACATCATTTACTTCCATGCCTTAACAAAGGCTCATCAATCCATCATCATACATGTGATACACATGTTTAACATAACATTACATTAAGAAAGTTATGATGTTCATATAAAGATATGTTAGGGTTACAAAAAAGATAAGAGAGTATTCAATCATATCATCATGCTAATCACACAAGGAAGCTAATCATGACTAACCATCATCACCCATTTTTATTAGGGTTAGGTATAGAAAATCAAGATGGATTAGTGTTATACATCATCTTGTTATGGTGATTATTAATTTACATTCATACTAGGGAAAAGGTAAGACTACAAAGATATGAGTATAGAACCGACATCATCAAAATTAAGCCATAAAACCACAAGCTTCACCCAAGACCATCAGGTGGTAGATAAGAAAAAACCATAGAATGCAAAATAACTAATCCTTGAACCATATGTCTACTAAAACCATCGAGTTGTAATCTAGAAAGACCATTGACTTTGAAAGTAGGGTAACCATTGTTGTTGAACCATCAACCCAGTTCAACCATTGGTTGATGAACCATTGACTCAGTCTAACCATTGATTGATGAACCATTGAATCAGGTAAACCATTGGTTGATGAACCATCAAGTCAGAAAAACCATTGGTTGATGAACCATCGAGTCAAGGAAACCATTGATTGATGAACCATCGAGTCAAGGAAACAAATGGTTGATGAACCATTGACCCAGTGAGTCCATTAGTTGATGAAACATCAACCCAGTGAGGCCATTGGTTGACAGAACTGAGTATTGAACCCAGTGGAACCATCAAATGTTGTCAATAAGTGATGAAACAAGCTTCAACCTCTAAGTACAACCATCAGATTTGAGGGGGAAGAAAACCATCGAGTTATCCACTCAAAGGGGCAATGAAATCATTGTTACTTGAGAACAAGAGAGTCCAAAATAGAATCTAACTAAAAGCCATTGGTTTGCACAAGAAGGTCAAGAAAAATAGAATCAAGAACAAAACCATCGAATTGCAAAACAAGAAGTAAAAATAGCTCAAAAACCCTAAGTAATGACCATGGTTTGAAAGCCAAAACCATCACTTGCCCATATGAAAGCAAGTTATAGAGCTTACTATACCAAGGAGGGTTCGCGCACAAGGTTTAGGGTATGTCCAATGAGATGAAACTTCTAAGAACTACAATCTAATCATAAACTCCAGGCAAAAATAGCATATTTATAGAACTTCATTTTTAAGAACGATCTTGTACATGCAAGCTTGGAGTAAGCAATACACGTGGAGAAATTTATATAACTCACCTCTAGGAAGATGATGAAGCTCCAAACAGCAAGGTAGCTTGAGTAAAGAAGGTAGAAACCCTGGCTTGAGCACTCCACATGTACAAGCTAGCCCCTTTTCCAAGAAAGGAAGCAAACCCTAGGTCAAAGAATAAGAAAGGGTTTTTTTTTAAGATCTAGCACACGTTCCACCATGGAACACCATAGGTCTGACCAAGAAGAAGAGAGAAGGAGGTCGAATAGAAAGGAAAATGATTGGAAAGAGGGATAGCTTGCTTTATTGCCAACAACAAGCTAGGGAAGGTTTACAAGCTCTAAGAGAGGGTAGATTTGAACCCTAGGTGCACATGCAAGGTAGATCAACCACATTCTTCTACCTTGGGATATTTCTCCTCCACCAAGCCAATGGGGACGATCCCCAAGCAGAAAAGAAGAATAAATAGAGGTCTAGGTGACTAAAGAGCTCGTTTGAAAGCAAGGAGGGAGGTATATAAGGCTTAGGGTGAGATGGAAAAGAAGGTTAAGGTGTCAAGTCGTGGCTGCCATGTTTTCCATGACCAAAGGTTCATGTACATGCAAAGAAGAATCACCATAGGATGTGGGAGTCTATAGGTCCATCAGATCATGACTTCCCAGGGTTTCCATCAAGTTCCAAAGTAGGGTGACCATCTATTGATGCACCATAGGTTACAAGGGTCAAAATCATCGGTTGTAGCACCTTCCTAGGTGAACCACCGACCCAAGGAGCTCCAAGAGAGGAAACAATCGACCCTCACACCTCTAGGAACCAAATGGGACCCACCATTGGATCCCAATATAATAGGTTCCCATCAACCAAGGGATTCCATCGAATTTTGTCCTTGGAGGTAGCTCATCCATGAAGGTAAAACCCTAACTCAACCCTAGATAGGTGCCACTATCAAACCAAGGTGCAACAAGGCTGCCCAAGGCACAACTAACTCAAACATGTTATTAAAACATGTGAGGAACAAAAATCACGTGACAAATTGCAAGAAAAACTTAAATATGGGTAAATTGCATAAAAGCCCAAAATAAGCACAAAATTACATAACTTGTTCAAACAATGTCTAGACTGAACCAAACTTGAAACATAGGTTTGTCACATGATATCAAAGCACATATTAGGGTTATATCAAGGTTTTAAGCATCCAATTAAGGCAATTAAGAATGTTCAACCAAAAAGCAAGGTTAGAGGCCTTACAATTTTTTGGTTTCAATAAGTTGTTTAATTTTTTATATAACATAGAATAACATAATAATTCAGCCTATGTGAGATAATGCAGAATATTACACAACTATAAATCAATATGCACAAAGACAAATGTATTTGTTGTCCCTTTTTATGCTATCTATTAAAGTTTCTTATGATATTGGCCACTCCTAGCGGTGGATCCGCATAGGCTTACAATGATTTTATAGTTCATAATAACAATCATCATAAAATCAAACCATAGATAACGTTTCTTTGGTTCAAGAACCTTCAAACATTAATATTTGTAGGTCATATTTGACTCTATGATTAATTTTGTTAAAACTAGATATCGATTTTTTCCGAAAAGATATGGTAACTATGTTATATGGAACAACTTAACCTACATGTGTATTGTATATATTTTACTTTAACATATTTTGTAAATGATTCTAGAAAAACCTCAAAACCTTGGCATGAAGTTGAGAAGATAAGATAATGACCCCCATTGTAAATTATGCTAATACTAACATACCACCATTAAATTAGTAGCATATGTGAGAGTTTGATTGATTCATAAAAAATCCAAATGATATAGCCTAACATCAAATTCTAATGTTAATATCATTTTAGAAAACTATTATTAAACCAAAAATTATTTAACAAAGATAAAACAATTGAAAAAAATTCCCCTATCATTTATGAATTCTATTCAATATTCTAACTTGTATTTATGTTTGTTGTTCATTCTCAATCAGTCTTGATAGAAAATTGTCTTTTTTTTACTGGGTACACTAAGATAGTTTACTTTACCTTCCACTTTTGTGGTTATATGTGTTGTATTCACGCACTTTATTTTTAAAAAATAATATTTTCATATGTTATTATGTATTGACAAAAAAGATGTGAACATTTGATTAACTTACAATTGCATGAATTACATATTTGTATTAATACCTAATATCATAATTAAGGTATTAAAACTAAATTTTATCATGATCGACATCATAATATGTATATTTCTTACTCATACATGTACTTCTATCCAAATTAACTTAAATAGAAAGTTAAACTTGAGATATTTATTATATATCCCATTGGTTGTAGTTTTCCATGACTAGGAGATATGACATGGTTCAATCATAAAGAACCAGTGTTCCCACTTTATTTAATGAATATTATAACAAGAAAATCATTTTAAAAAGGAAAATGTAATTGCAAGTAAAATTTGACTTGAAAACCTAAATAGTAATAAAAAATTAGTTAGTTACCCGAGTAAGCTTTATTGGAAAGTTTAGATTGAAATGTGAAATGTTAGAGGAAAAGTATGTGTGGGAAACTCAGTATATCCCACATTGAACGTGAATAGATAAGATGTACTCTCTTAGGTAAATGTACATCATTTACAGGACATATGAAATGTTGGAGATTTATTTAAAAAAATAAGTGGAAAAATACATAAGAAATATGATAATAAAATAAAAAGTAATTGAAGTAATTATTTTGGTGCAATTTAGAAGGGAACTTTAAAAAGTTAGTCTTTTTTGATGAAAAAATTACAAAGTTTGAGATTACAAAAATGAAAAATATAGGGAAGTATAAGTAAGATAAATAATTAGAGGAAATGTGAGTGTAGAGGAAAATCCTAAACTATAGATGAAACTTAGATATATTTAGTCAAGTTTGTTACAAATACATGAATGTAGAAGTAACTACATTCATAACCACAATGAATATGAAAAAAATATGTAATCCCATTTTTACATTACCAACGTTCTATGTTATAAATATTTCTTTTATATTTACATTGTGTTTTATGTTCTTCTTTCCTTCCCCTCTCCGCACTAGCCAAACAAACCAACGTAAGTACCCCCTCTCTTACCTTTCCCTCCCTTTCCTTCCTATCCCTTCATTCACACATACCAAATATACAAACACACTAGTTTGAAATTATAAATAAATAAATGCTCCCATCATGTTAAGTGACTACTATTAATTTAAAAATCAAGAAACACATTTCATGCAAAGGTTACTATTTTATTTTTGTTTTTTTATTATTTTATATTTTATATTGATATAATTATAGAATTGATGGTATATCATAAGCATCAGCTGATATGTATTTAGTCATATTGGATTCTTTTTAAAAAAATCATACAAATGTTCAAAAAATGTTAAAGGCTATTGTGGATGTTTTTGAACCTAATTATAACTTTCAAATTCTAGGAGGGGAAATGGATTTATTGCATTATTTTGATTATTTATAAAGCCCCAAAATTTTATGCCAATCATTATATTTATACACCAAAATAGATTATCCAGACATAAATTTACCAATTTTGATAAATATATGCGAACATGTGATTATGTTGCAAGACACTATGATTTCCATAGTTGCATATCATCCATGAAAGGCTTTCTATGTTATGATACACACAATATACTAAGTATTTAACACGATTAATATATTTCCAATATACACTAGGTAAATAATAAAAATTTAAAAATGTGCAATTTGTAAAATATTCTATATTAATTGAATCTTCATTATTGTGAGAAAATATGTATATACCGTAATACATGGTGAATGTAGAAGAATAACATTGTGTTTTATGGTGGTGTTAAGACAAACTAATCTTGGAAAGATTAAGGGGATGATATAGTATGCATGCTATTCTCCTTTTTTTCAAAATAATATGACCAACGTGAATTTTCAAATTTTGCTGCTATGTATTTTGTAAACCATTTTTAGCTCCTATAAATTTATAAAATATATAATAGGATTAAGTAACTATGGTATTTTGTACTAGGGGTGGGAATAGTTCAATTTGGTTTAGTTTACCAATAAAACTATACATCAAATCATACATATAGGTTTGTTTAGTTTTCAAACTAAATTGAATCGTTAGCTAGTCCAAAATCAAACCAAACTGAACTATATATTTATTATTTGGTTGAGTTTTAGTTTGGTCTCAAACTATTATATTAAGCTTTATGCTATAATTGTTTTCATTTAAAATCAATAATTTTTCATCATCCTAATCAATCCATATAGCACGATAAAAAACCTCATGTTTAAAAAACAATAATTGGAATTTTGTAACATAAGAACGTATATAAACTATAAGTAGATAATGTCCAACTAACTTAAAAAAGATTTATGCATTATACCACATAGTCAATAATTTTGCATGGCTTAGTTTTTTTTATGTAGCATGACTATTAGTTTGAGTAAGTATTTTTCAAAATATAAATATATTTTTTGTAATATACATTTACATTCTTGATTTGGTTAGGTTAAATTGCACCCTCAAACTTAACCAAACTGTAGTTTAATGGATCGAAAACTTTTGGAACCAAACCAAACTATTCATCCCTATAAAGCCAAACTAAACTGGTCAGGTTGGTTCAATTTGGTTAAGTTCAATGGTCTAGTTTGATTTTCTACCTAGCCTAATTTTTACAAACATGTGAAATGATATTTATTCAAATGAATTTCCATTTAAAAATGATAATTACTGTTATAATTATTAGTTATTTACAAAATATAGTCATAAGAGGATGAATGAAACATAAGTATATGTGTGAGATTAAGAGAGAAAGATTTCTACCCCCGTCAACAACATGTGGTAGAAGTCAGACGTCCAAGAGGGATGGTAAATTGAGATATGTTTTTCTATGTAATCTGAACCTAGGTCCCTTTATTGGCGACCAAAAAAATTTGACAACCACACTATCCCTCATCGGCACATATGTATATACATCTTTCTTTGACAAGATTTTGAAAGTACTTACTTTTGAAATGAAATATTGTTCTCTAGAGAAAGTCAACCTACACTGACATGCCAACAATATATATAGCCAAATTGTTTATTGATGTTGATCAAGGATTTTGAGTATATAGGGGAAACACTCATAACATTTTATAATTTTATTAGAGGAGAATAAAAGTTGTTATCATGCATTAATGCACATTCTACAATACAAGTGCCTTTCTAGAATATGATACATTCAAAAAAAATTAAATATACACCCTAAAAATCAATGTTCTCTAGTATTTTATCCTTCCAATGGATTTTATACATTCCCTAGACTATTGTAATAATCATCTTTTTTATGTAAGTATCTATTAATGAATTCTACAAGAATTTTCAAAAAAAGAATACCACCCTGATATTATAATAAACTAGAAAAAACAAGATTTATATCGTAATTTGATATGAAGTTTAAATTATTCTTGTAAGTAATTTTAAGATACTAGTATTTTACAAACAAAGCTCTCAATTTTTAGGTACACGCACTCCATAAGAGCAACTCTCAAATTCTTAATTTAGTGATAGATTTCCGAATGTTATTACACTGTAAACATGTCCTCTTTGGTTGGAATTTGAGGAGAGTTTGATCCTACAAAATGTGAATCTCTAGAAAAAAATTTCGTGTCATATCACAAGATTTAATTTTGTTTTAAATCCTAGATTCTTGTTTAACGATCAACTTACTCATTTAAACTATAAGAATCTAGAACCCATGAAGTCTTAGAGTAGAGGTGCCGGTTTTCATCAAATATCTTCTTAAAATACTCCACAATCAAATGGGCCCTTTGGAGTGTCTTTCTTATAATTTAGACTTTCAAACACAACGCACAAAGTTGTGAATATATCAAACCTAGATTATTGATATAATTAAATATAATAAGAATATACAATCGGAAACTGTAGTGCACTGCGTTAAATGCATATGCATCGAATCGATTTTCGATTTGGCTCTATGTAACCCTTTAATTATTTGAAGTCGAAAGCAACGGGAAAGCAAAAAGGGTGTAACAGATCGTACGGGGAGCAATGTGAAGATGGTAGGTGTCGGATGTTCATGGACCCCATGAAGTGACTGATCCATGCTGTTAGTGTTGGATATTGGGAATAGATAGATATAAAGTTCGCCACATGCTGGGCCATGGCGTTAATGCTACAGAAGCAGAAGAAGGGGCCGGTAATGGACCGAGTGAGACGAAAGGATGACGACAAGGCAATTAGGAATGGTAGGCAGCGGCCGGAGCAAGTAGAGGCGTTCAGACAGACGACCAAATCTCTGCTCCATAAGCGGTTCGTTTGGGGATATAGTCCTTACCACCCACAAATTCTTGTCCCCCCTCATTGGTCTTCCGTCTTTCCGCACGACAACGATAACTTTTCCTCTGCAGTCTCCCTGAATATCACTTATGATGTACATGTGGGTCTATCGGGTTTGGTGGAGGAGCAAGGAAAGAAGGTGGAGGAAGATGATATGAAAAAAGGATTGGGATTAAAGTTCTAAAGTGGTCATGCAACTGTTAGAGGGATGGGCAGGAACTGAAAAAGAGAGGTGATGCATGAGGAGATGGATCAGGCATTCCAGAGATCGATCAAAGTGTAGTATATGGTCAGAGGCCGCCATGTCTCTGGATGGAGTCATCGGAAGTTATATGTGGAAAGATGAGTCGTCAGTCCACTGAATCGCTGCTGCTTGTTTGGACCTGTAATTCAATTTGGGAGATCGAGCTACGTGAGATTCCAAATATGAAGCCAGAGGATTCGTACTCGGATGATCAGAAACATACAGTAAAGAAGACCATCGATCCGACGAGCAAGTACATAGTAGTTTGCGAAAATTGTAAAGACTGAAACAATGAACACCCTTCACAGTAGATCACTGATCAGACCCGTTATTCACGCCCTTGTTCATTCCAGCCGGTGTGCATGAGTTTGTCATCTAGCTATCTCAATCAATAGTCGTCCAATCTCTCGTTTTCAATGTTGATCTGTTCGCTAGCTAGTTATCGCCCTCGGGAAGTAGGTCGAGGCATCACGACCCTGGGCAGAGTGCGCGAAAGCGACGCTTCCGAGCAGCTCGTCCTTCAGTACTTGGATGGAGCCATTGCCGTGTGCCCGTTCGGTCTCATGGACGTTTGTTACCCGCAGATGGTGAAAGCATATACGCGTTGGTTGTTAGGTCGAGCTCTGTTCAATTTCAAGCTTGCTTCTGTTTGCTATCGTCATTCTACTCTGGTTCAGTTTCAGGGCTTTGTCGATTAGCGTCTATGAAGATCATACTCATGTTACAGATCCAAATCTTATAGATTTTTTGTGTTACTGTTACTGTGGACGCCCGATCTTCCTCGCAGCTTGTTATGCATACAGCTGGTTTATTTCTGTAAGACATACAAATTATTGAGATATGCGTGGTTTAATGAGGCATTGTTGAAATCATTGAGGACGTACATCCGAAGGATAATGTAACTTCATAAAAAAGTTGAGAGTCGAGACAAGGAAGCAAATAAGTACGTCATGAACAGCACTTCTACGTGACACGCTGCCAATCCTGACCCTGAGAAGACGACATTGACATGTGGGATCAAGATGAAAACAGAACCACGCCGCAGCTAAAGGGCATGGAAACAAACCTGTAACTATCTACCACGGAAAAGAAGATGTTGAGTATTGAGTTGAGGGAGAATAAGATGTGCAAGAGTGGAAACCAATTTACCCACAACGCAAGGTCATACATATGTTGGCGCTTAAGCTAAATTCCTTGGGAGTGACCATACACCTTCATGGAAGACAGGGAAGAAAAGATTAATAACTCATTCCCGAATTACACTCTTGAAGAAAACTTACTAAGAATATCATGGTTCTTCACAAGAAGAAAATGTAATGCATAGGGAACTCAATATTGACAACGAAGAAAATCGTAGAAACAATGAGCCGCTCTTTCTACTAGGCATTTGATTGTTCTTGAAATTAGGTCTTGCAGGTCTGTATTTATACACTCGGGATGAAGGGGATCGCAATTCAAGAAGCATGTATCCGCCACGAACAAAATATAAAGGAAGTACAAGTAGGTATGGAGTAGGCACATAATATTTAGATATGTGTATGTGTAGTGCAGTAACATAACACACGCGATGTCCTAGGTAAGTTGACAAAAATAATCAAGGACAAGCAACCACAAAAATACCAAATATATGTGAAAAACCATCACAATGTTTGAGGAAAAACTACGAGGTGAACAGAAAATTCACTATAATCAAGAAGATGCTGAGAGTCGTCGAGTTTCGACCCAAAAGTTGAGGTATACAAGATGGCATGAAGATATATAAACAAATTACCCAATTAGGGATGTCACTGCACAAAAAATTTCGGAGGAGAAACAACCCTTTGCAGAGAGTGCCCGCCATAGAACAAGACTGGAGTGCAATGGAGAACTTAAAGAAATCGTAGTGGTGATACAACCATCCTTTCTCTCTCTCCTTCTTTTCTTCCCCTCCTTTCTTCCCATCTTCCCATCGCACATAGACCCCAACAATGTTAAACAATATGTGGCCTCTCTCTTTGTGTTTTCTATTTCTTCATCCTCAACTAATATTCACTAATAGTTTCACATACCAGTGGGGTCTCATACCAATATGTTTTTGTCCTAGAGTGACAAGAAGCATTCTTGTTGAAGTCCATGGTGCTTTGCTTTTACTGCACACTCATCCTTTGTCAAATATATTTCTTATAAGGAATGCTTAAGTTAAACTACATGTTTTCCTACTTCATAACTTGTAATGTAATCCGCCTCAATCGTAAATAGAGAAAAAAAACTTTTGCAACATAGGCTATCAACTAATAGCCCTCCCTGTAAAGTGAGCTAGAAAATAACTTCTTATGGTCAGCATCGCCAACCAGATCTGCATATATGACATTTGAAATAATTAGCGGTGTTTTGTCAAAGCATAAGCAAGCTCTAGATGTACCCTTCAAATATTTGAGAATCTATTTTGCAATGTTCCAACGCCATGTTTAGTTATAAATCTTATGGTCACATCAACTACACATTCAATATCAGGGCCAATGCACACCATATATACATAAGACGCCCTATTACAGAAAAGTAGGGTGTGCAAATCATCTCTCACCTTTCATGCTCAGTAGAAGAAGATTATTTTCTACATAGTCTAAAGAGTCTGACTAAGACAATATCATCTTTCTTCTCTCCTTACATGGTGAACTCATCAAGTATCCTCTGTACATATTTCTCCTAGGGCAACCAAAGATTCTTTATTTTTTTATCATACTTTACTTGCCAAGAATTTGTCAGACTGGTCTCAAGTTTATATGGTCAAATCAATTAAACAAATTTTTCTTCATATTGGCAATCATCTTAGTATATTTTTCAATAGTCAAAATATCATGAACATAAGGTAAGAAATCGATGAAACAATTGCCTAAAAATTTCCTGAAGTAAATACAATGATAATCCTTTATCATGTTATAACATTGTTTCAATATAAATAAATCTGACTTTATGTACCACTGTTTGGGTGCCTATTTCAACCCATAGAGACTTTTCTTCAATATGAAAACCATGTATTCCTTGTCTTTAACTGCAAATCCTTCATATTATTGTACGTAAAGTTCTTCCACTAGCTCACTATCAAGAAGGGTTCTCTTTACATAAAGTTGTTAATTTTAAGGTCAATGCTAGCTACCAAGCCCAAAATAGTGTGGATGGAAGTCATTTTCACCATTGGAAAAAATATATCATCCAAATAAATCACCCTTCCTTTTCCCAAAGGTTTTCACAATGGCATGTCTTTGTATCTCACATCATTTTCATTCCTAGATTTCTTTAGCTTGAAGACGCATTTGTTCTTCAAGTTTTTCTATGTTGAGAACTATCACAAAATAGGCTAACTACAATGGTACAACGTGTCACAAATGTTGAGATCACATGGTCATAGGGGGGTGTTTTATACAACATGTGTTTCCTATTCCAATATATGAATTTTATACATCAGTTAATGCATGTTGTACTTTCTTGAGCAAGTAAGTTGTGATAAGGGTGTTTTATTCAATAAGTGTTTATTGTTGTAATAAATGGCTCCTATACCAATATTAATATTTTTTGTAGTTTCCAAGGCATGCCCGTTGTGATAGGGGTGCTTTATATAATAGGAGTTATCTGTTGTAATATATGGTTAGATACAACAGTTAATGCCCATTGTAGTTGAATAAGCATGCATTTCTTGATATTTTAATTTAATACAACAAGTGTTTGTTATTGTAATTTATAGGTTGATATAATAGTTAATGTCTATTTTATTTGATTAAGAATGTCGATTGTGATGGGGATATTTTATACAGCAGATTTTGTCTGATGTTATAATAGTTTGACACAAAAGTTGATGCTTGTTGAATAGATCACATTATTTTATTTTTAGTATTTTATATGCTAGTTAGTGTTGAAACTTGTTATAGAATGGATTGACACACAACTAGAAATCATGTGGAAAACATATAACATTTTCATTAATTCACAAGATGTAACAAAGAGCCACATCTCAACAATTCAAATATCCTATTTCTTGTTTTTACACTTGTCTTGTTGTTTATGAATTTGTATTATCTCTACTTCTCAATAAGTTAACAATTGAAAACAAAATAAGACGTGTTTCCTTGAGAACTTCTATTCACTTCCAACTCCATTTAAACAATTTGTGATAGTGGATTTTTTTTCACATTTAATGACCAAATTACAATTACGTCCTACTATTAGAAAGTATTGCTTAGTTGACCCCACTTCATCACTCTCATGATCATTGGATAATTTTGACACCAAAAAATTAGAATTATGATGCTTGAATATTGAAATATGTACCTTGTGACATTTAATTATTGTTAATAATGATTTGATTTTATTTATGACTCAAACTTGATCTTTGGACTTGAAACTTTTTCTAAAGCTTGATTACAGTTTAAGCAGGCATTGATCAAAATTTCAAGGTTTTTGAATGTCGCATATAAAAGATATGAATTTTGCAAGAAATATCCTTTTATTGCCTTCAAAAACTCCAAAACACCTAAATTTCTAGCCTAACTGGATCCCACCTAGACTCAGAACCGGGAAGCACAACAATGCAATTGTCTTCACCGCTTGAAATCTTCAGTTGAGACAATGCACCGTGGTTCAGAGCATCAAACCATCAAATCTCCCTGTCAAAGGCTCTTCGTCCAGTCAAGCTTAGTCAGTTAAATCCCACTTTCACTCCTTCTAACGATTCTTAAAAATATACCCAAAGATTAGGATCTTTTGAAATGCCCAAATCTCCTTGGACTGGGGCACATCAATTTCGTCACTCCATGCAACCTTACCCCTTGAAACACCTATTTAAGGGTTCCAGTAGCTTCGCCATGCTTCCTCTGCTCAAAATGATGCATCAATTTCTCGCCTTTCATTCCCCTTTGCTCCATCGAACTCCACTTGTGTTCTCCTAAACCGAAGCAGCTTGCTCTCGCCACCAGTACCCCCTTCCAATTGCATTCATCGACACCATCATGGGACTCCTTTGAATCTCCTAGAACCTTCACAAGAAGTCGTGAAGGTTTAGTCAACTCCACCCACAAGACCGCCTCCACCCCAACACAGGAGCTCATTGATGGACGCCTCTGGGCCTCTATCGAGGAAGACGAAACTGCCAGACAAGTCCTTAGAGATTCACTAAGCAACAAAAACCCCCATATCCCTCCAATGTTTGGTATATCTCTAGATTCATCTCTTTCTAATTCACACCTATATTGGTTTCACCATTAAATTTCTCTATCCATCATTTTAGCCATTCGATGGCTCACCTAGTCTGAAATGATGTTGTGAACTCAACAAGAACTAGTACTCATCATCTCTCAATGCTTCCCTTCAGCTCAGTAGCCTTTTCCCCTCGAATTCCTTCTTCTCCTCCTCTCTCCATTACTCCTATGGATTAAGAGTGAGAGATCAAACAATCACACTCTCAACATTACTAATATGTCCCTTATTTGTCACACTTTTGATTTCAAGACCATGGGCATTTCCGTCTTTTGAAGCCTTAGCACAACCCCATGTGCCAAGCTGAGGCTTGTGAGTCAGTGAGAGGATCTACAAAATCAGACCTCTCCCCTGACCCGTAAGCAAGCTGGCCAGATATTTATTTTTTGTTTTTATGTTCTAGCTTTTTCTTATTGATCCATTTTGGAAAATCAATTTTAAATAGCTTGATTATCAAAAAAATACCCACAAAATATCGACCTTCTAAAAAAAATGAGTAGTTTAACATGCAATTATTAAGTTGCCTTCTTATAATATATTTTATTATGATATCTAATATCTCTTTCACACAAGTTAATTAGGCTTTTCTATTAATACTTCAAACCCTTAATCTTGTGAAAATCCTGATTTACATGATATACGAGCATATTAGGACTCAATTAGACTTTGATTTTTATATTGATTACTAGATCACATAACTAAGATTACTAGATTATTACCCAATCTAGTCTTGACATGTTTGTACAAGAAAATGACTAAATGATTTACTAATATCAATCTTTGATATTTTGCTCATCAGATCGGACCAAATTTGAAATATCAGACCATGATCTCAATCATATGATCCTAGATATATAATCTTAATGACCATATGGAAACATATACAATAAAAAATAAGAATACATGAATCAATTCCCTAGTGGGTCATTAGAGAAATGAACTATATATTGATGCATTGCTGTTCTCATTTGTACCAGGATCTTATACTCATTGAACTTATTAATTTGGACATTGATAATGCTCCAGACTCCAAAAGAGGTAAGATTTTATATTTACTCCTCCTTGAATAAACTAGAGGTTTTGAATGATACTTGCATGTACACTCATTTGAAAATCTTGACTATGTATTTGTTTGATCTACAACCTTCCCAACTGAGTAGTCTTTTGATTTGTATATATATATATACTCTTGAAAAACTTTGAACATAATGACTTCCCAAATTATTATAATGATGTTGATATTGGGTATAAGAGACCTCCTCACCTCAAAGGGTGGAACTGGTACAAAATGGTGACCTCCTAACTTTGAATGGCAAGATGGATCTAGGTGACCTCCCCATCTCATTGGGGCGATGGAGCCATATATACATAAGCATGATTGTTGATATAAGCATAATGGAAAAACTCCTAAAAAATGAATTGTCAAAATAAACTTGAGTTTAAATATCACATTGAATATTTTTCTTATAAGTCATGCCAAGTACAATATTTTCTATAAATGTTTTCAATGGTCGAATATTTGTTCTTTTAAAAGTGTACTGACGCATTTCATTGATTGCATCATGAATTACCTAATTTTAGGAATGAAGACTTGAATACTTGATAAAGATGATATATTGTATTCTTGCCAATATTTGCCAGAATAAAGAATGTTTATCACATGGGATTATATGTAAAGGGAATGTAGTATCTAGTTGTATGTTCTTATCTTGTAATCTTTTCTTTTCTTGTTGCCTTCAGGTCCCTGATGTAATAGAAACCATAGTTCTTTCCAATAAATGAAATGATATCTCTTTTTGCATATCATGTGTGTGCGCTTTTCAGGCCACTTAGAGACGAGCTCTCTAATCCCCTTAACACTGTCTACCCATGCAGTGAGATTAGGATTAGGGTAAGAATAGTTTTGTGATAGTTGGTATTAGAGCCACCACACACTTCTTATGCATTTATGAAATAATATTTCTAATGTTTAAAAAATGGAAAACCCTAATGTTCACTATGGTGAAATTGAGGTGTCTAGAAAGAGCATAAAGGGGGTTCTGGCAGTAATTCCTCCTATCCGTCTTCACGGTGGTTGAGGTTCCCCCTATTCCACCTAGACTTAGTGGATCCAAAAATGGACTGAAGGACTTCCTATAACCCTAGAGAGTCTTCTATCATCTCATCTCTTCTTTAAGGACTACCCTAAGCCACCCAAGTAGATGATTAGTTATTCTTCTCATCTCCTCAAATGATTCTTCTTTCATGACTATTTATAACATGAAATCTCAATTACAGTAGCTTATACGTGGGTAAAATTAAAATTTTCTTGAAATCATGAAAGTTGATTAAGGTGATGATGCCATGATTTGACCTTAATTTGAAAACTCGATTTTTATTAATTAAATTAAGCTTGAAATAAAATACTCATAGGACACCTTATATCATAAAAACTAGATTTCACCAAAACTAGACTACATGCTTCCTATGCTTGAGGTAAATGATAATAATCTTTATATGGTGAAATAAGGAGGATTTATACCTTATACCTCATAGTTTATGAGGTACCTAATTGAAAGTCCATGTTGCCTAATTGAATTATTAAACCTCAAACATAGTTAAGCAAACCTTTTCTCCATTTGATACATACCATAATGATGCCACAAAATGTCTATGCCTCAGGACTCTCAAAATCATGATGTAAGATTTTGATACAAAGGCACCTTCCCGATTGACTATTATGCCTATCTCGATATATGATGAATATGGATCTCAATTTTACATTATTATGCTCTGATCATGTATGTGCCTAATCCAACTTCTCAATTTCCAAATTATATCATTGCCTTGATCATGAAAAGAAATGCAATTGACCCTGATCTTACAAAATCTTGAACTAGTTTCCCTATTATAATTTTGAATTACAATCTTATGACCTTGAGAAATATGATTTGGTCATTGATACTCTCCCTATTTGAATAAGATCAATGGATCATGACTAATGTATATCTAAATGCTAGATTAGGGTAGTAGTTGACTCATGACTCCCCTAACCTAGGTCACATCCCTATTATGACTACCTCTAAATTTTCACCTTATTGATTATTTAAAGTTTGGAAAGGTAACCCATTCAGTCGTTTTTGATTGCTTGACCTAAGTCTCTATCCATGATGATATTGATACTCAATCTTGAATCTTGATTTAATAATGATCTTAAAATATGACAAATTTAACTATATATTGTGGTTGAATTCCTAAAAATACCTCAATCTATATCATTTATCAACCTTGAATACAATGACAATGAAATCTTGAAATGTTGCTCAATTATTACTCGATTATTGTATATGGATGAATGATCACCCCTAAGGTCTACAGTAGGAACCTAAACGCTAGATACAAATTTTTGACCATGATGTTTGATGTCTAAAAATCTTAACTCTTGATATTGATTAATAAAATTGTTACTCACGATTATCAATCTCAATATTGCTACAAAGTCTATGATCACACTATTTGGATCTTGAGGTCACCCTCAATATATTACTAATGACTTTCATAATCCCAAATGTTGAAATTTTTGAAATGATGACTATTTTGACTCTCTCAATTTATGACTTAGGGTTTTGCTCTCATTAGGACTAGGGTGGGACCTTCCATTGATTTTGAGCACAAAGTCATGGTATTGAAATTATGACATTTGTCTCTCAAATTGTTGAAACATAAAATCTCGATCATGGATGTATAACCCCGCCTAGGCCAATGTAGAAGCTAGGACCCTAAACTTTTGGGACTAAAAGTCATGTTGTACTCTTGATTCAAGAGCTCTTCATTTGACCTAAAATATGATCCTTCCAAATTTGTGATCAATACGATGCTTTCCAAATTTGTGACTCATGCGATGATGTTTCCCTAATTAATGGACAATGCAACCAAGCCTTGGCCTTGATGCTCAATTTCTTGATTATGAAATATGTTAGCACCAAGATGGTTATGGTATGTAATATGAAATCCCAATCTTGATTGGTGGATTATTTGGATTTTGAGGATAAAACTCTTTTAAGGTGGGAAGGATGTGATGAAGTAGATTTTTCCACATTTAATGACCAAAGTATAATTATACCCTACTATTATCAAGTATTTATCAATTGACCCCATTTAATCACTCTCATGATCATTCTATAATTTTGACACCAAAAAATTGGAATTACAATGCCCTAATATTGAAATATGTACCTTGTGACATTCATTTGTTGTTAATAATCAACTAATTTTATTTATGACTCAAACTTGATCTTTTGGACCTAAAACTTTTGTTAGAGCTTTATTAGAGTTTAATAACACATTGGTCAAAATTTAAAGATTTTTGAATATTACATCTAAAAGATATGAATTTTAACAAATATCTTTTATTTCCTTCAAAAACCCCAAAACACCTAAATTTCTAGCCTAACTAGATCCAACCCAGACCTGGATCCTGGGCAGAATCGCAACAATACAATCATCTCCCCCACCTGAAATCTTCGAGTCAGACAGTGCTCAGTGGCATGGAGCATCAAACCACCAAATTTCCTTCTCAAAAGCTCTTTGTCTAGCCTAGCGTAGTCAGTTACATCTGATTTCCACTCCTCTTTCTAAGGAGCCCTAAAAATCTACCTGAAGATCGAGATCTTGGATATGCCCAAACCTCCTTGGACTCGAGCAAGTGGACGTTGTCACTCCATGCAACCCCACCCCTCAAAACACCTACTTAAGGGTTTTAGTACCTCCTCTATTCTTCCTTTGGTCACAATGATGCATCAATTTCTATCCTTTTCTTCCCCCTTTGCTCCATTGAACTCCACTTATGTTTGCCTAAATTGGAGAAGCTTGCTCTTGCCACTAGCACCCCCTTCCAATTGCATTTTCCGACACCATCAAGGGACTCCTCTAAATCTCCTAGAACCTTCACAGGGAGCCACAAAGGTTTATGTAGCTCCACCCACAAGAACGCCTCCACCCCAGCACATGCAATTGTCGGGCGGCACTTCTAGACCTCTCTTAAGGAAGATGAAATAACTCGATAAGTCGTCAGAGGTGTGTGAAGAAACCTAAATCCCAAATCCCTCCAATGTTCAGTATATCTCTTAATTCATCTCTCTCTCGTTCTTACTTGTAGTGGTTACCCATGTTATCCTGCTCTGTCCATCATTTTAGCCATTGGATGGCTCGCCCAATTCGAAATGATGTTGTGAACTCAACAACAACTAGAACTTGTCATCTTGTAATGCTTCCTCTTCTTCTACTCTTCTCTCCATTACTTATATGGTGTGAGTGTGAGGGATCAAACAACCACACTCTCAACATTATTGATATGTTCATTATTGATGATGCTTTTGATTTCAAGACCATGGGAATTTTTGTCTTTTGTACCCTTAACACAATTCCTTATTGCAATCTAAGGATTGTGGGTCAGTGAGAGGATCCATGGAATTAGACCTCTACCCTGATCCGTGAAGTTGGCTAGCCAGATCTCTTTTTTTTATTAAATTTTTATTCTAGCCTTTTTCTTATTGGTCCATTTTGGAATGCCAATTTTAAATAGCTCAATTATCAGAAAAATACCCAAAAAATATCCATTTTCTCAGAAAGATGTCTAGTTTAACATGAAACCAATAACTTGCCCTATTATAGTATATCTGATGATCCTATTTAATATCCCTTTCATACATCTTAATTAGGGTTTTCTACTAATACTTAAAACCCTTAATCTTGCTAAAAGCCTAATTTACATGATATATGATCGCATCATGACTCTGTTAGATTTTAATTTTATATTGATCACTAGATCACATAACTAAGACTACTATATTATTACCCAATCTAGTCTTGACATGTTTATATAATAAAATGACTAAATGATTTATTATCATCAATCTTTGATATTTTGCACATCAGATCAGACTTAATTCAAAATATTAGACGCTGATCTCAGTCACATGATCCTAGATCTCTACTCTTAATGACCATAGGGAAACAAATAAAATAAGAATAAGAATACATGAATCAATGTCCTAGTGGGTCATTAGAGAAATGAACAATATATTAATGCATTATTGTCCTTGTTTATACCATGATCTTATACTCATTAGACTTGTTGATTTGAATATTGAGAATACTCTAGACTCCAAAAAAGTTACACTTTTGTATTTGTTCCTCCTTGAACAAACTAGTTCTATTGAATGATACTTGTATGTACACTCATTTGAAAATCTTGGCTATGTATTTGCTTGAGCTACAACGTTCACTGTTGAGTTGTCTTTTAATTTGTATATATATATATATATATATATATATATATATATATATACTCTTGGAAATCCTTGAACATAAATGATATGCCCATTATGATTGCCCAAATTATGATGATCATGATGATAATGCTGATGATGTTGATATTGGGTACAAGTGACTTTGTAAAGGATCCATTCTTACCCTAATCCCAATCCCACTATCCAAATGGACAATGTTAAAGGAAGTAGATCGCCCGTCCCTGAGTAGCCTGAAAATCACACATAAATAATATGCAAAAAGAAATAACATTCTTCTTTATTAAAATGAACCAAAGGCTTTATTACATAAGGTCCGCAGGCAACATGGAAAGAGAAAAAGATAAAAAACTAGCCAACAACTACATCCCTTTTACAATTAGCTCCCATGTAGAGTCCAGATGCAATGTAGCAGTCTTTATTTAAGTAGATTACAAGAGTAGATATGTTTGAAACTCTAGTTCCTTGTATTATCTAAAATCAAGAAATCCAAGACACAAAGTCTATGCAATTGCACCGTACACTATATAAAAACAAGTAAAATAGTTTATAAGAAAATTAGTATACTTGGAAGGACTTATATTTCAAATCATATATCAAGCGATCTTCCAAAAACCAAAAATTTTTTGACAAGAATTTTATTATGAACTTCCCATTATGATGTAATTGAGAAGCATGCTTATATTATATTTGTCCCAGTCACCCCATCCATATGGGGGAAGTAATAAGGCTCCTTCTCACTATAGGAGATAGGAGGTCAATGTACAAAATCCCACCCTCCAACGGAGGGGGGTCACTTGTACTCAATACCAACATTATCAACATCATTATCATCAATATATATGCAGTCATAATGGGTAATGCAATTTATGTTTTCATGTTTTTCAAAATATAGTATAGGAAAAACAGAAGACTAATCATAGGGAAAAATAGTGTTGGTATGTATGCCTTGAGAGCCAATCATGGGATGATTGGTGGGATACATTAAGATTGATTTGATAAATATCAAAGGCAAGCTTCCAATTCTTTGTGGTTCAGTCATATGAGATAATGATAGAACAGATTGGATGTCTAGAGAATGACAGCACTCAACGACATATGCCTTCAAGTTAAGGACATGAACAATGAGATCATACAGATGCTAAGAGTTTGTACATTCTTGTTATGTCCCTAGTCGGATGTCATTGTGGAAGATAGATAGACAACAATGACACACAAGACTAGATTGTGGTGTTGGTTGATGACAAAATCTCATTAGTCATGATATAGAGATATCAAACCAAACACATAGGTACTTGTTAGAGAACAAGTGTATCGAAGAGACCCACTGTGAGTTTGACACATGGAACCATGACATGGTAGTCACAGTCAGTACTCACTGTGATGGTGGTGAGTGTGATTCTTTGACCTGAAATCACTACACTCAACACATGTCGTTGGGCACACTTTGACATCATCAAACGCAGTCCTGAAACATGGGTTGTTATAAAGGTGATGATTGGGTGGCTTTGACACATGCGGCTTTTGAGGGGTGAGTGATAGATATGGGATTTGTCCCTCCTGAGGGAGTTTGATATACAAGGCCACTTGATGAGTAGGATTGAGATAGGCGTGCGCACGCATGTGTGAATCAGTATGTGATATTGATGTCATACATATCTCGTTCAATCTACTCTGAGATCAAGAAAGTGAATGAACGTTGACAGGATGATTGTTCCATGCCTCGAGTTCATTCGGGATATCAGTGACAAAGGAATTATACATTCACTGTAACACCATTCACAGATTGTAGGATTGAAAGTTGTTCTCCAACTTTCTACTTTCACTTGGGTAGCACTGATGTGTGACTAGGCACCGCTCTTTTCTTGTGAAGTCATAAGTTTTATGGACTTTCACTGCCAACGTGAAATGGATCTGTAGGGTCACACACATAGGATTTAACCTGGAAGAGGAGTTTCGTCCACAAGCAATGTTTAGATTGATTACTAAAGGAGTTTAGTAGTTCAATTAAACACTCAATCAATTGATAGCTCAATATCATATTGTTCAAGGTGTTGGACACATTGATTGGAGTATCAGATTGTTTGAAATCACAATTGACTGATTCTACACAACCTGCACTCCCAACCGACCCGTTCAAGTGTTGAACCGGTCGACTGAGGTTGCTGAACCGGTCGGCTCAATATCACAGTGAACCGATCGCTTCAAGTGTTGAAACGATCGATTTAACTGGTGCAACCAAGCAAGTTGGGAAAATAGGATTGGTGAGAATTTTCCTTTCGTTTCAATTGACCAATTTGATTGGGAAATAGGATTAGTATTCGATACCAATTAGAAACAAAAGAAGAAAACTCAATCAGGAACTGACCAGGCCCACCAACCGACCGGTTCACTTGTAAACTGACCGGTTGAGGTGTCCCAACTGACCGGTTCACTTGTGAACCGACCGGTTCAGGTCCCCAACCGACCGTTTCAGTTGTGAAACGGCCGGTTCAGGTTGCGAGTTGGTTGCTTTTGTGGAAAATCTCAAACCCTTCTACTCTTGCTTTTAGTACCGCATTGCCTGGGATAGAGAACCCTATACCATGACCCTCCTATATATAGGGGTATTTGGGGGCTTCTCAAAGTACAACTCAGTGCAACCAGTTGCTCTGCAAAGTTATCATTCTCTCTGGTTTCGGTAACCAAGAGAGCCCGAGCAAGTTCTACCCGCAAAGGGAGGTGCAACAAAGGAAAGACAACTGCAGTTGCAACTGGAGGCAAGAGAGTGTGTTGGCGACTAGTACGTTAATAGGAGGGTGTGACTCCGTCCACTTCTTTGTGGGACAAGGAGCGTGGAGTTCTAGGTGATCCGTATGGACTACTTCAGAGGCAGGATGTTTCTACCGCTCAGGAGGACAACTGTCAACCCGATAGTCTGGTGAGACCAGGAGTCATCAGTCCCGGTGCGACTAGGAGTTGCACAGACACCGTCAAAGACCGGAGTTGAAGACCACGCAAGGTGCGCGGTATTGTCGCCGAGCAAACCTCGGGACAAGGTATGATTCCACAAACCATCATTTCCTATTGTATAGATGTTGACACGTTTCCTTGTTCCGGGTTTGGGGGAGAATTTTTTTTATTTCCGCTGCCTTCTCTACCTCCCCTTAAAACCCAACAGTGGTATCAGAGCCACGTCAACTGCTCTATATTTTAGGATTATCGATATGATCGATTTTTGGTTTGTTGCCTTTATTTATTGCATACGATGCGAATAAAATTGGCTTTATGCATGTCCAATCCTAAATCCACAAATCCCAATTACATATATGATATGTATTATTAATGCACTCGATACGCGTCGCCCTTAAATGAGTTTTGTGGTGGATGAATAGCGTGGTTATGGTCAATAAACCCTATCTTTGTATGGTTGTATGTGGTTGCTTGCATCTCGGTCTGCGCACCGATCTTCCGTCTCCTATTCCTGATGTAACTCAAAATAATTCGAGATTCTTTCCTACCTTTGCTCCCCCCGAATGTAACTCGGGGTTTCCCTTTTAAGCAATGTAATATTAGGATAGATTTTATTTCCTGTTATGTCAAAGAACGGCGGACATCCTGATGACAGCTGAGACGATCGGTTCAAGGCATGAATCGATCGGTTGACGTTCCAGACGATCGGTTCAAGGAGTGAGCCGATCGATTGATGACCGGTTTGAGGAGCGAGAGAGCGGGTGGCGGCCATGACGAGATGCACGATGACCAGGCGAACCGATCGGTTGGAGGAGCCAACTGATCGGATGGTGGCACGCAGACGACCGGGCCGGGATGAGCAGTCATTCATGTGATGAGTTGATCTACTCAGAAGGCAAAGCACAAAGTTCATCTTGTAAAGGTTGCATGTGATGTAGGCCTAGATGACCGTGATTCCTCTTGGCTCGAGGAATCACATTAGGATGGCCATAATCATCGCTTTTATCATTTTGCATGTTTTATGTGGGATATAGCATGTATATGATACGTATTATGTATTGTGGTGATTAGATATGTATATGTATATAAAACCAATTCCCTCATTAAAATATTAACTCTTATATGCCTTCCATTAGCGGCAAAAATGAAAGACTCGATCGACCAAGCATAGGTTACGCCAAAGCGTGGTGTGCCGTCTATCTTGTGGAAGTGTGAAGGGTAGACATGTAGGTTCTGCCAAAGCAGGGTGCATGTTTATCCTGTCGGCTTTTAGGTTAGACTTAACTGGTGATTCTTAGAGCGTCTAAGCCCAGAGGCAAGGAATGTTCATGGCAAGGTGTTGTGCATGTTCATTCATCAAGAGTTTCATATGATGCAATTGGCAAAAGTTGCCTACCTGAGAGATCTAAGTTGTGGGTGACAACCAAAGCTGGTCCATAACTTAGAGGATTTTAGGATCTTGTCCACTAGAAGGTTGTACGCTGCAATCTTCCAAATTGATGGTGAGGGTTGTCAATTTGAAGTAAAATAGTGGGAGTGATAATTAATTAAAGGCCTAATTTTTATCGTCAACTTTTCAAATCAATCAAATAAGTCAAAAGAGTTTTGGACTAAAATTGTATATATTTCCTTTTGTTAAAGTAAATGGTTAATCAACACTAATCACTTTATTTGCGATCGGTCTTTGATACCAACAAATTAAATGGGAATAATTCCACGACTGGTTAGGATGATGAGAAGTGTTCTCAATCAAAGAGCGAAAGCTCTCAGTCCTAGTTATACCAAGACCAGATGAACTCAATCCCACCAAATCAATGGCTGAAAGTATGCTTATGGAAGCATACCGAGAATGACATTGATGAGGAGTGCTTGATGATGTGTTCTCTGAACTATGAGTTGTAGAGACAACATGAGACATATGATATCTCAAGGACACTGTCCTAGTATGTCATGACAGAAGGAGATCCAGTAAGGTATTCAAACACTTAATATGATTGGGTATATGAAAAACCTGACTAAGATGGATTCCCTCTGAGCCAAGAGTTGGTTATTGGTATGATATTGCAAATGTTGCGAGAATCATACAGTTCATGATGAACTATGACATGGACAACTTTGACAAGCGTTGAAAAAGTTGTTGGACATGTTGAGGACAGTAGAGGCAATGATGAAGAAAGACAAACCCTAATGTTTGATGTGATCAATGAAGGGTAAGTCTTAAGGGTAAGGGAAAGGGCAAAGCTAAGAAGTGTTCTGATGCTAGCCAGCAGCCCAAGCCATCTATAGCCTCAAAGGCACATGGGGAAAGGGTGTATGAGGGAATTGCCCTCTATATCTAGAAGAACAAAAGAAGATGAAGGAGGGGATGGAGATCTCCACCTAAGGTATCATGAAATGAACCGCTTCTTTATCTGAGGTATATGATACCAAGATATGGATCTATCATATATGATATGCAAGATACGCAAAGAAGTGATGGCCTTTGTGAAAGGACCAAGAAAGAAGCACCCATCATTGGAGCAAGTGTTGCTGCCATAGATAGAAGTATCTTTCAATTTATTTCAGCCTAAAGGGCATGAAATAGAGTTGAGAACTGCTATTTCATATATTGCCAATAGATAGAAACACTTTATTTTTGCATATTGTATGACAATGATGGCAATTAATAAAGAGTTGTTTCAATTTCTAAAATATATGATCTTTATGGCAGTGCCTTGTTTATCTTGTGGTATTTGATATGCATAAGATAAAATGATACCTAAAAGTTATATATAACTCAAACAATCAAATTAGCATCAATCATGAGAAATTCATTTCTAGTTTCCATATGATGGATAAATCTAGACTCTTTTGGTTAGAAAACCAGTAAGAGACATGAATATCTTGGACATGATGAATCAATCTTCACTAAAGGTAGTGGGAGAATGATTATCCAATTAGGCATAATACATGTGATGTATTTACATACCTATTGGAGTAAATGCTAATACTTCAAAAGGTGTTTAGAGAAATACCAATATGAATATCTTGAAGTGTTCAAGGATATCATAGATGAAGTACAAATTTGATAAAGTATTACTTGATGATCAATGAATGAAATACTTGGACCAAATGTTTGAGATCCTTATGAGTGATTATGATAGTGTATCATAGTGAACTCGTGATTAAGGCATGTGATGCCTAAATAAAGAAGGAGTCATACTCTAAGGAGTTAGAGAATGATTATCAAATAACTGAATTCTTCTTAATAAAAGAATACCCCACACTAATAAAGGACATTAAGAATCACAAGGAGTTGTGAGTTCTTATATCCTTAACGGATACACCTCAATTATCTATGTGATGAGTTGTTCATGTGATGAGTCAACTATCTGGATGAATACGAGGAACCAAATTTTGAGTTATGGTTTATGACCATTACATCCTAAATGACATCCATGTGAACCATAAGGTATGACCTTGATGGTAGCACCCATTGGATGAAATCCATAAGTGCAAATGAATCTTAAAGGTTAAGATACATGGATAACATTTTGAGAAGGATGATGCTTGTTGATTGCAACTTAATGACTAAGACATTTGGCATATGGATACTAAAACCACATTCCTATGAGGAATAAAACAAGGATGTGTACGTGACACAACCTATAAGGTTTATGAATCCAATTATGCAAATGAAGTCTATAAGTTACAATGAACTAATCAATATGATTGATTGAGTACAAGTAACTCAGAATTGGATCTTTACTTTGATGATATAGTCAAAGCGTTTGACTGATATGTTAAAGATAAAGAAGGGATTTGTGATTTAGTGGGAGCGTATTCACATTCCACATGTTGATGTGAAATGGAAATGGTCTAGAATGGAAATCCAAAAGTGGAAATTATCTTTAAGGAAGATAGAGATGTTTCCTATGTGATAGGAATAGAGATCTATAGAGATAGTTCACGAAGAACCTCTTGACCTGTAAAGAGAAAGCATACATTGGCGATATGTACTGAAGGGTTCAGTATGCACAGATTCAGTGGGAGAATACTTGTCTATGGAGTTAGTATCCCAAGGCCAAGTTTCCAATTATTATAAAGAATGGGAACACTAAGAATAGATATGGATCTATCGTGTATGTAATCATCCCATTATCTTGCATGTATGGACATGGCAAGAATAAAATGCTTTCATCATCTTGTATGTAGGACATTGCAATATGATGTGCTCATCCTGATGACTCGTATGTGGGACATGATGAGTGGATGTATGTCTACTTCCAGTAAGGGTTACTAGAACACCATGAGAACTTGATAAGTACTTGGGAAGTACTAGTTCTATGAATATAAGGAAGAGTTCAATGTAAAGAGTTACATTGATATGAACTTCCGAAAGGACAGAAAATTAATCGCAAAATATACATAGGATGTATAAAAGTGAAAGTTTGTTGATAATTGGAAGTGTTCCAATAAAACCATTTAAAAGGAAATGTCGAGTATCTATGCATTAGAGAACAACAGTAGATACTATATGGATATGGAAGTTCATGAGATGAACTTATAGATATTCCACTCATTGATGACAAGTATGGAATCCTTGATCGTACAATGTGGATAAAGGTTAGCAAAGGAATACAAGATCATATATTACGGCAACTCCATCTCATACATATGACGTACAATGAAGAGATGTGAGACATGCAATTTGTAATGACTTTGGCAAGGTGTTGCCATAACTCACTATGTTCGCACTAGAGCAGAGTAACATGTGGGACATGTTTGAAGATCGCTATGAATATGATTCAAGGGTGATTGGCTCGCAGTGCAAGTGGGAGTCTGTTGGTATGTATGCCCTGAGAGCCAATCATGGGATGATTGGTGGGATACATTAAGATTGATTTGATAAACATCAAACAGCTTCCAATTCTTTCTGGTTCAGTCATATGAGATAATGATACAACAGATTGAATGTCTAGAGAATGATAGTGCTCAATGACGTATGCCTTCAGGTTAAGGACCTGAACGATGAGATCATACGGATGCTAAGAGTTTGTACATTCTTGTTATGTCCCTAATCGGATGTCATTGTGGAAGGTGGATAGACAGCAATGACACACAAGACTAGATTGTGGTGTTGTTTGATGACAGAATCTCATTAGTCATGATATAGAGATATCAAACCAAACACATAGGTACTTGTTAGAGAACAAGTGTACCGGACAGACCCACTGTGAGTTTGACACATGGAACCATGACATGGTAGTCACAGTCAGTACTCACTGTGATGGTGGTGAGTGTGATTCTTTGACCTGAAATCACTACACTCAACACATGTCGTTGGGCACACTTTGACATCATCAAACGCAGTCCTGAAACATGGGTTGTTATAAAGGTGATGATTGGGTGGCTTTGACACATGCGGCTTTTGAGGGGTGAGTGATAGATATGGGATTTGTCCCTCCTGAGGGAGTTTGATATCCAAGCCCACTTGATGAGTAGGATTGAGATAGGCATGCGCACGCATGTGTGAATCAGTATGTGATATTGATGTCATACATATCTCGTTCAATCTACTCTGAGATCAAGAAAGTGAATGAACGTTGACAGGATGACTATTCCATGCCTCGAGTTCATTCGGAATATCAGTGACAAAGGAATTATACATTCACTGTAACACCATTCATGGATTGTAGGATTGAAAGTTGTTCTCCAACTTTCTACTTTCACTTGGGTAGCATTGATGTGTGACTAAGCACCGCTCTTTGCTTGTGAAGTCATAAATGTTATGGACTTTCACTGCCAACGTGAAATGGACCTGCAAGGTCACACACATAGGATTTAACCTGGAAGAGGAGTTTTGTCCACAAGCAATGTTTAGATTGATTACTAAAGGAGTTTAGTAGTTCAATTAAACACTCAATCAATTGATAGCTAAATATCATATTGTTCAAGGTGTTGGACACATTGATTGGAGTATCAGATTGTTTGAAATTGCAATTGACTGATTCTGCACAACCTGCACTCCCAACCGATCGGTTCAAGTGTTGAACCGGTCGAATGAGGTTGCTGAACCGGTCGGCTCAAGTGTTGAGCCGATCGACTCAATATCAGGGTGAACCGATCGCTTCCAGTGTTGAAACTATCAATTTAACTAGTGCAACCGAGCAAGTTTGGAAAGTAGGATTGGTGAGAATTTTCCTTTCGTTTTGATTGCCCAATTTGATTGGGAAATAGGATTAGTATTCGATACCAATTAGAAACAAAAAAAGGAAAGTCAGTCAGGAACTGACCAGGACCACCAACCGACCGTTTCACTTGTGAACCGACCGGTTCAGGTCCGCAACCGACTGTTTTAGTTGTGAAACAATTGGTTCAGGTTGCGAGTTGGTTGCTTTTGTGGAAAATCTCGAACCCTTCTACTCCTTCTTTTAGTCCTGCATTGCCCGGGATAGAGAACCCCGTCCCATGACCCTCCTATATATAGGGGTATAGGAGGGCTTCTCAAAGTACAACTCAGTGCAACTAGTTGCTCTGCAAAGTTGTCGTTCTCTATGGTTTTGGTAACCGAGAGAGCCCGAGCAAGTGCTACCCACAAAGGGAGGTGCATCAAGGGAAAGACAACTGCAGTTGCAACTGGAGGCAGGAGAGTGTGTTGGCGACTAGTACGTCAACAGGAGGGTGTGACTCCTTCCACTTCCTTGTGGGACAAGGAGCATGGAGTTCCAGGTGGTTCGTGTGGACTACTTCAGAGGCGGGAGGTTTCTGCCACTCAGGAGGACAACTGTCAACCCGACAGTCCGGTGAGACCAGGAGTCGTCAGTCCTGGTGCGACCAGGAGCTGCACAGACACCGTCGAAGACCGAAGTTGAAGACCGTGCAAGGCGCGAGGTATTGTCGCTGAGCAAGCCTCGGTATAAGGTATGATTCCACAAACCATCCTTTCCTATTGTATAGGCGTTGACGCGTTTCCTTGTTCCGAGTTTGGGGGAGAATTTTTTTTTGTTTCCGCTGCCTTCTCTGCATCCCCTTAAAACCCAACAAATAGCTTATCCAAATAAGTAGCCAAGTATAGGGTCAAGAGATACATAAAAGTATCTTTAATACAATCAAGGAGGAGGTATAATAACGTACCTTTCCAAATGGGTATTTGGAGTATGGATTCCAAGAAAGAGTAGATCAACCCCTTGAGTCAGATCCTAGATAAAAAATATTGGATCAAGGGTCAAGATCATAGTTTTAAAGAATCATGTTTCAGTCTTTTATATTAGGGTTACATTTTCCCATTTCTACCTTACGGTTACGTCATCAACAATATTTCCAAATGTCCAAAATTTATTCAAGTATCAAGCACGCTTCAAGAATGAATGACCTACATAGGTATTTTTAGGAACACATGTCAATCCTAAATATTATCATCATTATTCAAGTTACCATCAAATCTCTAGATCATTTTTAATACAAAATAATATCATTGGACTCAAAATTAGATCAGGCATATGATTAAGGGGTTTGCAAGATTACGATTAATCAACATCATCTCAAGAGTAATCCTTATTTTAATGTGCATGATTCATATTCTAGGGTAAATGAGTTTAAAAGATTAGATCTAACTCTAATTTAGTCAAGTTCAATTTAGTGTCTCAATATGACCATTATATTTAGGGATTAGTGTTTCCCAAAGATTAAACTCAAAATAGAGTCATTAACTTAGATTTTATAAGTAAGAGAGCAAAGCTAGGGATGTCAATGATATTAATAAAGAATTAGACTATGAAAGTATTTTTAATGCATTCCTTAGATTTTTCTAATCAAGATTGACTATTTACTTGAATTATTTGGAGCTAGGATGCATTTTTTGTGATTAAAATGAGATCTGGCTATTTATTGTTATTCTGAGTAGAGAGGGGAAGAAGATTTATGTGATGACCTTGATTTTTGAGTTTTGATACCCGATATGATATTTGTGGACAATGAGTGTTCTTGAGGTGGTTGAACTCAGTTTAGGAATTAAGTTAGATGACCAAATGTTGTAAGCATGGGCTCAACCTTGGATATACAAGGATTCATGTGACGAGGAACACGTGGATTAAAATTCATTCTAAATTGGGGCTTCCTATTAGGAAATATAAGAGTTTGAGTTATGAAAGATTATGATTAAATGAGTATCTTGAAACTAGGCCATATACCACTCAAACAAAGTCCAAGCTGGCAGGTTATTATGTGTGTCACACAACCCATTCAGTCATAATCCTTGGTCATGCTCACAATCCTAACTATTCAAACAGATCCAAGACCAGGGCATCCCTAAGCTCCGCATATGGAGGAAAAAAATGCAGCTGAAGCATCCTCTAGATCCGATGAAGGTGGGGTAGTCTGAGTGAATCCCTTGGCAAACCCATGATCTACACAACACTTGATATAGGTTGAACCTTCACTTGACGCTAGAGGCCCACATCAGTGAGAGACTAGAATCCTCATTTGTACCTTCCCCATCATCCATCCTAGGCCATCATCTCACGCCATGGTGTCAGCACAATCCAACAGCCACGATAACCTTCTTTCTAGTACTACCATCCTCCACCGTGGTGTTCAAGCAACAAGCAGACTTGGCGACTGGGAATGATGGTGACTCTGACTTCCTTTTGGCAGAGAGCTTTCCCATCCATGATAGCCATAGCAGCGGAGACCACAAAGGGTCATCTAGGAGTCAGGCCTTCCGATGGGTTATCCAATCTGCAGTCGAGAAAGGAAGTGGTGGGCTACCAGATCTGAGATCTGGGAGGAGCCTATTTCTACACGTTGACGATGATGAGCCCTGGCGAGGTTGTGCCGTAGATGGTGATAACCCTTATGAGTCACCCCACCATGGTTACCAAAACCAATGGATGTTGGGGAAGGAGGCAGATCCGAGTGGAGAGATTGATGCAAATTTACATATTTCGGAGGGTACTGGAAACATCCTTGAGCCTTCACATATCTTCTCATAGTGTCGGGAGTCGAGTTCGGGAACAGTGTCTTGCCATTGAGATCACAACTCTGCTGCTTCACGCCTTCTCTACCTGGAACAGATGGCCGCCGATGGGCTCAAGTCCCTGACGAAACCAACTCCCGCTGTGTCGTGCAAGTTGAAGGCATGTGCTTCTCGTTTCCCATCGCTGGATCACCTGCGTGCGACAGTGCTCACGCTGGTGGTACAACATCATCACGGTGTCATATACTCCTACAGACTACCATGGCGGTGCCCTCTCAAGATGCTCGACCTGGTAGATCTGCCGGAGGTAGGAGATCCTCCCTCCTGCGTGGACGAGTGGCCAGAGAAGGTAAAGAGGGGTCGACAGTGGGTCAGACGTGAATGAAGCTCCTACATGCTCACGCCACAAAGACAAGGAGGTTCAGGTCGTCATCCCATGCTAAAGTCCCTCTTCCGGACAGCGCTCACGTGAGGTCGGAACGCAAGAGACGCCACGCGAACCTGGTCGTGATTGGGAAGGGAAATCATATCCCAAGGTTTAAGCTGACCACTTTTGAACCTGGTTCAGACCCCAAACCCGCTGGCTCAAGTGCCCTTTCACTGGCCACATGGCAAGTCTGGATAGGCTGCAAAGGTAAATTACCTCAGCAAATGTGCAAATCTTCTTTAAATCATAGAAAATACATATGTTGGCAGAAAAATACAAATAAAATATCCACAGACATAAAAAATGCTCTCTTTATTATGAAATCCCTAGATCAGTCCTTTGATGCACATTTACTGATCCTATATAGTTTAGATGATAATGCCCCAATTAGATTTCATTAAATGATATAAATTGTATACAGTTGACATAAACTCTCAGAAAATTCTTATAGAAGCCTAATGATTACTAAAACTAATTTATGGACTCTAATCTGAATATTATTTCTAAATATTAGGGCTTTTCTCATAAATGCATAATTAGATGCTTTTAGCCTCATATTAATTCTAGAAAATAGATAAAGCATAATAAAATTATGAAAATCAGACCAGACCCTTATTATGATCTCCTTATTAGTAGAAAAATAACAGAAACATGTTTTAGATTATTCGGACCTAGTTTTGGCCCAAACTGTAAACTGGACCTGAATACCATTAATAATGGTGAACCTTGTATTGATGATGATTAATTGTTATTAACTAGGTGATGACCAGATATCTAGATGAGCAAGAATGATTAGAAATCTCTAAACTCAGGTATGTGGGCTTTATCTAAGTATATGACTAGTTTTCATGTGTGCAATAGCTATGATGTATTGCTTGTCTTTATTTGAGAATATTGCTTGGATGTACTATGATTATAGTATATTCGCCATGTCAATCAGAATAGTAAAGAGTATAGATGGTTTGTAGCTACTAAGTGGATATATGCTCTCTCTCTCCCTCAATCCTCTCTCTCTTCCTCTAAATATAAGGTCGGCACTCAGTCCCCATAGCCCAAGGGGCGGGGAAAAATGAAGTGTGACACCACTTAGTAGTACAAATGCATCAAAAGACATCTAAGAATATTTGTTTACCTGATTATCACTTTAAACAATGTTTTCTTTTACTCTTTCTTTCTCAACTTATTTCAGTTATGCAATCATATTAGTATGTATTTTTCTACCCACGTACACAATAGCTTCTGTGTTGATTCGTTGTTTCACGTATGTTTTAGATTCAGAGATAGCGTGGGATAAAAGACGTGAAGTGAGCAGTGTTTAGGTTGTACCTATTGTGTAGATCCTGATTAGCATACATGTTCATAGACTTGTCAAATCATCTTTCAATATGTAATTGTAATTCATGTTGTAATAAGTCATTTTTTTGTAATATACATGTTGATTGTTGAGATTGTTTATGGTGTATGTTATGGTTGTATGTTCATGTATGCGCATATTGCTTCCACAATGCACTGTGATACAATTGCTTAACGTTTTCGGATTTTGTCTTCTCATCTCCATGGGGTTTTGAGAAGGTGAAAATCTGGGGATGTTATAGTTGGTATCAAAGCATGAACAATAGATACACCTAACAATTGCTCACCATAAAAATAAAAACCAAATTTCTCCTTTCACTTTAAATACTAGAAACTTAGTGAGTTGTTGAATAAGGATTAGGTTCGACTTATCCTCTAGGTTAGAACCTAGATGTTCGAGAACTAGGTTTAGGCAAGTGTTGAAACCCTTTGCATATAGAGCTCATATGCATTGGGTAGCTACACTAGTCTACACCATGTTCTCACCATTTCACTAGGTTACATGGCACCAGTATATCTACTGTGTGTTGGACACTCGAGTTTGCTGGTTTGGTTTTATTTCCCAATCGGCTCGCACCTTGACAGTTTTCTCTGACGCCTTCTTTCTCAGAGAAAAATTATATAATATTTTATTAGATATATGTAAATATAAAAATGTGTCCCTCACACAGGAGAGTAGTGGGTGTTCATGCAATCTAACTGAAAGGGAGTGACATCAATATAGAAGAGAGAAAAGATCTAGATTAGACATCTAGAGCCTCATAAGGTTATGTGATACATAGATAGACAAAAGAAAGATGAAGGAAATAAGCATATAGAATATTATATAACTTTAATCCATGATGGTATAAGTTTCCTTATTAAGATTTGAGTTGTAGATGAGCCAAATCCACTATTAGAGGATCTAAGCTAAGTCGTGATGATGGAAGTACATTCCCTTTTCCTACTTAAGATAAGCTAAGTTAAGATAGAGATGAGTGTGCATGAGCCTCAAGCTCTTATACAAGGAGGATATCTAGTGGTAGGATGAGATATGTGGTGAACTCTAGAGAGAGTAAGACCCACAAGGAGAAGGTCATAGGACCTAGCCTCCAATATATGAGATATGTGTTAAAAAAAGTGTCCTACACTAAATTACTCTTGAGTGTTGAGTTGAGTCATTATGCATGATTCACATCTATATGTGAGAATTGTGTAAAAGAAAAGAATGGGTAGATGACCCATATGATAAATTCAATCTTTTGATTGATTTAGGTCCTAGATTGAGTGGCATATGTTGTGAAATCTCATCATTAGCTACAAGTGAGGTGATATATGAACTCTGGTTCTAGAGTAAAAACTTTTGTGCATAAGATACTCATAAATGTTTCTCCTTCAATTTCTCCTTCTTTATTTATGATACTAGATACCTCACTTGATCTATATAGATGATTTATTTATGAAGAGTCACTCATGTAAGTGTGGCCTAATATTGTCTATATTTCCTCCCTATATCATACATGTGATATCCAAGTTTGTAAGCATGATAAAATTGGATTGGTATATTCTCTTTCTCTTTATATCATGCATGAATGATATAAATTTGAAACCATGAGAAAAAAAAGATACCTTTGTCTCATAGATTAATAATCACAAAATGTAGTTTCTAGGATCAATCCTTCTAAATCAAAGCTTCTTCTTGAGGATAACTCCTTGAATAGGGTGAAACCCTAATATTTAAGTATGATAAGCAATTTTTCTCCATTGATGAAATCATGGTATGATGCTGATCATAAACCACATTAATGATGTAACATGATAATTCTAGTGACTGAAGATGTGAGGTCTTGACATCATCTTACATAGGCAATTATAATGAAAGATGAAAACTTTAGTAATACCTCCTTAACTTCTTATGAGCAAACAAAACCCTTATCCTTAAGGGACTATGAGGATGTCATTAATAAAATATAAGAATGCATATGATGACTAAGACACTAAGTGATACTACGATCCCTTAAAAAAAGGTTGTCACCTATATAAGGTGGGGTGGGTACACCCTTGCATGCTTAAATATCCTAAGATAATAACTTAGGGTATATCCATAACTATGATGGCTTCGAAGCCTAGAAGTTTTGACTTATATGAGGTTGAACTCCTTGTTTTCACCTTAAATATGAGATTAGTTGAATTTCGAGGACGAAATTCCATATAAGGTGGGGTGAATGTGATGACCCTGATTTTAGAGTTTTGATACCCGATATGATATTTGTGGACAATGAGTGTTCTTGAGGTGGTTGAACTCAGTTGAGGAATTAAGTTAGATGACCAAATGTTGTAAGCATGGGCTCAACTTTGGATATACAAGGATTCATGTGACGAGGAACATGTGGATTAAAATTCCATCTAAATTGGGTCTTCCTATTAGGAAATATAAGAGTTTGAGTTATGAAAGATTATGATTAAATGAGTATCTTGAAACTAGGCCATATACCACTCGAACAAAGTCCAAGCTGGCAGGTTATTATGTGTGTCACACGGCCCATTCAGTCATAATCACTGGTCACGCTCACAATCCTAACTATTAAAATAGATCCAAGACCAGGTCATCCCTAAGCTCTGCATATGGAGGAACAAAACACAACTGAAGCATCCTCTAGATCCGATGAAGGCAGGGTAGTCTGAGTGAATCCCTTGGCAAACCCATGATCTACACAACACTCAGAATAGGTTGAACCTTCACTTGACGCTAGAGACCCACATCACTGAGAGACTAGAATCCGCATCCGTACCTTCCCCATCGTCCATCCCGGGCCATCATCTCACGCCATGGTGTCAGCACAATCCAACAGCCACGATAACCTTCTTTCTAGTACTGCCATCCTCCACCGTGGTGTTCAAGCAAAAAGCAGAGTTGGAGACTGGGAATGATGGTGACTCTAACTTCCTTCTGGCGGAGAGCTTTTCCATCCATGATAGCAATAGCAACAGAGACCACAGAGGGTCATCTAGGAGTCAGGCCTTCCGATGGGTTATCCAAGCTGCAGTCGAGAAAGGAAGTGGCAGGCTACTAGATCTGAGATCTGGGAGGAGCCTATTTCTACATGTTGACGATGATGAGCCCTGGCAAGGTTGCTCCGTAGATGGTGATCACCTTTATAAGTTGCCCCATCATGGTTACCGGAACCAGTGGATGTTGGGGAAGGAGGCAGATCTGAGTGGAGCGATTGATGCAGATTTACCTATTTTGGAGGGTATTGGAAACATCCTTGAGCCTTCACATATCTTCTCATAGCGTCGGGAGTTGAGCTCGGGAACAGTGCCTTGCCATTGAGATCACAACTCTGCTGCTTCACACCTCCTCTACCTAGAACAGATGGCTGTCGATGGGCTCAAGTCCCTGACGAAACCAACTCCCACTGTGCCATGCAAGTTGAAGGAATGTACTTCTTGTTTCCCATCACCGGATCACCTGCGTGCGATGGTGCTCACGCTGGTGGTACAACATCATCACAGTGTCATATACTCCTACAGACTACCACGGCGGTGCCCTCTCAAGATGCTCGACCTGGTAGATCTTCTGGAGGTAGGAGATCCTCCCTTCCGCGTGGATGAGCGGCCAGATAAGGTAAAGAGGGGTCGACGGTGGGTCGGATGTGAATGAAGCTCCTACATGTTCACGCCATGAAGACAAGGAGGTTCAGCTTGTCATCGCTCGCCAAAGTCCCTCTTCCGGACGGTGCTGACGTGAGGTCGGACCGCAGGAGACGCCGCACGAACCTGGTCGCGATCAGGAAGGGAAATCAGATCCCAAGGTTTAAGCGGACCACTTTTGAACCCGGTTCATACCCCAGACCTGTTTTCTCAAGTGCCCTTTCACTTGCCACATGGTGAGTCCGGATAGGCTGCAAAGGTAAATTACCTCAGCAAATGTGCAAATCATCTTTAAATCATAGAAAATACATACGTTGGCAGAAAAATACAAACAAAATATCCATAGACTCATAAAAATGCTCTCTTTATTATGAAATCCCTAGATCAGTCCTTTGATGCACATTACTGATCCTATATAGTTTAGATAATAATACCCCAATTAGATTTCATTAAATGAAATAAATTGTATACATTTGACATAAACTCTCAGAAAATTCTTATAGAAGCCTAATGATTACTAAAACTAATTTATGGACTCTGATCTGAATATTATTTCTAAATATTAGGTATTTTCTCATAAATGCATAATTAGATGCTTTTAGCCTCATATTAATTCTAGAAAATAGATAAAGCATAATAAAATTATGAAAATCAGACCAGACCCTTATTATGATCTCCTGATTAGTAGAAAAATAATAGAAACATGTTTTAGATTATTTGGACCTAGTTTTGGCCTAAACTATAAACTGGACTTAAATACCATTAATAATGGTGAACCTTGTATTGATGATGATTGATTGTTATTAACCAGGTGATGACCAGATATCTAGATGAGCAAGAATGATTAGAAATCTCTGAACTCAGGTACGTGGGCTTTATTTAAGTATGTGACTAGTTTTCTTGTGTGCAATAGCTATGATGTATTTCTTGTATTTATTTGAGAATATTGCTTGGATGTACTATGATTGTAGTATATTCGCCATGTCAATAAGAACAGTAAAGAGTATAGATGGTTTGTAGATACTAAGTGGATATATTCTCTCTCTCTCTCTCCCTCAATCCTCTCTCTCTTCCTCTAAATATAAGGTCGGCACTCGGTCCCCATAGCCCAAGGGGCGGGGAAAAATGAAGTGCGACACCACTTAGTAGTACAAACGCATCACAAGACATTTAAAAATATGTGTTTACCTGATTATCACTTTAAACAATGTTTTCTTTTACTCCTCCTTTCTCAAGTTATTTCAATTATGCAATCATATTAGTATGTATCTTTCTACCCACGTACACAACACCTTGTGTATTGATTCGTTGTTTCACGTATGTTTTAGATTCAGAGATAGCGTGGGATAAAAGATGTGAAGTGTGAAGTGTTTAGGTTGTACCTATTGTGTCGATCCTGATTAGCATACATGTTCATAGACTTGTCAAATCATCTTTCAATATGTAATTGTCATTCCTGTTGTAATAAGTCATTTTTTTGTAATATACATGTTGAATGTTGAGATTGTTTATGGTGTATGTTACGGTTGTATGTTCATGTATGCGCATATTGCTTCCGCAACACACTGTGATACAATTGCTTACCGTTTTCGGATTTTGTCTTCTCATCTCCATGGGGTTTTGAGAAGGTGAAAATCCGGGGATGTTACAATTTACCAGAAAAGCAAAAGGTCAAGAAAGCACAGGCCGTTGATCAGGTAGTCACCCTTTGACTGTAGCCAAGATCTCATACCTCATAATACATGACCTTCTAGACATGTGTGAGAGACAGTAGTTGAGAGGGAAGATGCACAAGATCTCATGGATGTCGATCTGGGTCTTGGTCAAGGTTTGACCGTGATCCAACGTTCACACCTTAGTCACCCAACAAGAGCAGAGGCTCTTCACGACGGTGGAGCAGTGGTGGAGCAGGGGTGGTGTAAAAGAGGGAAAAGAGGAGGTATAGAGCGAGGTCATAGAAACACGGGTGGAAGTCGTGGGGGCTCGCCGAAGGTGAAGGTTCGATTTTTATAGCCAAAGAGGGCTAGGTTTAGGGTTAGCTTGGGGGGGTCACTGAACCATGGTGATAGCTAAGAAAGCTCTTCATTGTTCTCAAAACGCATAGGTTTGATGAAGAAAAAGGTGTTTCCACATTAGAAATGGTGGGGCAAGCAGTTTCTATCGATTTAATTTTGAAACGGTTTGCTAAATGGTCAATATTATTGGCAGTCGTTCAGTCCCCCTCTTTGCTGATTGTAGGAGGTAGGGGACAATCCCGTAATCGCTCAATCAGGGTCCCGATCCGTGGGTACTTGACTCGAGGGTCAAGGATCACTCCTGCCCTCTCAGTAGATCGCTGACTCAGATAAGGATCGAATAAAAAGGAAAAAAAAAGGCCTTTTGTCATTAAACTTCAAAAAAATCATAGAAATTAATAAGAATGCCCATTTGAGTGAAATTTGGAAAATTTCTTCAAAAAAAATGTGCAGAATATATAGAAAAAATTTGAGGACAAGATGATGAAGTTTGATGGGTGAATTTATTTCTTTGAGTAAGGTGATTATATAACCTAATTTGAAATGTCATAAAGTGTAAACACGCCACATTGGTCACCAACTTTTGTATTTGAGTCTCAACATTAATTATGTAGCTAAGAAAAATAAATTGGGACCATGAGTGAACATAAGGAGGTTGAAATTAGAAACTGGACAAATGTAAAAGTAAAATTCACTTTATCACAAACCTCCTCACCTTAGAGGGTGGAACTTGTATAAAATGGTGACCTCCTGCTTTGAATGGAGAGATGGAGCCAGGTGACCTCCCCCATCTTGTTGGGACTATGGTGCCATATATATATAAGCATGCATGCTGATATCAACTTAATTGGAAAACTTTTAATAAAATTGAATTTTTCAAAATAAACTTGAGTTTAAATATTGCGTTGAATATTTTTCTTATAAGTCTTGTCAAGTATAATATTGTTCTATAAATGTTTCCAATTGTTTAATATATGTACTTTTCAAAGCATACTGATGCATTTGCATTGATTGCATCTTGTGTTACATTATTTTAGGAATGCATACTTGAAGACTTGATAAAGATGACCTACTATATTGTTGCCAATATCCGCTAGAATAAAGAATGCTCATTACATGGGATTATGTGTAAGGGAAATGTCGTATCTAGTTGTAGCTTCTTATCTTGTAATCATTTCTTTTCTTGTTGTCTTAGTGCCCATAATGTAATAGAAACAATAGTTCTTTCCAATAAATGAAATTTTATTTCCTTTGGATATCATGTGTGTGTGGTTTTTAGGCCACTCAGAGACTGACACTCTAATCCCCTTAACACTATCTACCAAGGAAGTGGGATTGGCATTAGGGTAAGAACGGTTCCATGAAACACTTGTTTCCCATCGTTTGTTGCAGCTACATTTTGTGGCATTAAGAAGGCATTTCCTCATGTATATGTTTAACAAGATTCAACTGCAATTGATTTGTATGCCATAATGATTCATGCTCCATGTTCCTATAGTGTTGAATATATTTATAAAAACTGGTTTAATGCACACAAGAACAAGTATATAATATGTACCTCTACATATACAAGAGCTATATAAACTCAACCTTGCTCATGAAGTTAAATAGTTATAAAAAATAGTATTTATACAACTTCTTCTTCTATTATATCTACATTTGCTAGCATCTTTAGAGACCACAATGCAATCTATAACTCAGAAAATCACTTAACTTAAGTTAATGGATTAAAATAAGGGTTTTCAATCTACTTTCTCATTTTATGCTAAACCATGATGCTACTCCAATTAATGAAAGAAAATTGGCATAAAAAAGGAAAAATTGAATAAGACATAGTTTAGAAGATAGCATGGAGAAGAATCAAATTGAAGGAAGTGCATACGTAAGAACTATACCCAAACTGGTATATGTACACTAGGGATGTGCAATATTATGGTTATAAATGCCTATGGAAAGAATCATAAGTTGGGAGTTCTCTTACTCAAAACAATGTAGAAATATACAAAATAGGTCCTTATGACATATGTTTCTTTTGACATTCACAACTAGAGGCTACTAGTAGATCCATGGTGGCATGTGGTTGATGCCATTCTATAATAAACTTGCTCTGTAACATGATTATTGTGTCTTACATAGTATTCATCTAGCAGAAAGCTTGCGGATGAACAAATTTCACCTCAAGAAATAATATTGTAAGGCCAAATATATGTAGGCATACAATCTAAAATCCTTACTAATGCCTCTATTTTGTTAATACAATCATATATCTAGATAGGAATTTCATGTAAACAAAAAAAATTTCAGGGTAATATGCAATGGATTATTCAACAAATTTAAAAAGGAGACCCGTAATAATGATCTATGGATTATCAAGGATCATCGTAGGTTCATAGCTATTGTGGCCCATTAAATACGAACAACACACTTTCAAAACCCACCATATTCCCTTATTGAGAAACCCTTGTTTACTCCTCCCATATTCACTATATTCACTACTTTAGTGCAATTTAACTTTTACAAATTGTGAAATGAATGATCTCATTTGCAATATAAAAAGTGTGCTTTTGAATTGAAATAAATGAATATGAAGTACATTCATGGTTGGAAATGAAAATAATCATTTTGTTGTTGTTAGATAAATGATCTCATGAATAGAGAGAACTATACAATAAACTTATCTACCTAATGTGGAGAAAATGAAAATGACATTCTAGAAAAGAAAATCTTGGGAGGTGGGACTATAGTCTGTATGTAATGGCATCACATTTGGTTAAATAAGATGAATTATGAATCTCAAACAAGAAATTTAACATTGGCAAGAATATATGCCTACAACTATGGCATCATCTTCTTGATACAATCTAACTTGTTAATTTTTACCAACCTAATCCAGATCTTGCATAATGAATGCAAGACATCAACAAATTATGTGAAAGTTATCACAGTGATTGAGATCATGTTGACTTGGTTACTGTCATGAGTTGTTTGGATATAATGGATGTATGCCATTTATCTACATGGATCAAGCCCAATGTAGGTGCAACTAGTAAATAAGGATAGTAGAGGAAAAATAATTTCTTCTTTTATTCAAACTAGGAATAGGAATAGGGAAATTATCTTACCATCTACTTTTTGCACAAAAAAATAACTACTAAATTTATTAATCAATTTTTTAACTAGTTCTTTTAGAATTAGAAATGCACTCCTTGTTTTATTAATATTGGGAAATCTATGATTTCCTTATTAATTCAAAAGAGACATTTTCCTTCTTGATTTAGAAAAGGACTCCTTATATTCCTTATTCATTGGAAAGAGACATTTTTCTTCTTAATTGGAAAGACACTTCATTCCTAATTAATCAGAAAGACATATTACCTTCTTGATTGGAAATGGACTCCTTATTTTACTTATTATTTGTAAAAAGACTTCATATTTTCCTTTTCTATGAGTACAAGAGTGATCCTATGATCTTGTCATACTAAATATGGGAAGTGGGGTGTTAAGAGGGTTATAGATAAGTCTCTAGTCATTTGGGTTAAACACACAACAAAATGAGACTTGAACAAAAATAACCATCATTCACGTGTGAGATAACCCTTGCCCTAGAAACTTGCCTTGCATATGTCATTGATTCAGGAGTTCTTCATGGAGATTCTTCTCCTGCATGAAGGTTGTCTGTCCTTCCTTCTCTCATAGATGTGATTTTTCCAATGGTGGTGCCTACGGTCATAGGGATGCATTGGTAGTGCACCTTGTCTGTCATCAACAATGTTTTTCTACCACAGGTTCTTGACCAGATTGACTAGTCAACTGAGCTCATCCTTGAGGATTGTCATCTGCTAAAATATTTAAGTATTCAATAATGTTTCTCAACGGACAATCTGGTCTAAAGTTCCTAACTCTGTTTTATTTTCTACTCTCCTACTCTATTTGTTCTCCATATTTCTTATCGGAATCTGTCCTAAAATTATTACTTAATATTACAATTGTTGATGATGCTTGTAACAACATAAAAATTTACATCTAACAGTCCTACAAAATCATTTTTTTTTTACTTAACAATGGTCGACCATAGTTTTGGCATGAAAATTGACACATCCAATGTGCATGAAATATTTGCTAGTACTAACTTTGTCTATTGGCAAAGTGGATTACAAAATTGTTCAAATATGGCAGGTTATGATCAATTTTTAGAAGAGAATGAACCCAAATCAGATGAAACTGTCCCTGACAATACAAAAATTAATTGTAAATTGGAAGAAGGTTAATAATCTTGTTTGATTTAAATATCAAACTACATGATTCTTACTCTAATCTTCCTGTTACTAATTCTAAGGTTTTATGGAGGAATTAGAAAAGAAATATAATATGAATGGAAATATAATATCAAGAAGAAATCAAAGAAAAAACTGTGTTAGACATGTGGACATGTTGGCCACTACAACAAGGACTTCCCTTCAGAAAAGGCAAATAAACCTACCACATCTACAACTGAGGAGGTTGTAGTCAACATGATGACTGCACCCTTGAACCTCAGTGATGGGCATGTGTCTATAAAACTAGAAGTCCTTTCCATTTTTAAACCACCCTATTGGATATTTGACACTGGGGCTAATGTACATGATTGTGCTAACAAGTCCCTATTTGTGTCCTACCGGCCTCAAGAGGTTAGTCTGTGACTTTGGATGATTCCAACTCTATATAAGTCAAAGGTGAATGATAAGTGGACTTGAAGTTTCCTTACAGAAAGGTTTTGACACTTTATAGAGTCTAACATGTTCCATCCATTCGATGCAATATCCTTAGTGGCACAATTCTTGTTAGGGATGATTTTAGAATAGAGTGGAAATCTAATAAGGAAATTATCACATGCCTTCGTCATATTTATTTTTTGGCAACATGTACATATATGACATTGAGAACCTCTTTAAAATTCTTTTTGAAGACGTTTCAAATCCAATTTTAAATTTGAATGATAGTTTTTTTTGGGATAAGTCAGGTGGAGATTTTATTCATCTTGCCCACCTCGTACAAGCCTACTCAAACTGAAATTACAAATTTTAGAAAATTGTGAGAAACTAAATATGGTAGTACTACTACCATTACAGTCAGTCTCTGACCTATTAGAGAGAATCGAGGCAGGGAATGTATAGTATAGGGCATTCCCATGTTTGTTTTGGAGATGGAACTTAGCAAGAGAGTCCACGAGGGCATTTCCTTCATGTCTACAATAGACAACTGGTACAATCTGGCCTCTTATCTTCTGCATTCCCAAAATCATACCCGCATAATGTGGGTTCGACTTGTGATCATCATGGAGCATGATCGTGACTTGTTGGTTGTCTGTTTCCACTATAACATTTTCTAGCCGACAGATTTTGATAATTTTATATGCTAGCTCTATAGCCTTTAGTTCAACTTCAAGGGGGGATACATCTTGTCCCATTCCTCCTAGCTAAAAACCATTGTGATCCCTAATAACAACAACAACACCACCTTTCCTTCCATTCAGATTGACATTAGTATTGATTTTCTTATAACCTTCTGCTTGTCTTTGCCATGCTATCTGATGGGTTTGTAGTTCCTGGTTCAGTACGGACTCCCATTCTTTGTTAGTCATATGTACCTTAGAAGAGATGGTGTAAACCTAATGCTGATAAGCAGTCATTTTCTTCTCAAAGACCCAAAGATTCATCTGCTTTCATATGCTCCAGCATGTTATTAAGAATTTTAGTCTGTGTTCCTCCGTCTGTTTCAAATTCAAGGTCACCCATTGATCAAGGTTATCTGCCTCCCAGAAATTAGGAGGGAATATCGTTGTAAGAAGTCCTTGCCAAACCGGCCATGCTTTACTACAGTCTCATAAAGCGTGCAAGGTGCTCTCTTCTCCAATGTTACATCTACTACATGTAGCATCAACTATCATGTGTCGTCTCAACCTGTTCTTATTAGTAAGTATAGCCTCATTCTCCACAAGCCAAATAAAGTACTTTACTCGAGCTGCAACCTTGGTTTTCCATAAGATGCTCCAATGACCTCCTATTTTGATTTCTTTATCAGCCCTCAAAGCATTATTAGTTGTTTTAACAGTAAAGTTAGTTCGGGTAGGTTGGAATTCATCGTCCCCATTCTGTCTAACACTTTGTTGGCTATAGAAGTGTACCAAAAGGTCTTCCTTCTACTGTAAATGTCCCAATTATGCCTCATTATTAGGGCTTCATTCCAATCCCTCATGGCATTTAAGTAGAGTCCTCCATTCGACTTACTACTAGTAATTATGTCCCAGGATATTAGGTGTACCCCTCACTTGCTACAACCACCACTCCAGTTGAAGCTTCTTATAGCTCTATCAATTCTATCACTCAGTTGGAGGGCGGGCTTTACCATTTGAATTATGTAGGTAGGTATAGTAGTGAGAGTGCTCTTTGCTAAGCAGACCCTTCCCTCCAAGGAATGGTTGTGGGCCGCCCAAGATTTCACCCTACTTGTCACCCTATCAAGAACTTCGTTGTAGGTATTCCTGCTTACTCTGGTGTGTAGAAGTGGTACTCCTAAATATTTGCCAAGATCGTAAGTTCTTTTGAGACCACTAATCTCAAAAATTCTGTCAGTCTCCGTCGTGTTGACCTTTCTTGAGAAAAAAAATCTCATTTTATCTGTTGAGATGGCTTGCCCTAAAGCACATTTACAATCTTTGAAACATTTCATGATGGTGCTGATGTTCAGCAAATTGTCTCTGGCAAAAAGAATGATATCATCCACGAAGTAGAAATGTGCAATGTCTGGTCCAACTCTACTCAATTGAAGATGGAAGGGCTCAGGGGGGTCTCCTTGCCTCAACCCCTTGACAACTTTGAATCATGTAGAAATATGTCCATTCTAGGAAATTGTGGATCACCCTTTCATGATGGAATTCATCATATATAAATGAATATTATGGGGTATCCCTATCTTCATCAGATTATCATCTATAAAGCTCCAATCCATCACATTGTAAGCTTTTGTGAGGCCTATTTTAATAGCCATTTTTTAGTTGATGACTTCCTTCTCATCAAATGGATAAACTCTTGTGCCACCACTATATTGTTAGAGATTTGCTAACCTAGAACAAAGACACTCTGGGTAGGGTTAATCCACTGTGGTATCCAAGTTTTCTGGCATTCCACCACTACCTTAGAACATATCTTCAAGATAGTTTTATTGAGGGAGATCTGGCAGAATTGGCTGCTCACTTTAGGCTTTGAGCTTTTAGAAATGAGGAATATGGTTGAGTCACAGGTCCATTCATCGATCACTGAAAAATTTAAAGCCTTGTTGATAGATTTCATGATAGAGTTCCCCAATTTTTTCCAATTAGACTTAATGAATTGGGTCGTAGTACCGTTTGGCCCAACTGCCTTATAGGGGTTCATGGTGTTGAGTATACCTTCAATTTTAGCAATATCAACCGCCTTGGTTAGTATCATACTCTTCTCTTTCGGTAAAGAAAGTGAAGTGTGTCAAAATCTTGTTGATCTAGGAAGTATTCACCTTACTGGGTGTTGTGAACATGTCAATGAAATATTTAGAAATAATCTTAAGAATCTCTATAGGATCAGTTTCCTAGCCACCTTCTGGGCGTTTAATGGCATTGGTTTGGTTTGCCTATTTTCTTTGGTTGATGTAGATGTGGTAGAAATGGGAATTTTTATCCCCTTCCTTGAGCCAATTAATATGGCTCCACTCCTTCCAATCCTCCTCCTCCTCTTTGAGTAACTTAGACAGCTCTGCCTTCATATCAACTAGCAATCGGTCAATAATATCATCATACCTTACAACTAATATCTGTTGAAGAATGTCTAATTGTGAAGGAGGTAGTCTTTATGAGCGATCAATCGCTTATGGCGTTTAGAGTCCCACTATCTCAATCTGCTTTGAGCACTTGTGAGAGCTTCTATGATGTTGAGCTCACTGTTCCAGTAGTCTTTAAGTAGCGGCGAGAATGATTCGTCTGAGTTCCAAGAAGCTTTAGTCAGGAACCTTCTTGGCTATCTATTACTTCGTGTTGATCTAACCAAAAGTAGACAATGGTCAGATTCAATCCTTGGAAGAGGTCACAGCCACATCTGGATATTTCATCATAAAGGCTTGGTTTGCTAAGACCCGATCCAGGTGACCTTGCTTCATCCCATGGCAGAAGGTGAACTTCGAGCCAGAGAAGCCTAAGTCAGAGAGGCCTAGCTCAAGCATTGTGTCCAAGAAGATGAGATCTTCTCTATTATTGAAGGTTTGATGGCCCATCTTCTCCTCTAGTGATAAAATAGTGTTAAAGTCACCAGCCACTATCCATGGCTCCTGGAATCTTATACTAAGAGCAATGATGTGTTTCCAAAGCAAGCCTCACACCTGAATTTGGGGATTAGCATAAATAAATGTTGCGTAAAAGAAATCATTAGCCTTACAAGACACAAATTGGCAGTGGGTGTTGACAACCTTCACCTTGATGCGGTTGACATTTCAACACACCCATATACCACCAGAATAACCTCTGGCTTCAGATCTGTGTATGTGAGAGAATCCTAGTCAATTGATGGTATCTTTATCCTTCCTCGGTTCTAGAATCACTGTGATGCTGGGTTTGTAAGTAGCAATATATTTTTCTCAGGACTCTACAAGTGTCTGAGTTACCAATTCCTCAGATATTCCAACACAAGAAGATCAACATAATGAGTTAAGTCTAGATAGAGTATTAAAAGGAAAGAGAGGGCACTAAGCCTTGGATACTTTATTTTTCTAGTTGGTAACATCGTTTAACACTTCCAAAATAGCTTTTGTGGTGTCCACTCCCCTAAGGCGAGTGCTTCTTCTTCTCCCCTCTACCAATGAAAACAATTTGGATTTCCCTTGTTGCTTCATTCTCATTCTGCTTCCCTTAAATATCTTATCAGAGGTGGTTGTCTTGAGGGTGGTTGTATCATACTTGGAACTCTTCTGGGTGGAACACACTGGACCATCTTCTATTCTAGGTGGAGGTATGTGGGTGTATAGATGTTCTTTAAATTCCATAATGATTTCTATGATTGTCTATTTCTAGATTTACCATAGTATGCTCTCCCTTACTGGTAACATTTCCATTGAGGTTCTTGTCACTCTTTTGAATATTTTGTTCGTTTGAGATATACTTCAACACTTCGACTTTTTGGGCTACAATTTCACTGGATTTCGTGACCTTCTTTTTTTTCCAAACTTTCAGAGTCGTGTGGGATAATGATCTTCTTGGGACTGATTGATCACATTTTTTGCCCTCCTTCCTATTATCTTCAACTCCATCATGCTCCAAGAGCCCTTCAAATTGGTTCCTGGATCTTCTTGGTAAATCTGCCAGCTTGTCTTGTGTATGTTCTTTTCCTTTCCGATTGTGCCTCCCTCACTGAGTTTGCCAAGCATCCTTGCTCTTCACCACTTCATTCACTGCATGTGTATTATTATTTCCCACACGATCCTCAACATTGTGGTCAATGAATGTGTGACAATCTATAGATGTATGGCCCTCCTCCCCATAGGTTGCACATCCGTAAGGAAACCCTTCATATTTGATTTCTTAGTCAAGGCCATTAATCGGAATTGAAGGGTATTAGATCTTTATGTGTATCCACCTTTATAGCCAGTCTTGCAAACTTGCTTTGAGTCCTCTTAACAATATGTTCGTCAACCTTAATCAATTTACCAAAATTCTTGCCAATACAATCAAACATGATCAAACATGGTTTGAATGTATAAGTGAAGTGGGAGATTGAGAACTCTCATCCAACACACAATGTATCATGGGAGATCATTGGATGGGGTGAAAGTTGAGTACCAATCCCACACTACAAGATGGCAACTAAAAATTTTCCACGGTCCTCCCATCATGGCCATTTCATAATCACTTCTGTAAGATAATTGAACAACAAAATGATGGAGGTCCGGCTCGTATATGTTATATCTCCCAACCAGGCTCCACATAGCCTTTAGTATATCTCTGAAGGTTATATAGCCTATTTATGTGCCTAAGGCATTGACAATGACAGTGTATTTCAAAGGCCTAATCAAATACGCTTCCTCAAGGGGATGGTTTTCCTTCGTTGACTCCCAAGCTAACTGCCTCTGGTTCCAAGTACTCCTCGAATAACTCACTGAGTAAAAGTCTTATGTTCTCTTTACCATGTCAAGGAGTGCAGATTTGGTACTATCAGAACCCCAACAACTTTGTATGGGCTCCTTCTCATTCCCCCTTGCCATTTTGTCTTGGTCAGATAAAGGCGAATAGTCCTTCCCCAAAGTCTTATATGGGTATTTATTAGGTGGGGTATTACCAGATTCAATCTCCGTTGTTTGATGTATCTCGAGGGAGTTCCCTCTCATGCTAGCGTACTGGAAGTCTAGGCGCACCTAAGATATGTAAAGGCTGCTAGATCTATTTTTCTCTCCTAGCATCAAAGTCCCTATAGGCATGCTACTTGTGTACGCATCGATCCTGGGATTTTGGATCTTCTCCGACTATCCTCCCCTTATCCTACACCTTGATCGTCCTCCCTCCCATTATCCAGATTGCTTCCCAGATTCCTAGATTGCACATTGCCATCTAGATCGCCTGTCATCCCACTTCACTCCTCCACATCCATAACCCTAGCGTGTCTGATAGTGGTTTTATTTGCATGAATCTTGTATCTTATGACATATGCCATACTCATTTGGGACATGTTAATATTGACTCAGTGAAGTGAATGATGAATCTACATTTAATTACTAAATATTTACATTAATGTTAGTAGATGTGAAATTTTTGTACAAGCTAGACTTCCTAGAAAGCCTTTTCATTATGTGAATAGGAATTCAAAAATTAGGGTTTCAATAAAAAAATGTGCAATCCTAGCTGCCTTGGGTTATCCAGGGTGACTCACAAGGAGATCGAGAAAACAACCTTCCAAGATTCATGGAGGGGGGTTCCCCTCCCCTCTAGGCCGAGATTGATGTCCTTATCGGAAAACCAGACCCATGCAATCACATACAAGGCATGGTGTCAAGTCCTTGGTGGTTCTAATACCTTCAAGCAACACAATTTTGCCCCATCGAAGATAAAGGATGACAAAAGATTTGTCACCATAGATGATTAGCACCTATGAAGCTACAGATAAGTCATGGGAGCACACGACGATCCTGTATGTCATGGGAAGGTGCCCATATTATCATCATTTACTGACATGGATTAAGAGAGTCTGGAAACCAAAAGGTGGATTCAATCTCTTTTCTAAGCTAGACCAATTATTCCTACTTCATTTAAACTCTTTGGAGGACAAAACAAGGATAATCAATGGAGGCCATCGGTGGTTTCAGTATCAGGTTAGAAGTAGTCAAGGACTGTAAAACTAACAATGACTTACAGAAGGACTTCTTCAGTTCTATACCTGTCTGGATTAGTAGTATGTGGACAAACTGGTCAATGAAATCTATTGGAATTGTTTCTAGTGGTGTTGGGAAACTCTTGCGCATTGACTATAGATCTATTGTGTAGGATTCCCCGAGAGAGGCCATAGATCTAGTTGAGATAGAAGTTGAGGAGGAACCCCTGGAGGATATCTAGGTCAACATGCCTAAGCGTGATTCATCTAAAGTTGACATTAATTACGAGCATATCCTAAAACAATGTCCTGACTGTAAGGTTTTTGAACATGATGACCAAGATTGCCTATTGAAGAAGAAGGTTTAAGTTCCTATTCAGACTCTTGCACCGACTTAGGTTTGAAAGGAGGTGAACAATAAGAAGAAGAAGTCAGGTGGTAGACCAAGGAATATTGACAAAGAAGTAATTCCAGTCAGCAATAGATTTGAGAACATGAACAATCATAATGACAAGGAGAATGATGAAGAATTAACTAGATTGGTTGATCATGATGAGACAGATACTCTTAATGTTAATCAGGACAAGGAGGAAGGGAAGGACAAGGAGGAGAGGGGGTTAAGTAAGACTCTTAGGTCGAAGAAGAGTAAAACTACTACTAGATAGGTCACGTAGAACTTGATCCTCCAGTAGGGTCATAAATGACCATTCTCATGACTAACATATGTGGTTCTAGGAAACCACAGAAGAAGAGAGAGGTGAGGAGGCTCAAGCTACTAATGTTGTGCTGGTGGAAATGGAGATAAAAAGATACATGAAAAATATTTCTGAAAAATTATTCCCCGATGGATGAAAATGGTTATCCAACCATGAGCATGTTACAATGGACGAATTTGCATTAGATGGAACCTAAAAACCTGGGACATTGCATGTCTTAACATGGATGGTCAACAAGTTACTATGAAATGCACTAAAAAAAGAAGCCATGGTCTGGTCATCACCGTTATTTATGCTAGAAGCATAGCTCAACAACATTCTACCATGTGGGAAACATTAGAAAGACTTAGTAGTGGTATTCATGACCCTTGTCTAGTGGTTAGTTACTTCAATAACATAAGGAAAAGAGAAGAGAAGGTAGTTGGTCGTGGGGTCTTGTAACAACCTCACTTTTCAGAAACCCATAATTAAGGAAGGCCTAAAAGATGAATGCCATTACCTAAAAAATTTCCCAAGGATCTAGATTTTAATCAAATAACAAGTAATAGAAAATAATTTCATTAATTCACAATTATTGTTTTAAAAATTATTGCATGAACTTTCACCATGAGAATTACAATATATGATAAGAAGTAACTAGCTATTCCTCATTAATTAGCTTAATGTCTTCATGTAATTTGATTTGTCCATCATATCTTGATATCATCATAGTTAAGCATGTACATAAAAACACTATGAAACCAAAAGCACGGATCATCATAACAAGTTATATTTTCTAAGTGGGGTGCATGCAAACGTGTGTAACTAAACTAACAACATATGTCCCATCAAATACTTGTAAATAAGAACTGTCATTTTATGCACATAATCTTTCTTTATGTTATACTCACAATGGCATTATAACTGAATAGAACTAAATAAACATACAACACTTTAGTTTTTCAATCATCGAGAAACACTCGTAAAACACTGGCAAACTAATAGGATTAGTCATAGGTGTAACAACATATCTTGACAGTGAGCCATGCAGATTATCAAGTAATTTAACATCAAACATATTGTCCAATCTGTTGACCTAGGTGTCGCACATTGCCCATATTTTGATAATGACTTAACCATTCCATTCATATGTATCTAACAAATCTATTTGAGATTGTTTCAGACGTTAGGTACAAGAAAAGAATCACATTCAACTCAAAAGCTACTCATCCAACACATGCAAAACATGTGACTTTTGACCGTTTTGTGAAATAGCCCTTATTGGCTTAGAACAATTGATGTAATCACTTATACTCAATGTTTGTATTGTAACTAAGATGGATAAAATTATTGGGACTCAAAAATCCATCATTTGTACAGATTTACAAAAATTCCAAAATACCCATAACAGGGTTTTTGTCGGCCGAATTCCAAACTCGGCCGATCCAGTTATTCTGGAATTTTTGATGCAATCGGCCGAGTTTCCAACTCAGCCGATTCCCGTTCGGTCGAGTTTCTAGACCATGAAACTCGGCCGATCTACTGATCGGTCCAAGATGAAAGTCGACCGATCGGCCGAGTTTCTCCAAGGGAACTCGACCGACAGTCTAGCTTTCAGCCTTGTCTTTTAGTGGTTCGGCCGAGTTGCCTTTATTTGAAACTCGGCCGATCAGACTGTACTGGAATGCAGAAAAAGCAATTCCAACCGTTGGAGGAGTAGGTGGGACTCAAAATAGATCCGTTGCAAGTTGTAAAACGGCTAGTTTGTGCCCCTTATCTCTCCCAACCTCAAAGGGACACCCTCAACTATAAATAGGACCTCTTGGACTTCATTCCAAGGTTGCTCATTCACATATGCTTGGTCCTAGCCTTAGTTGAGTGGTTTCTAATCCTTTGAGCCCCTTTCTCTCTCTACCTTCAAAGCAAAATCGTGAGTATGAGTGAGTTAGGATCCCATGTATGAGAGCTATCACTTGTAATGTTGTAAAGCTCTCCTTTCTACTTCTCCCATCTCCATTCCCCATGAAGATTGCTTGAAGTTTCTTCTTCGAGTGAAAGAGAAGAAGGTTGTTGTTCTTCCCCGAGTGAAGGAGAAGAAGGCTAGCTTCTCCAGGCCTCCGAGTGAAGGAGGAAGGTGCTAAAGCTCTCCAAGAGAAGGAGAGGTGCAAGGCAAAGCTCAAGCAAGATGGGTAATTCCTGCAAGGCCGAAGACTAGAGCAAGAGTGGGTAAGTCCTTTGAAGAAGGCTGAAGACTACTTGCTTGGTGGGTAATTCCTTGGTGAGGTAGAAGATCTTGGCTTGATATATAAGTCCTTGGATGGTTGGTTGTTGTAGCTTGTAATCTTATTGTGTGATATATATAAGAGAACCAAGTTACAAATCCTAGAGCCTAACCAACTCTAGGTAGTGGACTGACATTGCTCCTAAGTTTAGGACATGGAACCACTCTAAACCACCTGTCCAAGTGCGTGCTATTCCTTGTCTCTTATCCTTGCTTTGTATGCTAGTTTAGGACATCAAATTGCTATTTTGGTTTAAGTTCTGCACTTAATATAAGTTGGTGGTCTAATCACTCTTGTGAAGTTTGTTAAGCTCTATTCAACCCCCCCTTCTAGAGCCCATTGATCCAACAAGTGGTATCAGAGCAGGTCTTCTCCAAGCTACTTCAACAAGTAGGAGAAGATGGGCGATTCGGCTCTTGGGTCACTCAATCTTGAAGGAAGCTTCTCCATGAGACCCTCGGTCTTCGACGGCACAAACTTCCTATATTGGAAGAGAAGGATGCAATTCTACATCCAAGGCGTGAGCTACGAGATGTGGAAGATAGTCCATCTCAAGTATGAAGAGCCAAAGGGGAACATCACCACGTGGACGGAAAATGAGATGAAGCGTGCTCAACTCAATGCTAAAGCCGTGAGCATCATCTACGCCGCCCTTTCACCATCGAAGTTCAACCGCATCTCTTCTTGGGACACAGCGCATGAGATTTGGCACAAGCTGTGTGTCACCTATGAAGGGACGGAGCAAGTCAAGGAGGCCAAGGTCTATATGCTCGGCGGCCTACTTGAGAACTTCAAGATGGGGAAGAATGAAAGAGTTGCGGACATGTACACAAGGTTGAATGTCATCTTGAACAGCCTTGCAGCCCTTGGGAGTGTCATGGATAGAGGTACAATCAATGCAAAGATCTTGAGATCTCTTCCAAAGAGATGGGAGCCAAAGGTCACTTCAATTGAAGAAGTCTACAAGCTGAGCGAGTTGTCAACCGAGGAGCTGGTTGGTAACCTCCAAGCACATGAACCTAGGCTCGACAAGCAAGAGGAAGAGGAGAAAAGAGAAGAGAAGGAATCAAAGAAGATGAAGGACCCAGCCTTCAAAGCCCAAGTTGAAGAAATGGTCCGGCAACAACAACTTGCCATGAAGTCTCCCAGCCCTTCCTCGAGTGAAGATGAAGGTGCAAATGATCATGAAGCCAACTACTCAAAAGGAAGACACTTCAAGAGCAAGCCCTCCTCCTCAACTCCTAGGTGCTACAAGTGTGGTCAAAAAGGCCACTACAAGAGTGACTGCCCAAAGGCCAAGAAGGGCTATCATAAGAGCAGCCACAAGAAGGATGACAAATACAAAAGAGAAGCCAAGTACAAGAAGAAGGACAAGAAGGAGAGACGATCCAAAGATGCAGCTCATGCGGCATGGGAGGAGTCTTCTACTTCAAGTTCCTCAAGCTCCGAGGATGGAGAATGTCATCTTGCACTCATGGCATCTACTAGTGAAGAAGTAATTGAGGTAAGTGAGGTAAGCAAGGTAAGTGATGAAAATTTACTTGAGTTATCTAAGGAAACCCTCATTGAAATGCTTAATGATTGTCAATCATCTTTTGCTAAATGTAAAGCTAAAAGGAAAAGATTAGGAAAGATAGTTGATGATCTTTATGCCAAGATTGATATTCTTGATAAAAATGAGAAATTACATCTTGATAGCATAGATTCCTTGCAAGGGCAATTTCTTGACCTTGAACTTCAATATAATGGAGTAGAGGTTGAGAATGGTACTTATCTTAAAACTATTGAAAATCTTAAGGTTGAGAACCAAAATTGCCTAGATGAGCTTGATGTTCTAAAAACTGAAAATGTTGAACTTAAGCTTATTGATGATGCTAGAAGAGATGAAGTTTACGCTTATCAAAGGGAAATTGTTGTTCTTAAATCTGAAAATGCTAAATTGCTTGCTCAAACAAATGATTTATCTTCTAGACCTATCTTGCCTAGAAATGAAGTTGCTAACTTAACTCTAGAAAAAGACTCTCTTCTTACTAAAGCCCTCTGCCTTGAGGCCGACCTTTTGCATACTAGAGAAGATCTTGCTAGTTTATCTACTACCGTTATAAATCTTAGTGATGATAATGCTAAATTAAGATCTACTTTGCAAAGGTTTCTTTCGGGTAAGAAATCCTTAAATGATGTTCTAGAGCACTCTACCAAACAAGTTGGTACTAGTGGTCTAGGATACAATGAGACTACTTCAAAAGGTAAGAAGAAGAAGAAGAAGGGTAAGAAAAAGAGTGTGGAAACTCCAATTTTCAATGGAGAGTCTTCCGGCTCTAAAAACCCAATGGTATGTATTCATTGCAAATGTGATGATCATTATTCTACCTATTGTCCTTACAAGCCCAAGGGGACCAACCCAAATATGAAATGGGTCCCCAAGCTAACCCCGGACCCCAAAGTTTGAGTTGGGTTCCGACATCCTCTTTTCTTGCAGGTTAAAAAGAAATGGATTGTTGATAGTGGCTGCTCTAAGCATATGACTGGAGAAATCAGCCATTTCAACAAATTTGTGAAGAAGAAAGGAGGATCGGTAACCTTTGGGGACAACAAAAAGTGTAAGGTTATAGGTGAGGATGATGTAGGAAATGAATTGTGCATTAAGAATGTTTTGCTTGTTGATGGCCTACATCACAATTTAATTAGTGTTAGCCAATTATGTGATAATGGTTATCTTGTGCTTTTCACTTCCTTAGAATGCTTGCTTCTAGATTACCTGTCCTACAATGTTATATATAAGGGAACTAGAAATGGTAATCTCTATGTGATTGTTCTCGATGCTCTTAAGCCCATACTAAATAGATGCTTAGTTGTGGATAAAAATGATCTTTCTCTTTGGCATCGTCATTTGGGTCATGTGAACTTGCATCAAATGAAGAAACTGAACAAAAAGGACTTGGTTCGAGGACTTCCTAAATTGGATTTTGAAAAGGATGAGGAATGTCAACCTTGTACACAAGGGAAACAAACCAAATCCTCCTTCAAATCCAAAGGAGTCATGAGTACCAAGAGAGTTCTTGAGCTTCTTCATATTGATCTTTTCGGACCAATGAGAACATAAACGCTTCGCGGCTCAAAGTATTGTCTTGTTATTGTCGATGATTTTTCTAGATATACTTGGACTTTCTTTCTCGTTTCTAAAAGCGATACACTTGATGTTTTCTCGAGCTTTTGTAAATGAGTTGAAAACGAAGCGTCTTGCCATGTTGTTTCTATCCGTAGTGATCATGGGGGAGAGTTTGAAAATGATCTTTTTGAATGCTTTTGTGAAAAATCGGGTTATTCGCACAATTTCTCTTCTCCTCGCACACCCCAACAAAATGGAGTTGTTGAGAGGAAGAATAGATCACTACAAGAGATGGCTAGGACCATGCTTCTTGAGTATGATACTCCTAAGAAGTTTTGGGCTGAAGCCGTTAGCACCTCATGTTTTGTGCAAAACCGAGTTTTCACACATCCGACTTTTAAGAAAACCCCCTATGAACTATGGCATGGTAGGAAGCCGTCTATTGATTTCTTTCATGTTTTTGGATGTCCTTGTTTTGTTTTAAACACCAAGGATTCTCTCGACAAGTTTGATCCGAAATCTTACAAGGCTTTCTTCCTAGGATATAGCACTACTAGCAGGGCTTTTAGAGTGTTTAACATTGAACTATCTAAAATTGAAGAATCTATAAATGTTAAATTTATTGAAACTAACCCTATTATTGGCAAGAATATTGGTGATGATGATGTTGCAGATGAAATCATTCCTATCTTAAAAGAGCTCAACATCAAAGACAAAGGCAAGCAGGTTGAAGAAGAAGAAAAAGAAGAAGAAAAGAAGGATCCCACTCCCCGCTTTGCAAAGAATCACCCCAAGGAGTTGATCATTGGCAATCCGTTTGAGAGAGTGAGGACACGAGCTGCTCACAACAAAGAACAAGCAGATAGTGCCTTCATCTCCCAATTGGAGCCAAAGAACATCAAAGAGGCCCTTGGTGATGATGAGTGGATCCTTGCCATGCAAGAAGAGCTTGAGCAATTTGAGAAGAACCGTGTGTGGACCTTAGTGCCAAGACCAAATGATAGAAAGATCATTGGCACCAAATGGGTCCACCGCAACAAGCTTGATGAGCAAGGAAAAGTGGTAAGGAACAAAGCAATGTTAGTAGCTCAATGTTACAATCAACAAGAAGGTATTGATTTTGATGAAACCTATGCTCCTATTGCTAGATTAGAATCTATCCGTATGCTACTTGCTTTTGCTACTTATAAAAATTTCTTGTTTTATCAAATGGATGTTAAAAGTGCGTTTTTAAATGGTACAATCGAGGAGGAAGTATATGTTGCTCAACCTCCAGGCTTTGAAAATGATAAGTTACCCAATCATGTATATTTCTTGCAAAAAGCTCTCTACGGACTCAAACAAGCACCTCGAGCTTGGTATGAGAAACTAAAGAACTTTTTGTTAGATAACGGGTATATCATGGGCAAAGTTGATTGTACTTTATTTCTAAAACACACTTCTACCCATTTTCTCATAATTCAAATATATGTTGATGATATTATATTTGGCGGAACTGACCTTGATCTTTGCAAGGAGTTTATCTCTCTTATGCAGAGTGAATTCGAGATGAGCATGATGGGTGAGCTGACCTTCTTCCTCGGCTTTCAAATCAAACAAACAAAGGAAGGAAACTTCATCAACCAAGGCAAATACACAACTGAACTACTCAAATGCTTTGGGATGGAGAACATGAAGCTGATGGATACACCCATGTCAAACACCGCAAAACTCGACAGGGATGCAGAAGGTGAAAAGGTAGATGAGAAGCTCTATAGAGGTATGATCGGAAGTTTACTTTATTTAACTGCCTCTAGACCTGATATAATGTTTAGTGTTGGCTTGTGTGCTCGCTTTCAATCAAGCCCTAGGAAATCACATCTTATTGCTGTTAAGAGGATTTTGAGGTACTTAGCCAAAACTCCAAATTTTGGACTATGGTACCCTAAGTCAAGGGACTTTACTCTTGTGGCATATAGTGATGCTGACTACGCAGGTTTCTTGATTGATAGAAAGTGCACAAGTGGCACTTGCTTCCTCTTGGGACCATGCTTGGTGTCTTGGTTCTCCAAGAAATAGAGCACAGTGGAATTATCAACTACCGAAGCTGAGTACATTGCAGCCGGAAGTTGTTGTGCCCAGGTCCTATGGATGAAGCAAATGCTCCAAGACTTTAACATTCATTTTGATGCTTCTCCTATTTACTGTGATAATACTAGTGCAATTAATCTTTCTTATAATCCAATATTGCATAGTAGAGCTAAACACATAGAAGTTCGCCATCATTTTCTCCGTGACCACATTGTCAAAAAGGATATTTATATCACACATGTGGATACGGAAAATCAGTTGGCCGATATTTTCACTAAACCACTTGCTAGAGAACAATTTAATTTTATTAGATCAAAATTGCTCATAATTTCTCTTGATGATATTGAATTGCTCTCTAATTAGTTGGTTACATCTTGTATGTGTTGCTCTTGCTTATAAATGCTTTGATTGTTCAAAATGCTTGTTTTTGCTAAATTTTCTCTAGTTTCTATCTCTTTTTCGGGATTTTTCTTGCAAATCGGGTTTTAATCGACAAATAGTACCCTATGATGATGGGAATGTGCCTAAATATACTTAATATACAAACTAGACCAAAAAGAAAAATTGCATTCGGTCATTTGAGGCTAGGGCTAGAACTTCAGTTTTTCCTCTTCAGGGTTTTGGTCGGCCGAGTTTCCAACTCAGCCGAACGGTCGGGATTCAGGGTACCTGTGCGCTCGATCGGCCGAGTTTCCATTTCCCAAACTCGACCGATCGGCGGCAGACTGGTTTTATATATATAGGAATCGGCCGACTTTCTCCCTCTCAACTAGAGCAAAGTCGACCGAACCCTAGCCGTAACCCCCGACCCTCCCTAACCCTGGTCCTCTCTTCCCTCGTTCCAGCCGATTTCACCTCCGATCGACCTTGTTTCTTGGTTCCTGCTGTTCTTGGGGTTTCGTCTGCCTTATCTCTCCACGCAGCTTGGCTCTCTTTCCTCCTTCTCCTCTCCATGAGGTCCCAACGACAGAAAAGAGCCGTCCCTGCCCCTGCTATGGCGACCCCCCTTGCTCCAAGGTATATACTGTTCAAAAATCTCTCTTTCATTGACCAAGCTGCTGTTTCTCGTTACCAAGAGCTCCTTCCTCGCACTCCCTTCCATTTTCGAGCTCTACATCAACCCAATAGCTTTCACGCTGACCTCTTTGAAGCTTGTCAAATCCTTCGAACCCATCACCTTGAGGCGTTTTGCATAGAGGATGCCCGCTTCCACAATTTGAAATATAGTTCCAAAGCTGTCCGTGAGTTCTACGCCAATTTGCGTTGGAACTATGACTCTTTGGTCCCATCCGCGGACACCTCTATTGTGTTGACGTCCATGATTGCCGGTAAACCTTTCCATATCACTGAGCGTTCTTTCAATCTCTATCTTAATGGAAATGTTGGTACAGCATCTTGGATCGCCGACTATCCTCAATATCTTGATCTTCTTTACCCCGATGATGTTTATAAGGCAATTGAGGTTGACTTGACTGACATCCACAAATTTCTCAAGCAACCCAACTTTCCTTATAGAAAAAAGGGTACTTTGCCTTCCTCCGCCCTTTCTGCTCCACGCCGCGTCTTGGCGTTTATCTTGAGCTGCAATGTCCATCCTAAAAAGAATCAAACGGACATTGTCGAGAATACGACAATTATGATGTATCTTATGCTGAAGAATCAAGGAGTCAAATGGGCCCGTTACATCCTCCATCATATGACCTGTTTTGACTCCGGGAAGAACACAAAGGGCACACATCTTCCATATCCTGCCCTTATTTGTGGTCTTTTCCAGCACGCAACTGGTAAATCCCTCTTTGCCGATCTCCTCTACCGCCCTGATCGCAAAGGCGTTTATATCAGTGAGACCACTCTTCTGAAGAGTGTTCCTACCCCTGGTGCATCATCTTCCTCTGCTGCACCTCCACCCTCCTCTGCTGCACCTCCACCATCCTCAGCTGCACCTCCTCCACCTGAGCCTTCCTTCCAGCCTCCTCCCCAGCCTGCCTTTGCTGATTTCCATGTTTCAAATGAGGCCCTCATGGGGTATCTCATGCACCAGCAAGCGTACAACATGCAGGTCCAGCAACACCATCATCAGGATCTTTGCCACATCATGTCCTCCATGCATATATCCTGCCCTCAGCCTTATCCCACCTACTCGCCTTACCCCGGTGGTGACTACGCTTCTTACGCGTACAGTCAGTTTCACCCTGCTCCACCCTTTTCTGCTTCTGCTGAGCCCTCTGCAAGTGGATACCCTTCCCCGGTTTTGGCGCTTCCAGGTGGTCGTCTGTCTGAGATCTTGGCCCAGTACACCTCTATTGCTCCTCCCCTTGAGGTTGCCTATGAGTTACATGCTCTAGGCATGTCTTGGTCCGAGCAGAGTGCGAGGTGGCCCGGGAGTGCTTCTGGTCCTCCAGATGAGGATATGCCTGACCAGGAGGATGCTGCGTCTGATGCTGATGAAGACAACGAGGCTACTGCGACTGATGTTGATGATGAGGATGATGACCAAGATGCTGACGAGGCTACACAGGCTGCTGCTCCTCCTTCTGATGATGGCGATGAGGACTACCGGCCAGATGAGGACATCGATGCTGCTGTTGATGATGTAGACATAGAGTAGTTTTCGCTTAGGTGGCTGATGTATCTAGTTTTAGTCTCGGATGACCATGCTATATCTCTTTGGACTATGATTGTACTATATACATTAGGCACATCATCTGAGTTGTACTATTTCTACTCTATGCTATCCGTATCGTTTTGTTTTATGGCTTATGGGAACGCTTTGTATGGTCTATCTTGTAGTGTTTTCCATATTTTGATAATGCATGATTTCGTTGTTTATCTTGGTGTTCCTCTGTCTTTCTATGGAATGTTTGATTGAGTGTTTTTGGTTTTTCTATAGAGAAGACCTTGCTTTTATGCTCTTCTACCCCCCTGCCTTTTTGAGAAGACAAAGGGGGAGAAAAAGCTCAATCATATTGAATTTATTGCTTGTATGGTTCTTTTCTTGTCTATTAACTGAAATGCATCTAGACTTGCTTAGAATCATATAGTATACATATGTGCTTTGGTTTCTTGTTGTTTAACTAACCATGCAGGCATGAGTAAGCATGAATTGAGGGGGAGCACTACAAATTGATCATATTTGCATCCCCTTGCAATTCCCTAAGAAAAGGTATAATTTTCACATTCTCTTCAATATGTTGAGGAATGGTTTGTCATTGTCAAAAAGGGGGAGAATGTTGACCTAGGTGTCGCACATTGCCCATATTTTGATAATGACTTAACCATTCCATTCATATGTATCTAACAAATCTATTTGAGATTGTTTCAGACATTAGGTACAAGAAAAGAATCACATTCAACTCAAAAGCTACTCATCCAGCACATGCAAAACATGTGACTTTTGACCGTTTTGTGAAATAGCCCTTATTGGCTTAGAACAATTGATGTAATCACTTATACTCATGTTTTGTATTGTAACTAAGATGGATAAAATTATTGGGACTCAAAAATCCATCATTTGTACAGATTTACAAAAATTCCAAAATACCCATAACAGGGTTTTTGTCGGCCGAATTCCAAACTCGGCAGATCCAGTTATTCTGGAATTTTTGATGCAATCGGCCGAGTTTCCAACTCAGTCGATTCCCGTTCGGTCGAGTTTCTAGACCACGAAACTCGGCCGATCCACTGATCGGTCCAAGATGAAAGTCGACCGATCGGCCGAGTTTCTCCAAGGGAACTCGGCCGACAGTCTAGCTTTCAGCCTTGTCTTTTAGTGGTTCGGCCGAGTTGCCTTTATTTGAAACTCGGCCGATCAGACTGTACTGGAATGCAGAAAAAGCAATTCCAACCGTTGGAGGAGTAAGTGGGACTCAAAATAGATCCGTTGCAAGTTGTAAAACGGCTAGTTTGTGCCCCTTATCTCTCCCAACCTCAAAGGGACACCCTCAACTATAAATAGGACCTCTTGGACTTCATTCCAAGGTTGCTCATTCACATATGCTTGGTCCTATCCTTAGTTGAGTGGCTTTTAATCCTTTGAGCCCCTTTCTCTCTCTACCTTCAAAGCAAAATCGTGAGTATGAGTGAGTTAGGATCCCATGTATGAGAGCTATCACTTGTAATGTTGTAAAGCTCTCCTTTCTACTTCTCCCATCTCCATTCCCCATGAATATTGCTTGAAGTTTCTTCTCCAAGTGAAAGAGAAGAAGGTTGTTGTTCTTCCCCGAGTGAAGGAGAAGAAGGCTAGCTGCTCCAGGCCTCCGAGTGAAGGAGGAAGGTGCTAAATCTCTCCAAGAGAAGGAGAGGTGCAAGGAAAATCTCAAGCAAGATGGGTAATTCCTGCAAGGCCGAAGACTAGAGCAAGAGTGGGTAAGTCCTTTGAAGAAGGCTGAAGACTACTTGCTTGGTGGGTAAGTCCTTGGTGAGGTAGAAGATCTTGGCTTGATATATAAGTCCTTGGATGGTTGGTTGTTGTAGCTTGTAATCTTATTGTGTGATATATATAAGAGAACCAAGTTACAAATCCTAGAGCCTAACCAACTCTAGGTAGTGGACTGACATTGCTCCTAAGTTTAGGACATGGAACCACTCTAAACCACCTGTCCAAGTGCATGCTATTCCTTGTCTCTTATCCTTGCTTTGTATGCTAGTTTAGGACATCAAATTGCTGTTTTCGTTTAAGTTCTGCACTTAATATAATTTGGTGGTCTAATCACTCTTGTGAAGTTTGTTAAGCTCTATTCAACCCCCCCCCCTTCTAGAGCCCATTGATCCAACACAATCAAGCAAGAAACTTTTATTTACATGTATGTAAATCATGAAGTGACAACTATCACATTAAATAGACTAAACCCTACTCGAATCTTAATCTAGTGTTTAGGTTTCCTTGTTATCGGGTTATCATTTGAGTCATGTTTGGTACTTCAATTTCCATGTTCAATGATATAATGACTCAAGAACCCTAATTCATATTAGGTGTATCCATGATGATCATATCTACCATGTTGTTGCATAAGTAACACTTATATCAGATTATACACATTAAGGTTATAACAAGTTACATCATTGATGTTCAAGTTCTTAATTGCTCATTTTAAGGATCATCCACTCTAAAAACCTAGTTTCTCATCAATATGATCATAACCATGTTATATTACCATTATAGTCCACATTATCAGATTATATCATAAAAGAGAGGTTTTTAATGTTTTTAAAATGATTAAGATACAAATCTAGAGTTTACGTGCTTTATTCATCACTTTAAAAATATTTTTACTAATTTTGGAAAAAGGAAGCATAATTAGGCTTTAAACATATTTTATTTGGATTCCTCCCATTTTGTTGGTCAATTTTCATATAAGACTTGTCTCAATCTGAGTTACCAGTTAGTTCCTATGATTATTTCAATATTCTAGTGTGTACGACACCTGTCGTGCTCCCCTCATCGCCCCCGATCTTGACTAGCCAATCGACTACTACCACGTTAGCAGAATAAGGCTTGTATGATTTAATGTTGGGTCAACTCAAAAAATAGGATAAAGACTATACTACTCTCATGTGTTACACACAAATTGAAGGGTCTATGGGTCATTTGACCCTCTGTCTCCTTCTCCTTCACGACAGGGGGGTTGAACCACAGCCTAGGGCAGTTGCGTAAGACATATTCCATGCTCCCCTCATTATCCCTGAGTTCCAACATTGTGGAGTGGCTTGAGAATGGTACCCTACCTATCAGCAGACCTGATACAGTCCTAGTTGCCTCCAGAGACAGGACAAAGTTGGACACTAGCTATCTAGGTCAACAACCAAGAAGATACAACCAGGGCTAGAGATTTACCTAAACATCTTCAGGGTAGCATTGGGGTAGCCTCACACAACTCACACATCATCTCAGTAATTTGAACACCCCCAACCATGGTCTAAGATCTGTGACTTTCTTCTTGAACTGTAGGAGACAAGGTCTCCTGGTTGAACGGTTGTCTGATTTTGATCATGTTGCACATGCCTAGTCAATCGTCCTCACCACCTCTCTAGAAACACAATGAAGTGACTTTACCATGCGTATAATGCAAGTGTATGCGTCAATGTAATATAGGCCTTGTAAGGCCTGAGTCGAACACAGGGAAACATAATTATCGGTAGACTACTACTAACTACTTGCGATCAGTTAAACAGATTATAAAAGTTTAGAAGTTATTTTGAAAAAGAAAAATAAAAAAAAGAAAACAAAACAATCAATTAAATGGTAGGTTTAATCAATTCAAAAGAAATCTCTAGGATTGTAGTTTCACTGCGGGTTCTTGTTGTACTAATTCCTTCACAATTATCACAACTCGTCTCCCTTTTCGGATAGTGTCATGTAGCTAGAATCGCTCACTTCGACGATATAATTCACTACCTTAATCTAGGTCAGTTCCACACCAGTAGTAACCTATGCCCTAGACTAGGGCATGAAAAAACATGTCTTTGGTTTCCCACCATTAACTGTACATCTCCTTTTCCAAAGGATTTATTAGTTAATGTGATTACCACCTCTTTTCAACCATTAATTCTTTGTCAAAAGCAATTAAAGGTATTAGATTACCATTATGATGATCAAGAACAATGATAGTAATGGAGAAAACAATATCATATCATGGATTTGAGGGACAAATTATGATAAACTATGTAAAAAGAGTCATACAACGATTGCTCGAGCTACTCTCAATCCTAGAGACAAAGGGGATCAGCCCCGCATGTTCATCTCAATGCAAAACACCATGAAGGAATGAGAAAACATGGAGAAATTGTGGATGGAGATGGTGTAACCCCTGAACGGAGAAGAACTGGGTGATCCTCGGTGTGGGATGAGTGTTCTGCAGCCTGTCAGTGGTGAAAAACTCCATCTGTGTCTCTGGAATCTCTTGGGGTGTAGCTCTTGGTTCCATTTTTTGCTCTCTCCTCCTTCGAGACTTGTGTAATGCAATCCAACATGATTGATGGCTTTGGGCCATCTTTTTCTAGGTATAGGTACCACTTACGGTCGCCAAAAGAATGTAGTCGTCCGATTGAAGTCGTGTTGGATAAAACTCTGATCTGACAGCGTTGATACCATCGACGGGGTGTCGATGGTATCGACACCTTAGGGTACCGATACTTTCTTCAATTTCTGGAAGCTACCTGATGGCATCTCGATACCATAAACCGTTCCCGTCGATGGTATCGACGAGACAATATTTGGCTCGTTGTTGGACTTTCAAGACCATCGACAAAGTGTCAATGGTATCAAACTATCAGCTTCCTCTCTGGCTTTGTCATTGTTGCTCTATTGATGCTATCGATGGACCTTCGATGGTATCGACGGACTTTCGATGGTATCAACAGTCCAGGAATGCAAATTGCCTGAAATAAAGAGAGGAACACAAATAAAATATGAGAAATATGATAATTTATGCAAAACAATGTAAAACAAGATGAATTTGATGCAGGCAAAGATAATAGGCTAAAGGAATTGAATCATGTGATATCAACCACAAATATGACCAATAAGCGTATAAAATGAGTGTAAAACTAGCCTATAAAATGACTCAAAACCCCTACATCAAACTCCCCCAAGCTTGAACTTTGCTCGTCCTCGAGCAACAAAACTATAGAATAAAATTGTGAGGGTCAACTAAAGAACATAATCACATAAAAGACATCACAATATGATTCCCACCTACAAGGCACATACCGGATCTCACTAACCACGAAACGATAACTACCCTAAAGCTGACAATGATCATCCATGAGAGATGTCCACCCCATAATCAATGAACACAATCAAATAAAGCAGATAATATAATATATTCATCTGGTTCATGCGTGGTGCATCTTGTGATCTCCTATCTACGTTTCTAAAATACTAACTACCATCTACAATAGAAGCAGATCTCTTGATATACAAGTATGAGGAGATGATCATGGTTGTCCTACTGTTTTGAGCAACAAGTGGATGGAATGGGCGGCTGTGAAAGAACATAAAGCACAATATAGTTTAACATGCAGAAATAACAAAAATGACCTAAATGATACATATGCATATGAAAATGGCCTAATGCCTACATTTTAGGTGGAATGATGCATGCTCTACTATTCGGTCTCAATGTGAGATAGAATGTCTACAAAACTACATCATGTGCTTATTCTTCCTATTATGCAAGTGAAACAAGTTCCTTTCTCCCTCTGATTTCTACTTATTTTTTTCTTCTTTTTTTTCAATTCTTTTTCAAGCACCAATTTTCTCAATTGACTACGGAAATGTTTACAAAACATAATTATTTCTGGGCATATTTTCACATAACTACTACAATTGATGCATTACAATCTACTTTTCAGAGAGTATAGAACAAGTTACCTGCTTTTCTTATTTTTTAGAATAAATAAGACACATAATGTCCTATATGCTCAAAAATATGCAAAGTGCAACTACATGAAAGTAATTATGCAACTACAATGGCATGCACTCTCAAAAATATGCAAAGTGCAACTACATGAAAGTAATTAGGCAACTACAATGGCATGCACTCTAGAATGTGTGCATGCATAACTGATCTAAAAAAATTTATTTTTCTCTTTTTATGCAAAATCTAGCTATAATGCAATCCTATCTAAATGACATGCAATCAAGAGATGAAAAATTGTAATGTGCTCCCATTTCTTTTTGGAGCGTGAATGAAGTGAGGTGGATAGATCACAAGACTAAATGAAAGAACCACTGGAAAAGATTATATGTCTCTCCTTACTGACATGTGCACAAGTTAACTAAGAGGTTTCTCTCTTCTCACTTCAAATTAAAGTCTCGTTACCATTTGGTCAGTTTAAGCTCAACATCCATATTCGTCCTCATTTCTTGAACCATAAGGATATACAGTTATGATCATATGTTTTAAAGTTGACCTACCCAATTATTTTCATAAGTTATGTGCTCAATTTCAAACAATTCACACATCAGCCCCATATGAAAAACATTGAGATGACACACATACATTAGACACCCATGGATTACATTAGATAGAAAGTGGGTCCTAGAAAGCCATAAATAAAACAAATTACAAAAGTAGAAGAAAAATTGCAAAAAGCTAAGAAAAATGCTCAAACAGGAGAAAATAAAATAAAACTAAGATAGAAATTGTTCCATATCCCCCAAGCTTGAATTTGACTATGGCCTCATAGTCATGAACAAACTCAGAAGGTGGAACAATGATACCCTGCTATTGCTGAGGTGGTGGGTGTGGTGGGTACTGGTGGGTATGGGGTTCCACTCTAGATATTGCCCCTAAAAGTTGGGATCATAGGGTGGCATGGGCGGTGGCTGCGGATATCCCCCAAAGTAGTCTCTGCTCTAGTAATGATCGTAGAAAGGCTACTACTGCTGCTCTATCCTCCCCAACCTATCGTAGACCTATTGCTGGTTGGCAAAGAGCTGATGCTTGTTCTTGAAGATCGCTTGTTGGTTTTCATGAAGCCTATTCTACATATCCTAGATCCCTACAAAAGTTGTCTGATGTGACTGCAGCATTGTTTGTTGGGACTCCTGCATTGACTGTAGCATGGTATACATCCCCTGCATAGAATAGGGGTCATCTCTGTCATGGGAGGGCTATGGTGGATGTGGTTGGGAAGAAGAGGATGCTCCATAGTTTCATGGATGGTTTCTCAGAGCAACTCACTGTCAAATGGGAATAATGGCTTCCTCCTCCCCTTCTTCATCATCGTCGCCCTCTGGAGCCATGATACTATCGATCCATGTATCGATAGTATCGACACCTGTATGTTCCTTTGATCCCCGTGAAGTCTGACCAATTCAATGTTGTTGTAGACATGTCGATACCATTGACTAGTGTGTCGATGGTATCGAAATCACTGAGACAGTCTGTCTGAAAATCTCCAGAAAACTCGCTACCATCGACAATGAGTCGATATAATCGATGTCTAATCCTTTTTCTACATGTTCCAGTTTCTATACCATCGACGAGGTCGTCGATGGTATCGATGAAATGATATTTTGGTAGAATTGTCTACTGTTCCAAATTTGATACCATTGACCCAGATGTCGATGGTATCAACCGTTCCCCAGCCTACACACTCAACAAACACATGACAGTATCATTTTTACAGACTAAGTGCTAAATTAATGAAAACTACCTAGGAATGTGAACAATTTAAGGAAACAAACATGTATACTACCAAGGTTGGGTTGTGTAACATCCCAGGATTTGAGGCCTCAGATAACATGATCTTAAAAGGAATGATTGGACTGCCCATATCACCAAGGTGCACCTCCTTTTCTTGGATCCCATCACTAAGAACTCCATAGTTAAGTGTGCTCAGCTTGGAGTAGTACTAGGATGGGTGACATGTCGGGAAGTTGATCCTGGAATGCGTGTGAGTGAGGACAAAGTGCACAGTTAAGGCTAGTGGTGGTATGTGAGGACAGTCATTATTCCTAAAACTCCAGTAGAGCCTAGGGTGATGGACCCAGGTGTTTACAAATGGTATCAGAGTCATAACCCCTCCAGTAGGTGGGGCCCACATGGGCATGGCATGCCCGTCTTGAGTCGTGCGGTCCAGGCATGTAGGAAAGGGTTGTCCATGGTTGACGTAGCCACCCTTATGTTGGTATTATGTGATCGGGAGCTGGGTGTCCATGGGCCATTGTGGGTCTGCACTGAAATGGGGAAGAGATTATGATGCCTTATTGTTGAGCCTTGACGAGGACGTCAAGAGTCTAAGTGGGGGAGATTGTAACATCCCAAGATTTGAGGCCTCAGATAACATGATCTTAAAAGGAATGATTGGACTACCCATATCACCAATATGCACCTCCTTTTCCGGGATCCCATCACTAAGAACTCCATAGTTAAGCGTGCTCAGCTTGAAGTAGTATTGGGATGGGTAACCTGTCGGCAAGTTGATCCTGGCATGCACGTGAGTGAGGACAAAGTGCACAGTTAAGGCTAGTGGTGGTATGTGAGGACAATCATTATTCCTAAAACTCCACTAGAGCCTAGGGCGATGGACCCAGGTGTTTACAGGTTGCCTCCCAACAAGCGCCTCATTTAACGTCTTAGGCTAGACGCATGCATGCTCCTCATTCCTCATTTAGTGCCATGAATCTGATCTCATGCACTTTCCTTATGTAGTCTTTCCCATAATAGTGCTTCAACCTTTGACCATTCACCAAGAATGTTCTTTCACCATCTCTCACCATGATAGCACCATGGGGTCGCACCTCCTCTATAACAAAAGGTCCACTCCATTGGGATTTCAATATCTCGGGATGCAACTTCAACCTCAAATTGAACAAAAGGACACTCTCACCCTTCTTCAACACTCGGAATTGAATGTGGTGATCATGTATTTGCTTTTTCCTCTCCTTGTAGATCCTTGAGTTCTCGTATGCATTCATCCTTAGCTCCTTCAACTCACTGAGCTCTAACATTCCTTTTCTCCCTACATCATCCATACTCGCCTTGTGCTCTAATTCCACCGGCAATTGACAAGCCTACCCATAAGCCAACCTCAAAGGTGTGGTGCCTATAGGTGTCTTGAATGCGGTTATATATGCCCATAGTGTGTCATGTAGTAATGCACTCCAATTCTTCCTTGAAGAGTCCACTGTGCACTCCAATATCTTCTTAATCTCCCTATTAGACACCTCCACTTGGCCCTGTGTCTGTGGGTGATATGGGGTACCTACATTATGCTTGACCCCATATTTGCTCAATAGTGTAGCGAATTTCCTGTTCATGAAGTGGGTGCCTCCATCGCTAATGATCATAAGTGGCACACCAAACCTACAAAAAATATGCTCCTTCATGAACCTACACACTACTGCAGCGTCATTAATCCATGTGGGTATTGCCTCTACCCACTTCGACACATAATCAACAACAAGCAAAATATACAAATTGGAATTAGAGGACACAAAGGGTCCCATGAAATCAATGCCCCACAAATTATATACCTCAACTTCTAGAAATACATTGAGGGGCATCTCTTGCCTTTTTGAGATGTTACCTGCCCTTTGACATGAATCACACCACCTCACATAATCATAGGCATCCTGAAAAAGTGTAGGCCAATAAAAGCCACACTCTGATACCTTCGCCGCAGTCCTCGTACTCACATGATGACCTCCGGTGGGCAATGTATGACAGTGATTGAGCACACTATCATATTCACTCTCAGGTACACATATGTGCAAAATTCCATCCCTGTATTGTCTCAATAAAATAGGGTCATCCCAAAAATAATATCTCAAAGAATGGAAAAACCTCTTTCGCTCTTGATAAGTCCAATCATCCAGAATTTCTTTACATGCAATATAATTCATGAAATGTGAAAACCAAGGGTCCTTAGATTGAATGGAAAGGATTTTCTCATCCAGAAAGGTCTCGGTAATGGGTATGTTGGCATCTTTCTCATCTAATCACTCTAACCAAGACAAGTGGTCCACAACCACATTCTCAATGCCCGCCTTGGTCCTTAATTTCAATGTCAAATTCTTGCAAGAGTAAGATCCACCTAATGATTCTAGGTTTGGCATCTTTCTCTTCCATTAAGTATTTTATGGAGGAATAGTCTGTCCATACCACAACTTTAGACCCCACCAAATATTGCCTAAATTTTTCGAACGAAAAAACCATGACAAGCAATTCTTTTCAGTGGTGGTGTAATTGAGTTGGGAATCATTCAAAGTCTTAGACGCATAGAAAATAAATGTGGGTTTGTTCTCAAGGCGTTGCCCAATAACCGCCCCCACGGCAAAATCCAACACGTCACACATAAGCTCAAAGGGCTTAGTCCAATCTGGTATTTGAACAATCGACGCAGAGATCAACTTTTTCTTGAGAACCTCGAAGGCATGCATACATTTATCATTGAAGTCAATAACAACATCCTTCTCAAGAAATTCTGATAATGGCATAGCGATTTTAAATCCTTGATAAACCGGCGATAAAACCCCGCATAAACAAGGAAACTCCTCACCCCTTTCAGCAAATTTGATGGAGGTAGTTTGGAAATAACCTAAATCTTCACTGGATCTACCTCCAGACCCTTGCTAGACGCCTTGTATCCAAGCACTATGCCTTCGCTAACGATCATATGACATTTGCCCAATTGAGGACTAAATGTGTGTCCTCACATCTTTGTAGCACCTTGTCTAGGTTATACAAGCACTCATCAAAAAATGCACCATAGACAGAAAAGTCATCCATAAAAACATCTAGACAACACTCCACCATATCTGAAAAGATAGCATGCATGTAGTGCTGAAAAGTAGCTGGTGTGTTGCACAAATCGAACGACATCCGGCGATATGCGAAAGTCCCATAAGGACAAGTGAAAGTAGACTTTGCTTGGTCCTTAGGGTCTATGGAAATTTGATTATAGCCAGAATAGCCATCTAAAAAGCAAAAGTGAGAGCGGCCAGCTAGCCGCTCTAAAATCTGATCAATGAATGGGAGAGGAAAATGATCTTTTAAAGTAGCGGCATTCAACCGATGGTAATCAATGCAAACACACCACCCGGTTACCAATCGGGTGGTGATAGGTTCATTCAAAAGATTTTGAGTTACCGTGATTCCCCCCATTTTAGGGACTACCTGTGTTGGGCTCACCCATGTAGAGTCTAAAATAACATAGATGATGCCCGCAGAGAGAAGCTTGATCACCTCCATTTTGACGACCTCCATCATGACAGGGTTGAGGCGACATTGTGGCTGAATCACAGGTTTGGCTCCTTCAGTGAGCCCGATCTTGTGTTAGCAAAGAGTAGGGGAGATCCCCTTGATATCAAAACATGACCACCCAAATGCACCACGGTGGTTCTTCAACACTATCATCAACTGTTCTTCCTCAGCGGCACTCAAATATGTCGAAATTATCACCGGTAGCTTTGCATCAGCCGCTAAGGAGGCATATTTCAAGTGAGGGGCAGCAGCTTAAGCTCTAAATCTGGAAGGCTGACCAAAGAAGATTGAAGCAGTGGTGGAAGCGGTCCTAGCTCTTCATAGTGCTTGGCATAGTAGCAAGGAAGCACTTGAAGCATCTTAACACATTCTTGTAATGACGTACTTCTCATCCAATCATCCATTATGTTAAACAAACAAGCTTCAAGAGGTAATTGTGGGTATGATTCAAGCATGGAGACTGCTATAGCTTCATCCTCGGTAGATGGTGAGACTTCCTCTTCTTCGTCATTGGGATAACCCACAACTTTAATAAGAGAAACCACTTTTGTTTGTTACATGATGTCCACAACAATTGTTCCCTTATCTACCTTCATCATGATGTGAGCCATATCAAGAAACAACTTCCCTAAGAAAAGAGAGATGTTATGATCAAAGTGCTTCACTTTGTGACATTGCTCATTCACTTGTGACTGTTTTAAATTTGACGACATGAATATCTCGAATCTATCATCAGCTATACCCATTGTCAATCGACCTCTACCCATCTCCAATATCATATCGGCAGTGGCTTGGAAAGGTCTTCCTAAGAGTAGCTCATTTCCTTGCTCAACTTGCATCTCCATGACAACAAAATCAGCCGGAAACACGAACCTGTCAACTTTGATTAAGACATCCTCGCAAATACCATATGGCCGTATCATAGAATTGTCCGCAAGTTGAATTGTCATGTTGCTTTGTCGAGATTCTTTAAGACAAAGCTTTCTGAATGTAGAGAGGGGCATCAAGTTGATTCTTGCCCCAGGATCATACAGTGCTTCACCAAATTTTACCTTCCCAGTATAGAATGAAATATTAAAATAGCCTGGATCTTGTCGCTTTGGTGGCAATTTTCTCAGCATAAATGTATTGACCTGTTCCTTAAGCACTACCACCTCAGTGTCTGGAATCTTCCTCTTCATGGTAATTATATCCTTCAAGAACTTACCATAGGAGGGTATCTGCTCAATAGCCTCTAGCAAGGGAATATTGACCGAAAGTTTCCTAAAGCTATCCATGATCTTTTTGAACTGTGCATCAACTTTCTTTGCCTTCAGACTATTTGGATAAGGAACCAGGACGGTCTGTGCCCTCTGATGTGGTGGCACATAAGGCGTCCTCTTCTCACCCTCTTTCTCTGCAATGGGCTCTTTTGTGGCCTTCTCTGCATCATCCTCCACTGTCTATATAACTACGACATCCTATGTGGCCTCACCTATGTCTTCTTGTTGTGGTGTGCTCGGTTCATCGACCTTGGAGTTTATAAGTTTCTTTCCACTCCTCAATAGAATGGCCTTAGCTTGATGGTTCTTTTTGAGAACATCAGTATTCCCCAGGAAACCGTGCATTGTGGGCTTCTTTAGACTCGCAATCTCCGCTGCCATATGTGCTAAAGATGTCTCAAGTGTCCTCATTTGTGCCTTGTTGCTTTGTAGCGTCTGCCCAAATTGATTCATAAATTCCCCTTGAGTTTGTAGCTGCATGCTGAAAATGCTCATGAGTTCTTGGTTTTGTTTCACAATTTTATTGAGAAACTCATTACTCTTCTCCTCTATAGTAGGTTGTGGTTTGGCATCCGGATCCTGCAGAAAGTTATTGGGATCCTTCCATGAGAACTTCTTATCCTACCCTCCAAGAGTAATCATTATTCCTGTACCCTTGTTGTTGTCACATAACTTTGACCTATGCCTCATCATCAGATCCTTCATCCTCTTTTTCTAGTAATCTCTTTGTTATCAGGTTCATCTTCTCATTTAGCTCTTTAATTGCCTTTGATTCCCCTGCAACTCTTTTTGTTCGGGTGCATCTCTATTACCCCATGACTGCTTCTTGGCCATGTTCTTCAAGATCTCGCAACACCTTGTACCTGTGTTGTTCAAGAAGAAGCATGAGCCCACTGAATCTAAGTTGCTTGTATCATGCTCATTGAGAGCAAAGTAGAAAATTTTAACTTGCTTGTCCTTATTTAGCCCATGATGTGGGCACTTCCTTAGCATGATATGAAAGTGCTCCCATGTCTCTGAATAAGTCTCGTCGGCCTTTTGACTGAAGTTATGGATCTTTCTCATGAGGTCATTCGTCTTCTCGAGTGGGAAGAATCTCTCGAAGAAGACCTCTACCATCTGGTCCCAGGTCTCAACGTGCTCGTCATCGAGATTGTGCAGCCATTCATGTGCATTTCCTTCTAGAAAATTGGGAAAAAGCTTTAAGTAGAATGCTTCTTGCGGGAACCTATCAATCTTTATCATATCACACTTTTCCACAAATGTGCTGATGTGGGCCACTAGATCTTCATTGTTCAACCCATGAAATGCATTAGACTTGACCAGGTTTATCAGTTTCGGATCAATCTTGTATGTAGGCATGTTGATCACCTACCTTTTGATCGACCCTTTAGATGTGGATGAGGAAGAAGCCTTGATCTTCTCCCATATTATATGTTCCTCAGCCATTACTTCAGGTTCAAAATCTGTGTCTAAGTCTTCGGGTTGATTGTGGATAAGCTCCTCCTCGTCACCCAATCCGTTCAGAATTTGTGTCTAAGTCTTCAGGTTGATTGTGGATATGCTCCTCCTCATCACCCAATATCGAAGGCAGAATCTCGGGTGTCGACTGTGCATAGTCCGTACTATGCGTCTTCACCATGCACTAGTACCTGAAATGTGAAAAATTGATTAAGTACAATGTTAGATGAATAAAGAATTTGAAAGATTGACAATTTACTCTCAATAATTAAAATTATTAAAAGTGGCCTAGAGTGGCTGCTTGTAGCACTCGTAGTGTCGAAAATTGCCATTTCACCGGCAACGAAACCAAAAACTTGACACGACTTAACCGTGTGTATAATGCAAGTGTACCCGTCAATGTAATATAGGCCTTGTGAGGCCCGAGTCGAACACAGGGAAACATAATTATCGGCAGACTACTACTAACTACTCGCGATCAGCTAAACTGATTATAAAAGTTTAGAAGTTGTTTTGAAAAAGAAAAATAAAAACAAAACAATCATTTAAATGGTTGGTTTAATCAATTCAAAAGAAATATCTAGGATTGTGGTTTCACCGCGGGTTCTCGTTGTACTAATTCCTTCACAATTATCACAACTCATCTCCCTTTCCGGATAGTGGCATGTAGCCATAATTGCTCGCTTCCGCAATACGATTCACTACCTTAATCTAGGCCGGTTCCACACTAGTAGTAACCTATACCCTAGACTAGGTGCATGAAAAAACATGTCTTTGGGTTCTCACCATTAACCGTACATTGCCTTTTTGTAAAGGATTTATTAGTTAATGTGATTACTGCCTCTTTTCAACCGTTAATTCTTCGTCAAAAGCAATTAAAGGTATAAGATTACCATTATGATCAAGCACAATAATAGCAATGGAGAAAATGATATCATACCATAGATTTGAGGGACAAATTATGATAAACTATGTAAAAAGAGTCATACAACAATTGCCCAGGCTACTCGCGGTCCTATAGACAAAGGGGATTAGCCCTGCATGTTCATCCAATGCAAAACACCATGAAGGAATGAGAGAACATGGAGAAAACATGGATGGAGATGGTGTAACCCCTGAATGGAGAAGAACCGGGTGATCCTCGATGTGTGATGAGCGTTCTACAGCCTTTCAGTGGTGAAAAACTTCGTCTGCGTCTCAAGAATCTCCTGGGGCATAGCTCTTGGCTCCGTTCTTTGCTCTCTCCTCCTTCGGGACTTGTGCAATACAATCCAATGTGAATGACGGATTTGGGTCGTCTTTTTCTCGGTATAGGTACCACTTACGACCGCCAAAAGAATGCAACCATATGATTGAAGTTGTATTGGACAAAACTATGATCTGACGACGTTAATACCATCGACGGGCTGTCGATGGTATTGACACCTTAGGGTACCGATGCTTTCTTCAATTTCTGAAAGCTTCCTGATGGCATCTTGATACCATCGACCGTTCCCGTTGATGGTATCGACAGGACGATATTTGGCTCGCTGTTGGACTTTCGAGACCATCGACAAAGTGTCAATGGTATCGAACTATCTGCTTCCTCTCCCAATCTGTCATTGTTTCTCTGTCGATGCTATTGGCAGACCGTCGATGGTATCGACGGGTCCAAGAATGAAAATTACCTGAAATAAAGAGAGGAACACTAATCAAATCTGAGAAATATGATAATTTATGCAAAACAATGTAAAACAAGATGAATTTGAATAAGGCAAGGTTAATAGGCTAAAGGAATTGAATCATGCAATATTAACCACAAATATGACCAATAAGTGCATAAAACGAGTGTAAAACTTGCCTATAAGAGCGACTCAAAACCCCTGCATCACACACTCTTAGCCTTGGCACTAGGGGAGCTATTCTTGGTCTGCAATGCCTTCTACGCCCATCAGATGGTTCTACACTTCTACGAGTTCTATCCATGAGGATGGCGAGTGGCCTCCTTCCTGGTGGCACAAAGCAAACCCTAGTTGAAACCAAAGGGAGTATGTGTTTATATGTCGAGAGACGTAGGGGAGAGATAATGGAGAGGGGCAGTTCTCAATTAGCTTACTCGTGTGCCCTGTCAAGCCATATATATAAGTATACCTATTGCACTTCCCTTCTCATCCTTTTTGTTGACGTAATATCAAATACATAACTGTCTCCTCCTCAAGTAACTTCTTTATTCAATGATTAGCCACCAACTCAAGATAATAGGAGAAAGGAAAGGTATCATGTTTGAGGAAGTAATTGAATATATCCTCCATATTTTCTCTTACTTTTCTTTATAAGAAAACTCTTGGATTTTATTCTAATAAATTCACAAGTCATGAGAAGACTACAATCTTCTTATCAAGTCTTGCTTTTGGCAACAAAAGCCATACAAAAATACATAACTATGTGGTATACAATAGATAATTGATCACTTAATCAATTATGAAACACTTTTTTGATGGAATTCTAGATTATTCATTTATCTCCCTCCTTGTTATATCCTTCAAACTAATTATCTTTATTCCATGGAAACTCCTCAATATCTTTCCAAGTTATATTTATTAATCGGGACTTATTGGGATGGCTTCCCCATACAAATCTTACTTACTTTAAACATTGTTTAAAGCAATACCATTATCTCATGGAATATCCAATTTCTAGAATGATCTTCTTGTCCTTTATTATTTTTAAGTATACCTAACGTTATATCAAAATAATATTAATTGTTAACTCAAACATTATGTTGCCAATAATGGCTAGATAGTTATCCTTTTAATTATCCAAAGCACCATGTATCTTATTTTCCCTATAGAAACATGCACATTACCTTATAATTCAGTTATCTAATAGTTAACAAAGTCGTCATTCTTTAATTGTGCAAGAAATCTCTCTTTTCTAGAGTATTCCACATAATTCCATATTTAAAATACCATATTTGTCTATTAACCTTAGAAATCTCTTTGTTATTGGATATTCCATTGTTTCTTTATCCAATATTCATTAATGACCTATTGAAACCAGTATACTACATGAAATCTATTCCATATGGAGTATTTGCACTTTCACACATCCATTTCCCGACAAGACACATAGGGAATCATCTTTCTAATATGTCCTTCATATTACATTATTTGTAAACAAATATATTAAAAACATGGAAAAAACCAGGTTAGAACATCCATTCCCTCTTATAGGAATTTTGACCTCAAAATTCAACTAGTCATCCAAGAAGGTGGTATGAGGCAATTTCCTCATATATTGGTTATCCAATATCACATAAAACCATCATTTTTATTTATGTTCTAATTCCTTTTATTTCTTTGATTTTTCCACAATGATCTATTTACAAAGAAAATAGTGTCATGGGCCTTACTTGGGTCATGGGTTGTACCCATTCCATAAGGTGAATAACATTATTATCTTATCAAATAATACCATGGTGAAAAATATTCATCAATTCAAGCTTCATACTTATATAATTCAATTTTAACAAAAATTGAGGTTATTACATTCACCCCTCCTTATAACGAATTTTGTCCCCAAAATTCAACTCTGGTAAGCTTAATGTGAATGATAACTCATCTTTGTTTCAAACTTTAAGATTAGCAAACATGCATATATATCCTTAATATCTTTTTATTGATATGCAATTTCCACACATTATTACTAAGATTGGTACTTCAATTTTCAAGGTATATCCACATCCTTAGTATTTTCATGACATCATTTCTTGATGATTACATTTTCATATATTATTTCAATTTCACTTGGGGATCACCCTCTCACATAGGTTTCCAACCAATTATTCATTTACTTTCACATAAGGGTGAGGTAATATCTCAAACCTATGTCATTCAACTTAATGTATTCATTCGTATGCCAATTTTAAGAACAACATGTGGCTACCCAATCTCTCTCCCTCATAACGAGATGACTTAACTACTGCCCTAAACAAATTTCACCTCCTTATAAGAGCAGAGATGGTGTATCCACACTCTATCTTTCAATTTCACATTTTAAGTTGAATCATTCTCAACATGACTCTAAACCATTCATACCTTTGATTTCCACAACTTTCTTATATTTCATGAAGTCAAATTCCCTTTTTCACTCTTGAGTTTGTACACAACTCCTCTTAAGATTTCATTATTACATGACTTCTTTGTATCTTTTACATTTACAACTCATGCATTATGAGACTTAGCCACTTCCTTGAGGTCTCTAGGGTTATAGGTACTTTTGGAGCGATGCATCAAGGGAGTGCCTCTCACATTCACCCATTGTCCACATGAACTCCTAAAGGAGGCCAATCTCCTGACCCATGGGCCCTCAGGAAAACATAGTTGTTACCTTCCGACCGGATGGTCTTGTGCATTCTGGGATCAATCAACTCTTAATCCCATCGGTCCCATGTCCCTTTAATACTCCTTACTTGACCTTAGGATTGACTTAGAACTCTACACTTTCTAAGGGTTTCTTTTAAGATATTACCACTATAACCATTTTCAAGCACATTATATTCATATGTAATTCCTTAAACTGGATTCCTCCATCTCTTATGATGTTCATTATTCATTTTATATCCCCTAACTAGACTCATGACACTTTCTTTTTCAAGCTCAGTCTCATATTTTTAGTCACTTCCATAGTGACTTCTCCTCATGTCCCTTAGAGATGACATACTTGGGTTCAAAGAATCATACTAAATATATGTTCTTTCAATTCCTTACATTTTAGGTGACATTTAAGGTTACCTCAATTTTTAAATTTATTTAGTCAGCATACCTTTGTAGGGAAGGTCCTAACCTAGGGTGTCTTCTTGGCTCTCAGGAAGAGGTTAGGCTCTCTAGCCACAACCCATTCCATTAGGTCTAGGGTTTTGCCTCCCCCATAGGTCCTTTTCCCACTATTGGGTTGACCCACCCCATGTTGGACACCAACCCTAAAGGTTCCATATTTTCAGTTATACATTGTTTTTATTATAACTTGTCAACCTTTATTTACCCAATCTCTGTGATATACCCACTTGTTGGGGGCATTCATACTCACTCTCTGGGAGTATTCTCAATGGTCTACCCTCTCTCTATGGGTATCATACCTATTCTCTAGGGGTACTCTTTATCCATCCATTCCTCTAGAGATTGCATTAGGCGGTGAGAAAGTTATATTCCTATTTTCATTTTCATGTATAGCCATTGGTCACTTATGTCTCACATGTATATTCAAATTTCTCTCTCACTTTTTTAGATGCATCATGCATACATTTATCCACATTCATATATGGAAATCTATGTCATATAGACTTGTTTACATTTTTCTAAATACATCACTCTTTCCCTAATCAAGGTTCATATGGGTAGGATTTCCATTTTACAGATTCTACTCCCATTTCCCAAGATTAGGGTTTAGATTAGGGTTATGGACTGCTCAACCTACACCCGGCATGTTAGGGTTTTATGATTCCCTTGTCCCACTAAGGGTCTTCCTAGACCAACCTTAGTTCCATCTAGGGTTTACCTTTGCAAGGAAAAAACCCATAAAACATCCTTATTTACTTTACCATTATTTCAATATTACATTCTTATTTCTACATTACATGTACCTTGTTATTTCCAAATTATATGTACATTATTATTTCAACATTACATGTACATTACTATATTCACATTAAATGTAAATTATTTGTCATTAATCCTACTTATTCTCAAAGACTCTAACTTGAGATGAGGGGGGAAGTATCTTTTAGGGATTATCAAGCAAGAGGATGAAAATGGATTAATGAAGATGAGAAGAAAATCTTAAGGTATTTTACTTCGATAAAATATGTCTGACTTTGGCCAGGAAGGATGCACAAGCCCAGGAGTCTGCATAAGCTGAGTAGTGATACGAAGGAAAGTTTTTCCAGTCCTCGAGTCATGGTCCCTTCTAGACACTATTATCTTTAGGAAATGCCCTAATAATTCCCTCATATTTCTATATAATACTTGAAATTATAAACTACTAAATATTATTTGAAAGATCTAGGGCTCTGATGCCAAATGTCACAACCTCACTTTTCAGCAACTCCCAATTAAGGAAGGACAAAAACATGAGAGTCATTACCTAATTTTTTTTCCAAGGATCCAAATTTGAATCAAATAAAATAATAGAAAATAATTTGATTAATTCATGATTATTATTTGCAAAATTCTTACATGAACTTTCACCATTAGAACTACAATATATGAGAAGAAGTAACTAGTTAATCCTCCTTACTTAGCTTAATGTCTTCATGTAATTTACTATGTACATCATATCTTGATATCATAATAGTTAAGCATATGCCTAAAAACACTATGAAACCAAAAGCACGAATCAACCTAACAAGTTATATCGTGTACATGGGGTGCATGAAAAAGTGTGCAAGTAAACTAACAACATATATCCCATCAAATACTTGTAAAATAGATAAGTCATTTTATTCACATAATCTTTCTTCTTGTGATACTAATAATGGAATTATAACCAAACATAACTATATAAACATAGAATAGTTTAGTTGTTCAATCATTGAGAAACACTTGTAAAATATCGACAAACTAATATGATTAGTCATAGGTGTAACCACGTACCTTGATGGTAAGCCATGCATATTATAATGTAATTATACTTCAAGCATGTTGTCCAATAAAGCAAGCAAATCAAGCAAGCAACTTTAGTCTACATGTATGTAAATCCTAAAGAGTCACTATCACATTAAACATATTAAATCCTACTCGGGTCCTAATCTAGGGTTTAGGTTTCCTTCTTATCGAGTTATCATTAGAGTCATGTTTGGTACTCCAATTCTCATATTTAATGATCTAATGACTCAAGAACCCTAATTAATATTAGGTGTGGCCATGATGATCATATATACCACGTTATTGCAATAGGAACACTTATATTAGACTAGTCACATTAAGGTTATAGCAAGTTACATCATTGATGTTCAAGATCTTAATTACACATGTTAAGGGTCATCCACACTAAAAACTAGTTTCTCATCATTATGATCACAACCATGTTTGATTACCAATATTGTCCTTATTATCAAATAATAGATGATAACATCCAATTTTGTAAACATTTTTATGCTTATTTTAACTTCATAATGTCAACTATTTTAAGATTTATCTAGTCGGTTTTAATTTTTTTTTACAAGACCTGATGTGACTACCTAAACTCACTATGTTTTTCTACTTCACACAAAATTCACATCGGTCCTTACACCTAAAGCTGACTTAGCAGTGAATGGCGACTGCACCGACTCAACATAGCAGTCTCTATGCACCATAGACCTTGCAATTAAAGGAAGAAGTTGTCTCTACTACTGATAGATCATCAAGGCCAAGTCCCTTGTAGTCGCTACATGCCACAATGTAGTTAATGAAGAAAAAGACAATGTAGTGGTTGAAGGCAAAGACAATGTAGTGATCAAAGGTAATGCCAATGTAGTGATAGAAGCCGATGCAAGAGTTTCGACCAAAGTTGATGCCAATTTTTGAATGAAGCTAAAGCTAGAATAGAGACCACATCGGTCCTTATGTCTGTTACCCACACCTATAAATAGATCCCCACCTCATCCACTCATAGGGTTGGGATATCGAGGAAAGACGAAGTGCTTCCCCACTCCACACTAACCCACCATCCTCTCCATTAATATTGAATCTCCAAAGATAAAAGTTAGAGGAGATAGAAGATTCACAATTCTGCCATCGTCCTCAACTCGTCCCTTGCAAAGAGGGCCATCCGTCTGCTATCACCCACGACAGATCTAGATTTGAAGACAAAGTGCACCAATCATGGTTGTTTGAGATCATTGTTGGTGTATCCCCTTTCTTCCCTTCCAGATCTATCAATCTGTGTGTTCCAACTTCATTGTTATCCTAAATGTCTCTTCATTTGTGTAAATATATAATGCTACTACATAACATGAGTGGCTAACTCATTGCTTGGGTTGGGAGTAGCCACTAAGACTCTTCCAACATGTATATACTTGCATCCCCTTGAATATATATTTATTCTTAGCAAAGATTATTTCCATCTGTTTGGTCTTAATGCTTCACTTACATGATTAGCTACCATCTGGTGATGTTTGATCATTAATTCCTTGAAAGAGTAACAGTAATCTTATCCAAGTGTTTTGGAGTTGCATGAATGCATAAAAATGTTGGAATGCTTAAGCTAATGGTCATATAGTTGTAATATACAATTGTTTATTTGCCATCTCGAGAGAGAGGCAACCTTATAATCTAGATCTATCCTGAGCTTGAGATGGGAGGGAATAGACATAAATGGTGATTGCTTGCAATCTTGATAAGGGTATATAATGGGTGTGAGTATTGCATGTTGGTGAGATATCTTAGTACGTGAAACCCAATCCAAGTTCCCATCCATCTTTGTTATAACCGCATTTGTCTATTCTTATTCTTTGTTTTGCTTTCTTTTTTTGTTTTACTTGTTGTTTGGAGTAGCATTTTTTCTATACAGAACACCATATCAATCAACCCCCTTAGTTCTGTGTATATGAGTCAATATTCTACTCTCTTAGCACTTACTGTTACTTGTTCCTATGGTTCGACCCCAATATACTACTTCGGACCTCGTATAACAGTTGTGGGCACCTGTGTTGGGTTATAAATTCAAGATTTCCACTAATCTAGATCTGCTCCATTTTAGACTTGTGATTTAGGCTGGTCAAATTTTTAGTGTTGTTGTCGGGGACAAGACAAACAGAACTATTAAGAACATGAACCTACTCACTATAAACCAGTACCTCAAGTCTAGTAATAGGCTCGATTGCAGTAGTTCTAAATTTTCTATATCTAACTGCTCAGAATACTTCATTTTACATGTCTCATTTTCTAACTCGACTGTGTGAACTATTTAGGTAGCTTGGAGAGAAGAAAATTTTGATGATCATCTTGCCATCCTCTTGCATAATCATGCTGCCTCATAGAGGAGAACATACTAGAAATCATCAGAATGTGAGGGTGGAGAACATTTGACCCCTGCCAAAAACTGATTCTGAGTATGAGGATGGTAACTCTGATGGGACTGAACAAGATCGCATACTGATACGTCATGGAGAAGATGAACGTGAAAAGGATGTGAAGATGAGGAACATGAGGAACAACATGAAGATGAGGAGCATGAGGAACAAGCTGTGATAGAAATTGTCACCATCGAGCAAGAAAAAACCAGAGGAACCATGGCAAGCACAAATATAATAATCACAACAATGAAGAAGATGACAAAGGAGGCTCTTCCCTTTGAGATCTAGTCAAGATGTCACATTGAATATCACTATTATATCACTCATAGAGTACTCCCAATACCTTCATGTACCTTGTTAGAAAAGTGGTGTAAGACATGTTCAGTCTACAGGTGGAGATTGAGAAGACTAGATTTGATGCACCCAACTTCGAGTTGAAAACACGCTGTCATTGCCATGATTTAAAACAACTCTTTTGGACGAAATTATAGAGACAAGAACCCCTACCATCATTTTTACACCTATAAGAACATCTACAACACTATCAAGATGAGGGAATTCCACAAGAAGTAATATATTGCAAGGGTTTCAACTTCTACTTAATAGACAAATCTCTGTCATGGTACCTTTCTTACCCTATAAGAAAATTAATGGTTGGGGACCCTTGGATGACACTTTCATCACCAAGTTCTTCCCAGTAGAGAAGTCCCACAGAAGTAGGCAAAAGATAAATGGATTCATGCAGGAGCCCATAGAAAACTTGTATGAATCATGGGAATGATTTTCAAGAGTACCAGAGGGACTGCTCCCAGCAAAATTATGACAAAGACCACCTAGTCACAACTTTCTATAATGGTCTTACTTTTGTTGAGAGAACTTTGTTGAACACTATTGCAGGAAGCAATTTCCTAGGCAAAAACCCAAAGAAGTTTATGAAGATTATCGACAAGATGAATGCTCTATAGGTAGGAATAGACTTCGATAGAGGGAACATGGGTTCAAAAAAGACGACAACATTCTAAGGATCTTCTATTGAATCAAAGGCTTTAGTAACTATCACTGGCCAGATTCAAAAGATTGCTACAAATGTCAAGCAACTAAAGGACTCATGAAGAAAGGACAAGAAACATGTAGAGAAAGTAATGAAATGTGTTACATGTGGCGAGGAAGGTCATGGAATCGATAACTGCATCTATACTCAACCGGAGGAGGAAAATGAGGAAGAAGAAGAGACAAAGAATGTCTCTTATGTTAATTTCAAGAGGCTAGATCACCCTGGTTTAACCAATGGAAACATGGATGTCGCCACAAACTCTTATCAACTAAGAGGTCTATCTAAAACACCACCAGGATTTGGAAGAGGGGGAAGACCTACCATGTCCACCAGAACCTCCAACTACCAGTAGGGTAGAAATAATTACCAAAACCAAGGGCAGGGTCAATGCCAAAATAAGAACACATACTGACAGAATCAAGATAAAGGCCAACCTAAAAGCAGCAGCTAGCCATCCTGACATGATGGCTCAACTATTTGATTTCATAAAAAGGCAAGTCTTGGTGAACGACCAGATGACCCAAAGAGATATCACCAATTCAAGTGTCTTAACCTCAATGCAAACCCAAATGGATGATATGCAGACACATCAAAGACAAATTGACCAATAGCTGGCACAACTATCACAACTCATAAATAATCCTCACGAAAATATCCCCTCTACACTGAGACTGTAAAGATGGCCAACTCTAATGACAAAAGCACCCCAAGAAAAGTAACACATGAAAATTCAAAACATGTACTAGTTGTAGTAGAAGAAGTTCCTAAGGAGGAAGAGTCTACCAAGAAGGACAACTGTGAGGAAAAATGAAAGGGGAAGAAAGATGCAAAAGAAATGGGATCAGACCCAGTAGAAGAGGTTTTTGCCAATAAAAACCCATACTCCCCAAGGGTTCCCTTTCCATACAAGCTAATCAAAGCCCATCTTAAGAAGAGATATGTTAAATTTATGGAAGCAGTGAAGCAATTGCACCTAGATCTCCCTTTCTTGGACGCCATCAAAGAAATGCCCACTTATGTTAAGTTCTTCACAAAACTCATCACAAAAAGAAGAAGAGGAGACCATGTCAAGACAGTGCAATTGGCCAAGATGTCCAACGCCTTCGTTCAAGCCAAGTTGCTAATCAAGAAGAAGGACCCTGGTGCATTCACTATCCCTTTCAATGTTGGAAATAATGTGGAAAGAAAGGGGCTCGTAGATGTGGGAGCAAGCATCAGTGTAATGCCTCTCACCTTGGCTGAAAGACTTGGAGTGACCGACATGGTGAAGATAGGAATGAGAATTCAACTAGCAGGTCATACTTTCACAAAACATGTTGGGGTAGTGGAAGATGTTCCTATTCGTGTCTCATCATGTTCAACAATATCATATAACATCTCAAAATAATTAAGTTTACTATATTAAGCACCATAATCACCAGATCTAGGGTTTTTATGTATATTATACATTGTAGATTGCATCTTTATGCATTTTTTGAAAAGGAAGCATAATTGGAGAAAACTCCAAAAGAAAAGGCAGCACCTCAGCCTAAACTTGTGTTGAAGCAAGTCCTCGAGGTCTTAAAATATGAATTTCTTGATGATGAGGAAAGAAATCGCATCATTATAAATTCTACCTTGATGGAAGACCAGGAAGAGAAGTTGATAAATGAGCTCAGGTTGCATAGAAAAGCGATAGGATACTTTGTTGATATTAAGGATCTAAACCTGACTCTATGTATGCACAAGATAAACGTGGAGGACACAACTAAGCCATTAGTTCAACTACAATGGAAGCTGAACCAAATTCTTATGGAGGTAGTCAAGAAGGAGGTCATAAAACTACACAATGCTGGAATTATCTACCCTATCAATGATATCAACTGGGTCAGCCCGATCTACGTTGCACCCAGAAAAGGAGGGATGACTGTTGTTAAGGGGGAGAATGGAGGTGAGGTGGCAACACAAATAGTCGCATGTTGGTGTATGTGTATTGACTCTAGGAAATTGAACATTTCCATGAGAAAGGACCATTTACCCTTACCTTTTATTGATAAAGTTCAAGAAAGATTAACACATCAATCATATTTCTATTTCTTGGATGAATACTCAGGAATCTATCAAGTGCCAATTCACCATGATGATCAGGAAAAGAACACCTTCACTTGTATCTATGACACTTATGCTTTTCAAAGAATGTTGTTTGGTCTATGTAATGCACCTGGCACATTCTAGAGATACACAATCTCTATGTTCTGAGATTTCCTGGAAGACGTAATGGAAGTATTTATGGATGACTTCTCTGTATGCAGAGATGATTTCAACATACATCTAGAGAACTTATCCAGAGTCATGTAGAGGTGTGAAGAAAAACAATTAGTTCTAAATTGGGAAAAGTGTCACTTCACGGTACAAGATGGTATTGTTTTGGGACACAAAGTCTATGATAAAGGAATTCAAGTTGACCTCAGAAAGATTGAGGCAATAACAAAACTCCAACCTCCCAATTCGGTGACCGAAGTAAGAAGTTTTATGGGAAACACCAGATGTTAAAGGAGGTTTATCAAATACTTTTCAAAAGTTCAAAAAACTCTATCAAACCTCCTAGTAAAGGACATTGAGTTTGATTTCACTGAAAAGTGCCTTGAAACCTTTAACACTCTAAAGGATGCTATGATAACAACTCCAATCTTACAAACTCCAGATTGAGAATTGTCATTTGAAATTACATGTGATATCAGTGATTATGCCATTAGAGTTGTTCTGGGAAAAAGGAGATATAAGAAACACCATGCTATATGCTATGTTAGCAATATGCTAGATGTTGCCCAGATCAACTACTGAGAAGGAAATGCTAGCGATAGTATTTGCCTTCTAAATTCAAATCCTATTTGACAGGGTCAAAGGTGAAAGCGTATATAGATCATGGTGCAATCAAGTACTTGATACACAATAAAGATACCAAGACAAGATTGTTAAGATGGGATTTGCTACTGCAAGAGTTTGATCAAAAAATTATTGATAAAAAGGGGACAAAAAATGTGGTCACTTACCACCTATTGAGGATAGTGATTATCAAAGAAAATTTGTCTCCAGTTAACGACAACTATGCTAACAAGGCTCTAATGATGGTTAAGTCCATTGAACCCAACCTTCCATGGTTTGCTGATATATGTAAGTATTTGGCATGCCAATAGTTGCCTCCCAACATAACTTACAATCAGAAGAAAAAGCTATTCTCATATATGAAGAACTACTATTGGAACGACCCACTTCTATTTAAGAGAAGTGTTGATGGTCTATACAGGAGATGCATACCAGAAGAGGAACTACCTCAAATCTTACGAGAATGTCTTTCTTCGTGTTATGGAGGACATTTGGGAGGATAAAGGACAATAGAAAAAGTTCTTCAATCGGGATTCTACTGGCCTACCTTATTCAAGGATGCTCAAGCTTACATTAAAGCATGCGATGAATTCCAGAGAACGAGGAACATTTGAAGAATGAACTTGATGGCAATGTCTGATTGGATAGGGGTGGAAATTTTTGATGTATGGGGAATTGACTACATGGGACTGCTCTCATCATCAAGAGGAAATAAATACATTCTGGTTGTTGTAGACTATGTATTGAAATGGGTAGAGGTTGTCGCTACCCATACCTATTTCTTCAAGGTGTTGATCAAACTATTTGAGAAAACTATCTTTCTGAGATTTAGAGTCTTACACACCATCATAAGTGATAGGGGATCCCATTTTGTGAAGAGACAGTTTGAATCTATGTTGAAGAAATATAGAGTCAAGCATAAGTTGGTGACACCATATCACCCACAAACATCAGGACACGTAGAAGTGTCTAACAGATAGATCAAGAAAATCCTGGAGAAGATGGTGAGTTGTACTAGGAAAGATTGGTCTATGAAACTCGATGATGCTTTATGGGCCTATAAAAAAGCTTACAAGACTCCAATAGGGACTACTCCCTACCAATTTATCTACACGATGTCATGCCATTTGTTTGTTGAGCTAGAACACAAGGCCTTTTGGGCTATCAAGTTTCTCAACATGGACCCTAAATAAGCAGGCAAGAACTAAACAAGCGCTTGAATAATAAAGGTTGAATGCATATGAAAATGGCCGCATTTACAAGCAAAAAAAAGTGTGTCATGATGCCCACCTAAAAATCAAGAATGTTTCTAAAGGGTACAAGGTCCTTCTATTCTATTTCAATATTAGGTGTTCCCTAGAAAGCTCAAGTCTAGATGGTCTAGTCCCTTTACTGTTGCAAAGATATACCCATCTGGAATGATGGAAATCACCAATGAAAAGACTGATACATTGAAAGTGAATGGTCATAGGGTAAAGTCGTATTATGAGGATGAAGCTTTTGTGAGGAGGTCAGAACTCTAGCTGGAAGAGCCCCAACCCGCACCACCCAAAGAATCCTAAAGAACTAAACTAGAGAGCAAGATAAAGGCTATAAATTAGTGCTTCTTGGGAGGCCACCAAAGGATTTCCTTATTTCTTTAAATTTTCAAGTTTTCCCTTTCTTTCTTAGACTCTAGAAAGCTTGTAAATTCCAAATTTAGCTCTAAATTTCTCCTATCCTCTATATTTTTTAAACTCCTTCATGATTTCTTTAGTAATTTCAAGAGTACTTAGAATAAAATCTTAGTCCCCTTACACTTTCCCTTAATGACTAGCATGAGTAGTTAGTAGCGACTAGTATGGACTGAAGGATGTAGCAACCACTAAACCATATGTAGTGACCTCTACTCTTCCGCTTAAGTGTAGTGACCTCTACAAAATGTTTTTAGTGATTGCTACTCTTTATTTTAAGCATAGTGACCACTACAAAAGGTTTATACTGACCACTATTTCTTTTAAGCATAGAGAATACTACTATCCCTTTCCTCTATAGAGACTGCTATAAACCTATTAGTAGAAAGGTATAAAGACCCAAAACATAATCCCTGCTTCTCCCCATTTACTTTCTTGTGACGAAGCCCTAACAATCTAAGGAGAAAACCAAGGATCTGCACTAGTGATGATAGAAGCATAGATGACGATGGGCGCCACTACGGCTGAATAAGACCATCAAAACACCAACCCCTACTACCATGATCCCATTTTTCTCTCACTCCTTCCTCTCTAAGAGTCAAACATTAAGCCTTGTCTTTCCTAAATGATTTCCTTTTTCTCTGAGTTCATGATTGACACCTTCCTCCTTTCATTTCCTTTTCCACCCCACTGATGTTATGCAACTCTGGATCATCATTTCCTTTTATCTGAGTTACACCATCCTTGACTGCCGTTTCTAGGGTTCTTTGTCCATCTCACAGACGTGATGAGAACTCCATCTATGATCATCATCTGGAAACCTCATCTCTACCTTTTTGGTCGCTATGACTTTTATCTTTGATCAGTATGTTGCTTCAAGTTGAGTTTTTCCAGTACAATGAATGTAGCGACCTCTATGAGACTAGTGAATGGTGAACGTAGGGACCACTACAAATCTAATGAACTATGTTTGTAGTGACCACTACAATGATAAAGTTGGAGGTTGCTACATCTTCACCATCTGTAGTGACTGATTGTTCATTCCTTTTCTATAGCAATTGCTACCCCTATCCTGAACGTAGTGACCACTAAGGATTTTATCTCCTCTTTCAACCGCTACTTATCTCCACCCATATAGACTGCTATATCTTTTGTCCCTTCTTGTAGTGACATGTAGTTTCTTTAATTTGTGTAGTGACTTCTATGCTTGTTCAAAGTGTAGAAACCACTACATCTATTCAGAGTACAACATCCACTAGGGAATTGTTGAATATTTACCTCCATCTTTTACAATAAGAATGTAGTTTACTTTAGTATGACACACAAATGAAGCTCAATTGGTATGATGTCATCATCAAATGAAGACTCATTGTATAGGAAAGAAACACCCATGGAAGAGGTCGAAGATATTATAGCAATAATCAACCAAACATTGAAGGACAATCCAAACATGCCAAAGGATAAAAGAGTTTGTCTTCAACTGCATAAGGAGAGATATGAAATCTTACTTGCCAACAAAACAATAGAGGTTGAAGAAGAATCCAATGGTATTGAAGGTACCAACACTTCTGAATATGTGCCATGTGAAGAGCAAGACAATCTAAAAGGGAAGCAGAAGGCATCAGGTCCAGATGCACTGACAAAGAAAGAAAGGAAAATTGACAGTTAAGACAAGGTCCCAAGCTTAGAGGAACGAGGTGAACTTAATACCAGTAAACTCAACAACCAAGATGGTTCCTGAATCTGGTGAAACAAGGAAGAGGGCAACCTCAACATCTGAGGAACATAATGGTGTTCAATCCCAAAGAGATGGAGTACCACTCAAACTACAAAATTATCATGAGGAAAAAAACTTTCAAGCCAACGAGATATTTGGATAGACATGACTTCAGGAAGTTGGGGATCTATGATCGTGTCGTAGAACTTCTAAGGGGAGTAAACATGGACGTTCTATTCATGACAACCAACTATGTAATGACAGACCTAACTGTAGAATTTATGTCTTCACTCATAAACCGACCCTGATCAACTCATGCTTCATAAGAGTGATCCAAATGATCATTGCAAACACTATTTTTGCATGATTCAAGATGGCACGAGTGTCTAAAGGGGACCTTTTTCTAATTTTTTCCATGCTGAACAAAAAGCCAATCAACATTGGGAGGCTACTCATTGATAGTCTATCAACAATAGTAGGTCCAGAGGCCACGAAGACTAAGAGATTTTTCATGAGGGGCCAAATAACTTTTATAGAGGCCTACTTCATGGAGGTTGAGCAATTGAGCAAGTATGAGAATGTTGAAGGGTACTCGAAGATTGACATATAATTCTCAGTGACTACTGGCACATTGGAATAGAAGCAAGAAAAGTTCTACAAGTAGAGAAATTCTAAACTCGTTCTCCTCTCCCACAGTTGGCATATTATGATGCATAAAAACTGCGGCCAAGCCCAGATAATATAGAAAAGATGCACTCTAGTGCTATCCAACCAATGCACAATCACCTGCTAGCATTTTGCAAGATGAAGAACATGTGCAAGAAACCAAGCAAACAATGTCGGACAAGAGTAAGAAACTAGTGATAAAACCCTGCAAGAGCACATCAAAAGTCCCAACACTTCAGCTACCTCAGGCACAACGACAAGAGGAAGAATTTATAGAACAACCATGTTTGATAGAACAAACTCCCCTGCATCATGATGAAATATTCAATACCACCCCCACCATCCCCCATAATCACCAATAGAGCATCATAAGTACCCATTGGGGCTGTGGAAGGGATAACATGACATCATGTGAGTCTTGGGTAACCAAACCCTTCCCCTTTGGCAACTGATGTAGTACTTGAAATACTGATTGAAAGGGAAAATGATTTGCCTAAGCCATCAGGTGCAGAATAGGGGACCAACATTGATCATGATAGGGCACAAGAGGAACCCACACAACCAACACAATAAGGCCAACCAACCTCCACTCAACAAGGACTAGCAGTAAGCACACTGCCACGACCTCTGAGACAACTGCTCCCACAACATCGAAACTCAACAAGGGCAACATCAATGCCCCTCAACATTTGAGGAAGAACTAGTATGTTGCTTCAATGACATGTGTGTGCAAATGCATAGTTCATCTTCAAATACAATGCATATTACTTCTATCCTTCTTGCACTAACAACTCAAGTACAACACATAGATAAGAGAACCACAATGATTCCCCAGTTCATGCAAGATGTCATCACCAACCAAGTAACAATGATGAGTACCATGCAGGAAATGGCTATGCAGATGGAGGAACTCAGGAAGGAGTGAGGCACAATGAGAAAAGACATGGACACCATGTGCCAACATCATAAAGCATGTCTTAAAGCAATAGAGAAGGAGTACAAGAAAATAGAAGATGAACGTTAGTCGATAGAAAAATGGTGAACCAGAAGGGGGTTAAGGCAAATTGCCAATCCTTCACCATATCAATCATCCTCAAGCTTGTCCAACCATGCACACTAAAATGATGACAAAGCAAAAAGTGCACCCCCAATACTAGGAGAAGAGATTGCAGATACATTACAAGAGTAATAGAGGAGTCAGCCAATCAAGAGATTCAACCACACAGTGAAGAGCCAACCGCTGCGGATGCAAACACCATTGTGTAAGAGTTTGATCTAAACTCTTCTCCCATGGCAGACGAACCTTTCAAGAAGACCAACCTACTTGAGGTGCCTTTAGGAAGGATGATGCAAGTGCTGATAAGTCAACCTCTTGTGATGTTGCAACGCTCAACCGATATGTAGACAAGATGAATATTGGCATGGAAACCTATGACATCTACCTCCAAGAGCCAGTCCACAACGAGCACAACGACATCATGTTTGATGACAAGATGACAACAACTCTTGTAGCACTCGATGAGTCCATGCTAGAGACAACAGATTAATCAACATTTCCAGCTGAAGCCACAACAACAACAATAATAGTGCCTCCCTATCCAAAAATTGTACCACTACATCTGAAAGATAAAGTGTTGAAGGCAAGACCAATAGGGGCATGAGAAGGAAAGTTTGAGAAGATGAAGGCGGCCTCACCTCCTACTCTGATAGAGTATCCCCGAGAGAGAGTAGGCCATCAGAAGAAATGGAACCAAGGGAACCCATGGCTCTCCCACTACCTTGCAAATTAATAGGGATGGACATGACGTCGATATCCCGAATCACCTGCTGAGATGTTCATATCCTAGAAGATATATTAGATGATAATCTATCAAGAGAAGATGTACTTTAAAACAAGAAGGGTAGGACACTAACAAGGGAGAACTTCAGGGGGATTTTTTTAATAGAGCACAGTTGCACAAATGACTTTTCAAGGTGCTTTGTGTAACACTAATAGAAGAATTTCTTCATCCTGACAAAGTGCAACCAGTTTTTAATGGGACAGTCATATCTAGCAAGGCAGTTGTAGGATGAAAGATATGACTGAGAATCTGTGAAAGAACTGCAAGATGTCATCACAGGGGCAAAAACTAGATTCGTCACCCTGCCCATCAGGATAGTCAAGCAATGGGCGTTAATTTTTTTAAATCTATACTGCCACCACAACATTGTATACAACCATTGTGATGTCGAGTTGCCCAACACATCCCTAATTTTCCAGAACAAGGAGGCACGCAACATCCTGAAGGTACATATTCATCTTTAGAGCACTTTATAGGGAGTAGGTTCACTTCATCGCTCATCTTGGGAAAACTTCAATATCACCACAAAGGTCATGCATCAAGAAGGGAGTAGGTTTGCATCATCGCTCATCTTGGAAAAACTTCAATATCACCACAAAGGTCCTGCATGAACTAGGTTTAGGGGACTGCCCTTTCATAGTGCTACATCTGATTGAAGCAGTCAACAAAGGAACACCCTTCGAGGATCTTTTTCATGAAGACTTCCATGGACTTTGTGCCAAGTATGTGATGGAGGTGATATATGATCGCCGCTTCTTCAATGATCCGACAATGCCTTCCGATTAAGTACCCCCACAGACTACACATGGAGGTACCTCTTCCTGACAACATATCATGGCGGGAGAAACTAAAGACCTCTAGAAAGAACCTTCAAAGCATGAGAGGGCTACCAAATGGAAAACAGGGTGGAAATAAGACAACTAAGAACAAGAAAGGGAAATCCCAGAAGCCACTGCACAACAAACCACAACAAACAGAGAGGAGGGGGGACTAAAAGAAGAAGAACAACAAGCATCTTTAGCTGAAAAGAGCATGACAACACCTCCACTCCTAGAAATGACAAATCCAACTCAACAATCACCATTTGAAAATCCAAGAGAAGGGGGAATTAATGATGAAGAACTGCAAGAGGTAAGGCCAGATGGGCTAGTTGGAATAATAGAACAAACATTTCAAAACTTTGACAGTTGGATTGCAAAAATCTACCCTGGGATTCACTCTTACACGTCATGGATAGACTAAAAGAGGATGACAATAGTGGAGATGTTATCTTCAAAAGAGAAGGCATATGCATACTTAAATACAACCTCTGAGAAACTCTAAAGATAGGATGTACCTAGTTGTAAGCGTGGTGTATGCATACCAATCACTACTAGGAGACAATATGTTGAATGTACACATATCCTATTACTTACTCATAGATGACATATTAAGAACAAGATTTCAAGAGGAAAGGAATGTCTAAAAGTTTGTCTGATGTACCTCCCTAAGTCTATATTCCTGCCCATCCTCCACAATAATCATTATACATTTATGGGGATAAATTATAAGGAGAAGATTGTGGTCTTGTATAACAGCTCTGATTCCGCCTTTGCATTAAACAAATATATGAACATGCCTATACTGAAGACCCCAACGGAGGAGAAAGCACATACATATTCAGAAGAAATAATAGACAAGGTCGTCAGGTTTGGAAAGAGGTATAAGTTTGTTAGCAAAGAGGACTTCAAAAAGACACAGTTCTGCCACAAGAGTCCACAACCACTTATTGAATCAAATGACAGTGGTTTTCACTACCTAGATTGGAGGTTGGCCTTAGCCTTAAGGATACCAAAATAGAAGGCCTACAACATGAATGCTATCATGTACTGTGAGGAGGATATGTTGACATGATGCTGTAGTCCAGATGGGATGTCTTTGAACATCCACAAAAAGGATAAACCTGGCATGTTTATTCCTAACCTTTATCTTTGACACTCCGGGACAGAGTGCATGATAAGTTTAGGGAGAGTTATAAATGGGAAAGAGAGGTACTTTCTTTCACTACCTTTCCTCATTATTAAAGATTTTAATTTTTGAACATAGATCCCCTTCTATTTTGCAAGAAAATTCCAAAATTAATTGCATTTTCTTTCATAAATAGGTCGTACACAACATGCACAAATTTTGAGATGCATTTTTCTAGGATCCACTTAATTTATCCACCTATAGACTTGTTTGTCCTTCTACTACTTTATAGCATAATCATCTCAATAGTTGTACAAATGGGCTACTAATCCACATAAAAGAAAATGACATGATACTACACTTCTTATGCCATTCTTACAACAAAATATTATGGAAAGTGAAAGAACACTTATGAACCAATGAAATTCCTAGAAATAAGGAGGACTCAATCTACCACACTCCCAACCAATCACCCTACCTTGCAGTATAGGTTGGAAAGTATACACCTCCTACAAGATGCAGAATCATCTTCCTCTTCTAGTTTTGAAAATCCCCACATTGCAATTTTAAGAGGCTTGGCAGCCCAAAAACCTTACCTATAAATCCTATTTCCCCAAGCATGCGAATGAAATAAAAGCCAAGAGGGATAAAATCATGAGAGTTGTTCCTAAAAAGATGTTGAAGGACTTTCCTTATCCAGTGTATCGCTGCACTCACGAATGTAGATATGTCGTGCCCGGTAGTGGAGTCTAGAAGCCAGATTTTACACACCTACACTTCGAAGGGGACCTCACACAACCACCTAATATTACATCAGGGCCCAATTGTGCGACATTGTCTTAATGGAAGCAAAATGGTTGAGTGAACGTGAGAAGGATAAAAGCACACACTGAAACCTTGGCCTACCCCAGCACAATAGCTAGCATCTAATCAAAATAAAGGTTGGGTGTGAAAGCTACCCCTAGAAGGAACCGTTTACAAGTACGACTAGGAACCAAGGCCAGGGGCTATTGCGAAGGAGAGTGGATTACTATAAAATACAGTGGCAGGTGGAAAATGGAGATGGAATCGGACCTTAATAGGTGAATTGAGCTAGACACAAGGGTTATGCGATAAGGATGGCATAAATTTGTTGTAGCATGTTTATCAAAGGAAAACAACAACAAACCATCACTCTATGACCTAATTCTATTTATTAGCCTGAGGACTGGCTAGATTCTATGTTTTGGGGAGTTGATAACATCTTATTTTGCTGACATTTGTGTTCTTAGTTTAACTTCATAATGCCATATCTTTTACAATTTACCTAGTCAATTTTAATTGTCTTTGACATGAATTGATGTGACTACCTAGACTCACCATTTTTTCTACTTCACATAGAATTCCCATTGTTCTCTATACATAAATCTGACTTAGCAGTCGATGGAGACTGCACTGACTCAACCTGGAGGTCACTACGCACCATAAACCTTGCGATCAAAGGAAGAAGCTATCTCTTTGATCAATAGATCATCAAGGCCAACTCCCTCACAGTCACTACGTGCCACAATGTAGTGATTGAAGGCAAAGACAATGTAGTGACTGAAGGCAAAGATAATGTAGTGATCAAAGGAAAAGCCAACGTAGCAATCGAAGTCGATGCAAGTGTTTTGACCAAACCCAATGCTTGTGTTTCGACCAAATCTAACGAAAGCGTAGAGAATGTAGTGATCCTTAAGTCGATTACCCACACCTATAAATAGACCCCCACCTTGTCCATGCAAAGGGTTGCGATATCGAGGAGATGCCAAAGTGTTGCCACACCCTACACTCACCCATCATCATCTCCATTGATCTACAATCTCCAAAGATGAAACTTGGAGGAAAAAGAAGTTCCACATTTCTGCCATCATCCTTGACTCATCTCTTGGAATGAGGGTCATCCGTCTGCAATCACCCATATTGGATCTAAATCTGAAGACAAAGTGCGCCAATTGTGGTTGTTTGAGATCATTGTTTGAGACAAAGTGCACCAACCATGGTTGTTTGAGACAAAGTCTCTGATACCATTTTGTAAGGAGTGGGACACCATAGTGGGCCAACTCAATGGTACAAATATAAGCCATGAAATATTTTAGCAGCAGAAAAACAAACTCTTTATGAAGTTACAAAATGTTTCAATGTACAAAATTTTCTCACCCTAAGGGTGGTATGTAAAATGGAAAGAGTACAGCTAATTACACATAAGTCCATATGCAGAGGGTAACAAGGCTATCTCAAATTGTCCTATATTTCACCAATGAGCCCAATATCATCCTTCATCTCTGCCCTATAAAGTACTTGTACCTGGGTGGAGGGTACTCCCAGGAAATAAGAAAAGAAGATATGTATCAACAAAAGCTCAGTATGTACATTAGAGGATTAACTAGGGCATTGAAAGTAAAGTAAGATGTTCCCATCAAAAGGAGGCCATTAAAGCTAGGTAAGTTTCAATGAGAAATAACAAGAGAAGGAATTTCCAAAAGAATGAGGCATTCTAAATAAACACGTGAAATAATACATCTTGCCATTAACCATTCACAATATCACAACAATCATAATAATTCGCATGTAGATATATTGGACTAAAGTAACTATGGTAGAGCCATGACACCACTGAGTCATTGACCTAAGTAAAATGGGTGGAAGTAGCGCACCCTAGGCGGAAGTAGCACACCTCTGTTTATATCAAAGAGGAAGTAGCACAACCCAGGTGGAAGTATCGCACCCTAATGATTACGCATAAGCATCTACAATAGTTAAACTTGTCAAATTATCTAACATGCATAAATAGAGTGACAAGATACACCTTTCACAAACATAGTGGTAAGTTTTAAACACAAAAGTAGGTGGGGTCATAGACCCAATAAAACATGATAATAGTAATTTCAGAAGAATAACAATAAGTCCAACTGAGAGTATATAATTTGTTCAACAAATAGAACAAGAGCAAGTATTTCAAAAGATGCCTCATTATGGGAATTTAGTCATATAATGCCCAATTATAAATAGGGGGGAGTACATACCTTCAGTCATGTTTAAGTCAAAATATAGAACACCTAGATCTGAACCAGGATTAACACCACCTATGAATAAAATTATACTTAGAGTTAATATTGTTCCTCATGCAATAATTAATCCATTAAACACTTCCTCTCAACACACACGATTGGGTCCACAAGTCTATACTAACATCCAAAAAGTCTGTTGATTAAGAAAGCACCCATACCCTTATCTGTGGATTAGGTACTGATTTAACAACAAGGCTAAACGTTGGGATTATCAATTGTATGATTCAAAGTAAAACAACCACTATTGTTCTCTGGTCCCTCAAACGGGATTGTCAGATGATTATTGCAAAAGATAACACTATAGATCGGGTTTTTGCCCCAAGGTAATTTCTTAACTGCATTACTATCCTCACAGGTGGACAACCACCTTCACATGTTCCCTATGCTCCGGCCGCTGTAAAGAATTCCCAACACTCCCTGATTAAACGATGTGGTTTCAAACAAGAAAAAAAGCAAGCAACATGATCCTCCTTATGTTCACCATGGGCGCAGTCACTAAAGGGACCAATGTCGTTCTAGGGATGAAATCCCGCTTACTAGAGTTGTCACTCAGTTGGGAGGTCCCTCTACAAGTTCTCTGTTCACAACCGTGACCCTTATCCTGATCAGGAATCGAAGTAGCTCAATGGCGGCTTGATGGATGCAAAGCATGAGACGAAACCACAGATACAGATTCGGGACTGGAGACATTCGCTTGACTGGCCATCTCAGCCTCACCCAGAATATGTCGCTCTAGCAAGTCACCACCACTGGTGGAGATGTCGGCATAGGGAGAAGGTGGAAATTCAAGGACGGACAGAAATAAGTATAATAGTCGAGTCGCTCACAAACATCGTCATGATTCAGCATTGGTTCTGAAGTTAGCATATGAGGACCTCAAGGTCTAAGGCTTACCACTGTCAAGTGAAATAGGGGACCCTTATGGACCCAGCAAATTAGGAAAAACTAGTACACATCGAAGACGATAAACAAGGGGTTAGAAGCTAGATACCATGTCATTACCTTTGTTTTGTTCGGGGAACAACACACTGGCGCTCCTATTCTAACCTCACTGGAGACGACGATGGCTCCGACATGAGTATAATGCTACACTCAGAAGGAATTGATCGAGGTAAACACTAGAGGAAGTTTTGTAATCCTTCAGTAGATGATTTTAGGGAGAAAGGAGTTGAGAAAGGTGTCGCGGAGAGGTGTTTTGGCGAGGAGGCAAAATCCAGCACGGGGGTGTTTGGGCATATGGAGAATGTGGCACCTTAGGCCTCATTTTAGGGTTCTCCCAGACCGTTTCGTTCTCTCGTGGTGTTTTCCACTGATAACACGAGCAATGAATGCGTGAATTGGAGGTGATGCATGGGGCAAGAACCTGTAACGTCTGCTTGCGATGAAAGAAAAACGTAGACTGAGCCTCACTGCTATATTTGGCATATTATGTTTAATCCAAATTAGACTGAAACCTTGGTCAACTAGCGTGGGCAATGAAATCGAAACATTAAAGTCAACCTATATATTTCTCTTCAAAGAAAATACAAGGATCCCAATAACCTCCTTTGGACTCCTAATTTTTTAGGCTGACTCTTAAATCAACAAAGCACATAATCTGACGCCATAAGTCCATTCCAAGAGCGTTTAGGTGATAATATCACCAAATGGGTACTAGTTAGCCTAATACAAGATTAATTCATTTTCTTTATTGCTAAGATTTGCTTTTAGTATCTTCTCTCTTTTAATTCTATGTCTAAGGTATTAGGGTATCTATTATCATATTCAACCCCACACCCATGGTCAATCATGTCTCTACCAACAAATATGAATTTAAACCTCAATATTTCCCAAGGTCATACCCATGTCTATTTTATATGAAAGAGTGTGACATAAAGTCCAACTTAAAAGGAATATCATTCAAGTTTTTAGGAAAAAGTAAATAGAGGGTGATACCTAGATTTTAGGTCATTACAGAACACCACCCCTCAAAGAGGATTTCGTCCCCAAAATCCACCAAGATACAACTCAAATACTAAGCAAAAATTTTCTAACCAATTATAAGTTTCTAATTCACAAGACAAAGTGAATATTGGGAGTCCTAGCATAACATATGCAGAACCCGATGTGAATTTACATTACTTTATCCATCATGACTTATTATCTTCTCATATTGTGAATTGGTCTAGGGAATTTATACTAAGATTGAGGATGATATCATCAATTTTTAGTTTTTTTACATAATTAAGGGGGTTTGTCCATCATACTATTATGATGTTTCGTATCCCTTTTATTAACATTTTTTTATGCTAATAACCATTAATTACAACTTTTCATTAATTTAAGTTACATATCTAAGTATAAAAGGCTCCATTCTTTAAAAGTACCTATCTAACCATACATCGAGTTAAGAGAGGTAGCCGACAAGAATATAGATATTATATTTATTCTTCTTCCTATTAAATCTTATATCACACTCATGCTTAGGGTCAGAGGGTTGGACAAAAGAGTCAAATATTTCTTCTCTAAAGGGCCTATCTACTACTAAAACTTTCTTGTGGTGGTGACTTGGTTCCAAAACCAACGATGAAATCCAAAATGTTTTCTTTTTGTAAATATAATATAATAATGAAAATATGTTTGACAAGAAAACCTAGTGATGGGAATTCAAAAATGATGCCAAAATCAATCCGAGAACCAAGTCAACCACTTTTACCAAGCATCACATATACTATCACCCAAACATCACTTGATCTTCACAAAGGAGGCTTCTCTACACACCTCATCAAAGATTACAACATGCATATGCCAATTCTAATTGAGAGGATACATGTTTCTTCTAGCATGCACTGAACCTCTAGTAGGTCCAACTAGACACATCCTTTATTATTTCACCATTATCTTAATCGTGATCTATGCCATCACATACCAAAACATAACTTATTTATAATACCATGGATAACCATAATAAGAAGTGATTAGGGACTCTACTACCTTAGTTGGCTTTCCTCCATGGTGTCAAGACAAGCACAGGTGAACTAGATAGTCAAACTACTCTCTATCTCATACATCATGTAAACTAATTACACAACAACGATGAGAGAGTGGTCAACTCTTTTAAGGATGAACCCTAGATGTAACTACCTCATATGACCTCAGTGTTAGTGCACATCCAAAGTTTTAAGTAATACAATATCAATTGCAGCATCCAAATATAATTGTGTCTCCACATGTCCTCGGGGAAAACCAACATGGCACAAAGTTTTATTATGTGATCACTTTGTTATAAGACAAGGAAGATCAACATCATTCCTACCTTATGGGTATGTGAGGGATAAAATCTAAAGCATCATTACTTGAAACATATATCTTCCTTCAACAAACCCTCATTTATGAGATATCATAAGTTCAGCTAGGATAGTATCCAACTCTTGGGTGGCAAGTGTTAAGCAAAACTATGTTGAGATAACTCCACGTTGCAGGAAAGACTAAACTAACCTTACAAGATCTAGTTCATATCATCATGTGCTATCATAGAATACCTCAAAATGCAAAAATCATGTCAACATCCTGAGTTTGTTTCCATGCATGCATTGTTCACATAATGCCTATATCATATGCTAGGAAACAATAAAAGCAAAAGATTTAATGACTTTTACTAGGGTTACGCAAAATTATGTAGGTTCAAGTCAACCTACTCTTTCTATAGTAGATGAATTGTCGTCCCCTAAGGAGGGAGGTAGAGGCTACTTCCTAGGAGAGGCAACCTTTATGTATAGAAATATATTCATATAAAGAGGGGGTAGGATTTGTATGAGTTCACCCAAACTAGTTCATCTACATACTTTGATTGGAATGCATATATACCACCAAATTGGATAGGGATGAAATCCTAACTGGTAAACACGACTAATGTTTAGGTATGATAAAAACCTCTAAATGATCATATGTCTATTAAGGAACAATCTAGGATAACTTGAAATAGTCTAGTTACTGAGTGCTTAGGCTCTGATACCATTCAATAAGGAGTGGGACCCGATAGTGGGCCCACTCAATGGTACAAATATAAGCCATGGAATATATTAGTAGAAAAAAATTGTTTATAAAGTTATGAAATGTTTCAATGTAAAAAATTTTCACACCCTAAGGGTGGTACATAAAATGGAAAGAGTACATCTAATTACACATAAGTCCATATGCATAGGGTAACAAGGCTATCTCAAGTTGTCCTATATTTCACCAATGAGCACCTGGGTGGAGGGAACACCCAGGAAATAGGAAAACAAGTTATATATCAGCAAAAGCTGAGTATGTACATTAGAGGATTAACTAGGGAATTGAAAGTAAAGTAAGATGTTCCCATCAAAAGGGGGCCATTAAAGCTAGGTAAGTTTCAATGAGAAGTAACAAGAGAAGAAATTTCCAAAAGAATGAGACATTATAAATAAACAAGTGAAATAACACATCTTTCCATTAACCATTCACAAAATCACAACAATCATAATAATTTACATGTATATATATTGGACTAAAGTAACTATGGTAGGGCCATGACACCACTGAGTCATTGACCTAAGTAAAATGGGTCGAAGTAGCGCACCCTAGGCAGAAGTAGCACACCTATGTTTATATAAAGGTGGAAGTAGCACACCTCGGGTGGAAGTAGCGCATCCTAATGGTTATGCATAAACGTTTACAATAGTTAAATCAGTAAAATTATCTAACATGCATAAATAGAGTGATAAGATACACTTTCACAAACATAGTGGTATGTTTTAAACACAAAAGTAGGTGTGGTCATAGACCCAATCAAACATGATAATAGTAATTTCAGAAGAATAACAATAAGTCCAACTGAGAGTATATGATTTGTTCAACACATAGAACAAGAACAAGTATTTCAAAAGATGCCTCATTATGGGAATTTAGTCATATAATTCCCAGTTATAAATAGGGAGGAGTACATACCTTCAGTCATATTTAAGTCAAAATATAGAATACCTAGATCTGAACCAGGATTGACACCACCTATGAATAAAATTATACTTAGAGTTAATATTGTTCCTCATGCAATAATTAATCCATTAAACACTTCCTCTCAATAAACATGATTGGGTCCATAAGTCTATACTAACATCTGGTAAGTTTGTTGACTAAGAAAACACTCATACCCTTATATGTGGATTAGTTTCTGATTTAACAACCAGACTAAACATTGGGACTATCAATTGTACAAGTCAAAGTAAAACAACCACTATCGTTCTCTGCTCCCTCAAATAGGACCATCAGGTGACTATTACAGAAAGCAACTCTACAGATCAAGTTTTTGCCCCAAGGTAATTTCTTACCTGCATTACTATCCTCACATGGACAATCACCTTAACATGTTCCCTGTGCTCCGGCCGCTGTAAAGAATTCTCAGCACTCCCCGATTGAATGATGTGGTTTCAAACAAGAAAAAAAAAGCAACATGCTCCTCCTTACGTTCACCACGGGCGCAGTCACTGAAGGGACATGTGTCATTCCATGGATGAAATCCTGCTTACTAGAGTCGTCACTCAGGTGGGAGGTCCCTCAGTGAGTTCTCTATTCACAATCATGACCCTTGTCCTGATCAGGAATCAAAGCATGCCACAGAGCTAGATGGCGGCTTGACGGTTGCAAAGCATTAGATGGAACCACATATATAGATTCAGGACTAGAGACATTCGCCTGAATGGCCATCTCAGCCTTACCTGAAACATGACTCTCTAGAAAACCACCGCCACTGGCGGAGATGTCGGCATAGGGAGAAGGCAGAAATTCAAGGACGGAAAAAAATCAGTATTAAGAGTCGAGTCGCTCACAAACATCGTCATGATTCAGCACTGGTTCTGAAGTTAGCGTATGAAGACCTCAAGGTCTAAGGCTTACCAGTGTCAAGTGAAACAGGGGACCCTTATGGACTCATTGAATTAGGGAAAACTAGTATGGACTAAAGATGAGAAACAAGGGTTTAGAAGCTAGATATGGTGTTGTTACCTTTATTTTGGTCAGGGAACAACATAGTGGTGCTCCGGTTCTAATCTCACCAGAGATGAAGGTGGCTCCGATGTGAGTATACTACTGTGCTAGGAAGGAATTGATTGAGGTATACACTAGAGGAAGGTTTGCAATCCTTTAGTAGATGATTTTAGGGAGAAAGGAGTTGAGAAAGGTGTCACGACAAGGTGTTTTCGAGAGGAGGTAAAAGCCAGCATGTGGATATTTGGGTGTTTGGATAATACATCGCCTTAGGCCTCATTTTAGTCTCCCAGACCATTTTGTTCTCTCACGGTGTTTTTCGGTGATAACATGGGCAATGAATGTGTGAATTAGAGGTGATCCATGGGGCAAGAACCTGTAACATCTGCTCACATTGAAAGAAGAATGAAGACAGAGCCTCACTGTTGTATTCGATGTATTCTGTTTAATCCAAATTACAAAAAAAAAGATTGTAACCTTGGTCAACTAGCATCGGCAATGAATTGAAACATTAAAGCCAACTGATATATTTCTCTTCAAAGAAAATAAATGGGTGAAAATAACCTCCTTTGGACTCCTCACTTTGTAGGTAGACTCTTAAACTGATAAAGCACAAAATTTGACTCCATAAGTCCATTCCAAGAGTGTTTAGGTGTTAATATCACCAAATGAGTGCTAATTAGCCTAATACAAGATTAATTCATTTTATTTATTGCTAAGATTTGCTCTAGGTGTCTTCTCTCTTTTAATTCTCTATCCAGGTTATTAGGGTATATATTATCATATTCAACCCCACACCCATGGTCAATCATGTCTCTACCAACAAATGTGAATTTAAACCCTAATATTTCCCAAGGTCATACTCATGTGTATTTTATATGAAAGAGGGTGGCATAAAGTCCAACTTAAAAGGAATAACATTCAAGTTTTTAGGAAAAATGTGTATTTTATATGAAAGAGGGTGACATAAAGTCCAACTTAAAAGGAATAGCATTCAAGTTTTTAGGAAAAAAATAAATAGAGGGTGATACCTAGATTTGAGGTCGTTACATGCACAAAGATCTTTATTAACAAAAGAGAACACATATATTAAGAACATCTTTAATTATATCATCCAAGAATTTACTACCTGAGAGTTGAATGCATTAGTGCCTTTATGATCTACTACCAAAGATTTGGATCATTTCTAAGTACTTTACTACCAAAGAGTTGAAGTAAGTTGCTTTCCAACACTTAACTACCAAAGAGTTGAAGTGCTTGGATATAATGGAACATATATATTATGTTTCATGTGCTCATAGCCATAAGTATGTAAAATCAAGCAAGATATCATACAAGAACAATCATTTCATCCAATATCATATAACAAATGTTTACTACACATATAATGCGAGCATATTATATAATAAGCCAAGTAAGAGGTAATGGCATACCTTCCAAAGAGATATCCATAATCATCACATACCCCTGAGGTCAACTATAACCTTGCTAAACCTAATTAAGATAAGATCATACATATCACCGTCAGGTTTTCACCATCTTAACCCTAGTTATGATTCATTAGGCTTTGCTTAGTTTATTAAGATATGTGCATCGTTACTTGTTTTATCATCTTATTATCTAGGTTTAGTGATACTAATTTTGTATTTCGGATTGGGATCAATTGCATGTCAGCTTCCATATTGTTGTGTGCATGTATTAACCCTAGATCATATTCATTTAGCATATTAGGGTTTAATATCACATGAAGAGCCATTATCATGTTACCATTAATCCCATGTATAAAATTGATGTCATTTTTTAGAGCAAATGGATCGATTCATTACTTGTTAGCCATACGACATCTACAATTGGGGAGAAAGATACAAACAGAACATACAAATGTCATGTTCAGTAACCCAAGGCCACTACAACTCATATTGGAACGAGACAGAGACACTTCTGCTTTGATTCTTCTTCCTTGAGGCTGTCTTAAGCAGCTTTTCCTGAAGAATTCCTTCAACCTAAGCGTTAAGTAGTGGTAGGGGGCTGGAACAAGATGGTATTCTGCTCGTATATCAACTCAAATGGAGCCATACAACTGAGTAATAAGATCAATCCAGAGAAAAGATGAGAATTAGTCGTACCAAGGTTGAATTACCGGGGGAAACCTGGAAAAACAACCGCCTTCACAGAGGAAGGAGAAACAATCCTTATTCAAAGGAACAAGCAACGCTGATATACGGCGGAACAAGGCAAATAACCTGCCAGAAACTAGCACCCAAATGAAAACCTGCAAGGTAGAAACAAAGGAGGGAAACCCGCCTCCTCTAGAACCCCAGCGAGGACACCCCCACCAGCCACCCGCCTCAGCCTCAGGGCAGATCTGAGCAAGAATCTGCCAGGAGAAGAGCACCACCACCTCCTGCAAGCAACACGCTGAAGAGAAGACTCGATCACAACCAGGTCGCACGGCTGCCACCCAGGGGAGAGAGATGAGGAGCTCGGAGAGGCACCTGCAAAAGGAAACTGGAAAGGAGGGCAAGTCGAGGAGGAGGCCCGGGGGAGAAGGTGACATCCCAACAAGATGCTTGACCCCCTCCCCCAGGCTTGAGCGCCGCATGCGGGGAGCCCTAGATCTCCCCCGTGGTCGCCAGAGCCCTAGACTCCAGGGAGCCGCGAGCATATTATCTTCCAATTAATGATATGAACTTACTGTGTAATTTCCAGGGTTTCTTGACCATCTTTGCAATTATTTCACATTTATTAGGATTATTATCCCTAATTAGCCATATGGATAAAATTACATGATTTCATGCTTCAACATCATAATCATCGACCTTAAATGGATTATAAACATGAATATGGACTTATTGACATTTTATCATAAGTTTAAGCCATTGTTTGATATTTATTATCCATGAAACAAGTATATAACATCTTACATGATATTATTGACATTTAAGATTAAAAAGACTAATATCATGGTCCCATTATTTTTTTTGAGAAATTTCATACCTTATTTTTATTTTTCTGATAAGTGGGCTAATTTCTATAAATTATATAAGATCTGAGTGTTTTCTCAATATCTTACCTTTGACTGGTCAATCCGGCGTTGCCACGTGTCCCTGATGTGAAGTTGATCCTTTTCTTTCTCTACTTGAGGTGGGTTGATCAGTTCTTTGACCCAAACCCAGTTTGATCTAAGGCCGGCCGATTCTTTGACCTGGACCCGGTTTGATCTAAGGCAGGCCGATCTGGGAACTAGACCACCTGCTCCCTCTTCCCCTCACATGAACGTGAGCCTACCTGATGCCCACTGTGCTCTTTTTCCAGTGTCTTATGGGTGCCGTCGAGCAACTCTCCTCTATCTGTGAGATATCATTCATCTGGGTGCCAACTGACGCCACAACTACGACTCTGATGATGAGATCCTTCTCCAACACCTTCGCCTCGTCACAACCTACTACCCTCCATAGCTCCTTCTTGAACTTTTGCCACTAGGGCTCTCATTCAGTGTGGATTAGGGTGTGGAAATTCCTCTCCCCAGCATGTGCGATCACTTGTAGCTTCTCCTGGATGACTTCCTGCACCACCATCATCAGTTTGAGGCTCATTGGTTGATGAAACCACCACCACTCAGCAAATAAAAGACTGGACTAGACTTTCCTGGGCTCATTTCTTACTTTCCTCTACCAATGACTCATCTCATCCACTCTCTAATTCCTCTCCTCCTCTTACCGTAGCTTCTGCCTCCCACCTACAGAAGACGATGGAGAAGCTAGAAGGTGGGGTTGTTTATCTCTCGCATCCAACTGCCTTAAACCTGAATAGACACTTGCACTATAGTTTCTCAGTGATCCAATGAAAAATTGACTAGTCCCCCACCCTTTTCACCCCACGATCAGCAATCATGTTTGCATGGATGGTCATTCAGGATCTCCTCACCTACATCCTCCATGTCACCAAGTCGTGGATGACCCATACTTGCACACTATTGCAACTTCCATGAGGGAGATGGATCTTGAGCCGTCTGATCCACTACATTCAAGGGTCACAAAGGCTTGATCTGTGGCCTCTCTTTGGGTACTTCTGTGGTCACACCTTGAGCTAGATCATGACATTGTATTGATCAAAGCCTAGGTTTTAGAAACATTGATTTAAAGGACATCAATATACAATTATTTATCTGACTTCAAACCTAAAATATCTCCCTCTAAGAGTGTCAAAACATAATGAAACTTTGATCATATCTTTTTTATCATCCAATCTAGATTCCATACAATTTTGGTACCAACTTATCACTATTTCATCGGTCAACAATGTAATCCAAAATAGTACATACTTAAGGGTATTACTCATGCTATTAACATTAGACAACCTCAACTTATTCCAAACTAATGGAAACACCTTCCTATGATAAAAACACATATATTCATATTTCAACCTTAAAACCATGAACATTATTATCTAATTGGGTATTAAAAAAAAGAAATACCAAAACTTCACTCCATCATAGAAGGGCTCAGTAGGATGATTATTAAATCTCATTCATTGTGATTGATTAGATAATATTCACTATGAAGAACCATGGTTAGGAGTCACTTTCTATTTGTTGATGACTTCCTCATATTTGTGGGAGGTAGAAAATGTAGCTTACAAAACCTCAAGCTTCTTCTCCTTGCCTTTGGTAGGATACTGGGCATGAAGCACAACCCAATCAAAACACACATCTTCCTTTCCAAGTCATGTAAACACAAGCAAGAATTTATTAAGACATTGGTCATACAGAAAGATGAGTGGCCAAGGAAATATTTGGGATTCACTATGGATGGTGGCTAGTTGAGATGTAAACACTTTCATGAATGTATTGATAAACATAAGGACATGATGACCAGATGGCCTAGTTCCAAAGTATTTATGACTAGGAGGCTCATTCTCATAAAACACTACACAATGGAATAAATTGACTACTGGCTAAGCCAATGAGAGATCCCTCATTCCTCTTTACATTGTATGGAGATCATGATGAGTGATTTCATATAGTGTATCCCCATACATCCAACTAGATGGACAAGATTGACCTTTCCTAAGAAAGAGGGTGGTGTTGACTTCAAGAATCTTGTCGAACTGGCTGACTTCTACATGATGAAAAGAATCGGGAAAATATTATACAATGATTCTTCTTGGATCTCTTGGATGAGAAGAAGGTATGTGTCCATTCTCAAAGTCCCTCTAAATCACATTTCGACGTTCTCTACCTCATGGAGAAGAGTGGTGGATGTATGACCTAAGTTCCTCAACCTTTGATGAGTCTAGATTATGGGAGAGATGTAGAAAAATTCAATGAGAAGATAGTGCTTTTTACAATTTGTTGCTTCCATTGCATCAACCACAGTGGAGCCTCACTACTTACAAGGCTGTGAAAATCTTCCTACCAACCATGTATAGATTATACAAATGGTCTCCCAATGTGGATACCACATGCTGCCTATACAAGTCTAACACTAAATCTACTGATCATCTCTTTATTACTTTCTCTAATTAGAAGTAGCTACGGGGTTGTTCTCGACTCAAGCTCAAAATAAGAAGATCCTATCCTTTGACCCAATGCTTGAGGGAGACTGTGAGGAAAGGTCGAGTGCATGGTACATTGGAGTTATGGGTTGTTACTGATTGTGTCCATTCCCTATGGCATGAATGCAACAATAAGAAGCATGGAGGCATTGGAATTGACCATGTCACCTTCATTGGCAAGATTGATAGGAATATGAAGCTTCTCTATAACTTGTATAAGGCAAAATAATTGGCATCCCTTGCATTGTCATAGGAATCAATATCTCAATTAGTTGTTGTTCTTCCATAGTCTTTCCTTTCTTCCATGAACTCAACATGTAATTTATAGTAGGTTGCATGTAATGGTTGCGACATGTACCCTTTTACCCAATTTATTGGGGTTGGAAATTTATTTACTTAGATTTTGCAAAACAAAGGAATTTGGAAATCCTTAATGTATGCCACATCGATCTCTATGAGTTTAACGAGAATTGGTGATCAAAAATGTTATTTCATAACTTTTATTGATGATACAAGTAGATATTGTTAGTCTATTTACTTAAAAGTAAAGATGAGGCATTAGAAAATATTAAAATCTTAAAGAAAGAAGATGAAACTCAAACTAGTAAAATACTTAAAGTAGGGTAGGGATTAAGAGTATACCTCAAATTTGTTCTCCGAACATTGTCGATTCCATGGTGCAGTTCATGAGGTTTTCTCCTTATTCACCACAATACAAAGAGATCACAGAACATGAGATCTATACCCTAATAGATATGGTTAATATCAAACAATAATATATATGGTTAATACCTTAACACCTAAAGTCTACCTAACTTTATGTGGGGGAAACCTTAAATAAGCCTTGTCATATTCATGGAGTTCCCCATAAACATTAAGAAAGTAATCCATTGAGCAATGGAGAGGGAGAAAATTGAGTCTCAAATTTGTTTGGTTGTGCGGTTACCTTGATAAGGTACTTGTCCCTGAATAAAAAATGAAGAAACTGGGGAAAAATTGGTTTATCCCATCTTCTGGGGTTATGTACTAATAAGTTATGCCTATATATTCTTGATTGTAAAATATAAAATCCCAGGCATTGATTTCAATACAATTGTGGAACTACAAGATCCTATTTTATTTAAGAATATGATTCCCATGAAACCTGGTATGCTCAAAGAAGTATCTCAAGAGGTATTTTCACTACAAGTTACATTCTCGAGCATGCAGGAATGATAAAAAATGTGATTTGAGGTGGGGGCGACTCAGAACATACTATTTCTAAATTTGATTATTCTTGAGAAATGGTTGAACCAAGGAGAAGTAAACAACAAATGACATCTAAGGATATTGGAAGGGAATTTCTAACTTACAATATTGATGACAATTTTGTATCTTTAAAACAAGGGATGGATTCTCCATAAGTTAGGTTTTGGAAATAACCAATTAATGATGAAATCGAATCAATTCTTTCAAATGGAACTTGGGAATTAGTAGATTTACCTCCTAGTTGTTTTTGTAGTTGGATGCAAATGGATCTTTAAGAAGAAACTTAATATAGACGGGGCAATTAATAAAGATAAATTTGGATTGGTTGCTACGGGTTACACACATAGGGAAGGAATAGATGATTTTGATTCCTATTTTCTTATTTCCCATGTGAACACAATTTGAGTTCTTATAGAATTGGCTTCCATTTATATTATTTACATCCATTCGATGGATGTGAAGACCACACTACATGGTGATCTTCAAAAGGAGATATATATGGAACAACCTGAGGGATTTGTGGGTTGTGGGAAAGAGTCCAAAGTTTGTGAACTTGTTAAGTGATTATATGGCTTGAAACAAGCCCCTAAGAAATGGGTTGAGAAGTTTGATTTTGTGATATCATCATTTGTCTTTGTTTGTAATAAGTGTGTTCACTACAAAATTATCAATGATGAATTCATTCAGTTATTCTTATATGAAGATGGCATCATGCTTTTTGGTTTTGATATGGAAGTTGTAAATGAGACACGAACGTTCTTATGTAGAAAGTTTGAGATGAAGGATATGGGTGTTGATGATGTGAGTTTATGGCTCAAATCATTAGGTGTATTGATGGTATAACTCTCTCACAGTCTCACTATGTTGAGAAGGTGCCCAAGAGTTTTGAGTACACATCATGTAAACCTATTAAGACTCCATATGATTCATCCAGAGCCATGTTAAAGAATGATACTAGATTTCCACAATCTCAATTAGATACCCTCAAATTATCATAAATTTGATGTATCTTATCAACTGTACACGACCATACATAGTGTTCACAGTGAGTAAGTTTTCTGGATAATAGTAGTAATCCTGATAAAACCAAAGATCTTGATAGAGTATTGAGGTATATCAAGGGAACTTGTTCTCTTGGGATGAATTATGGAAAATGTCTTTCAGTACTCGAAGGTTATAATGATGCAAGATGGATTGTTGTGAACTCTGAGAGTAATGGTGTCTAAGGATACGTAATCCTATTGGGAGGAGGTGTTGCTGAGTGGAGATCTAAGAAATAGACCATTTTGTCTCAGTCTACTTTTGAGGCTGAGTTGTGTGCTTTAGATGAATTGGATTGGAAGTTGAATGGCAACATGGACTTATGTCTATTTACCTATGATAAAGAACATGATTCTTACAATTTTAGTTCACTATTATAGAACTGTAACTAGTTTAAGATAATAGGTTCCAAGTAAAATAAAAAATAGTGGAGATACATCCAAGTCAAACTCAAGTCTGTAAGGGAATTAGTGTCTAATGGGATCATGAGTATGGACTACGTATGTACATAAGATAATACAACTAATCCTTTAACTAAAGGTCTAAACCTGGCCTTAATTGAAAACTCCAATTTGGAGGTAGGAATGAAACTCCTTTAGATTTGTAGGAAGTAGAAACCCATGGCAAAATAGTGGAGATCAAAAATTTGGGTTCAACATGGTAATAAAAAGTTGTTGGGTAAATTAGATGACACTATGAATTTTCATTGATGCTTCTTGCATTTGTGTGTCTATCAATTGAGAAACATGTTAGTGTCACAACTACAAGTTGATAAGAGATTAATCTCTGAATAGTGTCTAGTCTTAGAACATAATGCAATAAGTATATCCTTAGAAATGATGACATGTTTTGGATGCATGGCCATAATGCATCATATTTCTTTTCTTCTATGTCTTTATTGTGTTGTTACCAACTGGTAATTTTACAACCAAGGTTCTAATTCAATACTTTTATTCACCTAGTTCATATAGGAGTCAAAGTTTGATAACTCATGCATGTTTCAAACTGAAAGGTACCTGCTAAAAGCCTAGTATGCAGGACTCTATGACAAGGCACACTCCATGTTGAACTTTGTGAGGGGTTGTTGGATGCAATGGTTGAATGTCATTTATCTACTTGGGTTAAGTCTAATGTAGGTGAAATTGGTAGATAAGGAGGGTGAAGTAAAAATTAGTTTATTATTTTGTGCAGACTAGGAATAGGACTAGAAAATTATGTTCAATCTTTCCATCTCCTTTTTAGTACAAAAATATAAGTGCTTATTTAATTGATTTATTGTTTACTTAATGCTTTTCGTATTGGAAGTGGACACCTTATTTTCCTTATTAATGGGAAATAGATGTTATCCTTATTGATTGGAAAGATGTTTTTCTTCTTAATTGGAAAGGAACATCATGTTTTCTTTAATAACTAGAATGAGGCCTTTTCCTTCTTAATTGGAAAAGGACTCCTTGTTCTCCATATTATTTGGAAAGAGACATTTTCCTACTTAATTGGAAATTGTCTGCTTATTTCTCCTTATTTTCCTTATTAAGAGGGAGGAGACTTCTCATTTTTGTTTTAATGTGCACAAGAGCGATCGTGTGATCATGTCTTACTGTGATCATTAGGGTTAAACACACAACAAAATAAGATCTGAACAACAACCACCATCATTCATGTGTGAGAAAACCCTTGTCCCGAAACTACTATAATGACCCCCTCCCCTGTTATCCCCTATTTAGGTGAACTGAGAGGGAAAGAGCCATTATCATATTAATAGGATCAAGGTTTAGCAATTAACCAAAAATAATTATAATTTTTTTTGGTGAACCGAGCTCTTCAATAATAATAAATTTCACTAAAAGGGAAAGAGTTGATAACATGATGAAGAATAATCTCCATTAAGGTGTTACATGAAAATGGAAATCTATTGTTTGCAACATGGAATAGAAACTATCCATCTAGTTCATCCAAGGTAGTTTTAACCATCTTTCCTTTTGGTTCCATCTTCTCTAGAAGTCCATTTTGCATAATAATAGTATTTTAACCTAAAACGGTGTGCAACAAAAACACGATCAATATATCGAGATATACTAGTATGTGGGGGGGAATATTTACATTTAGATGTAACAACATATTCAACCATAGAAACAATTATTATTGCTAAATAAAAATTTACATTTCCATCATAACTTCTCAACCCTTATTTACTCAACCTTTGGGATACCCTCTCCTAGGGTTTTGTCCCTACAATGGACTTAGGCCACCTTCCTAATCTAGGGCTTGGTGCCATGTTGATCTTCCCAATCTGGGTCTTGACCTCATATGACCTTCCCACTCTGGGGCTTGGTCCTAGTCATCTCAATGTCTCTCTCAATGTTTCTATTTTTAGACTTCCAGAGCTGGTATGAGGGGTTAGAGCAAGTTATCCGTATATCATGTGATACTCATTGGGGCCTTATAGATTGTAGGAAAGTATGAACATCAAATAGTTCCATTTTCAATTCTTTTGGGAAACATCAAGAAACACAAAAGTTGATAAGACAAGTAGTCATAGGCATCACAACATACCTTTCTCAGAAGTGATCAAAAGTCCAAGTAAATATGTGCAACTGTAATCAATCAAGCAATCACCTTAAAATTAATTCATAACACCCAAGTATTACTATTTTGTTCATAACCTCATGTTAAGACTGACATGGGTTCCAAGTTAGGATTTTGGGGTCAACTTAGGGTTTCACTAGAGTTTTGGCTTTCCAAACCCCAATTACCACATTAAATGCTTATTCACCTACAAACCCTAATTTTGGTGTCATATGAGTTCTTATCTGAAATAAAATCCAAGATGTCCTTTTTATCTAAAATGATTAAACTTTATACATCAAAGTCATCTAAACAAATTATGAACATTTAAACTAAGAAACTAGGGTTTTGATACTTTTAATAAATTAAAGTTAGCAACTATAGGAGGAAATAGGGGTAGAATTAGGTCTTGAATCCAATTTTAATGGATTGCTTGCATTGCTTTAATCAATTTTCTTATATTACTCACCATATTTGGATAACCATACTATTTACTATGATTTTTAAAATTTTATATATTTTCTGGCCAATCACAGGCCGCCACCTCAATGGATGACTTGGTAATAGCACGGAGCTAGGCCATAGTCGAGCCAATTGGCTCACACTGTGTCAGTGCATGCGCACGCTTGGCTAAGGCGGGGGTAAGAGAGAAAGATAGGGGAAAAGACAAGTGTAACCCTTAACTTTCTAAAGGAACCGCGGCGGCAGGGATGACTTTTCCTTCCTTGTCATCTTCAACCTTCACGACCTCCTCTTTGTGAGAAAGCAATCAACTCGACGGTTGAATTCGAGCCTTGGGACCTCCCAAGTGCAAGCGAAAGCACCAGCACATTCGTTGCACCTCGATGGACTCGTGGATGGTACCTAATTGCTCAGAGATGGTGTGGACTAGGAGAACAATGAAGAGGTTTCCTTGGTTGCAAAGAGACAAGTCAGGGGAGAGAGAGCATATGTTAAAAGGGAAATTAGAAGTGAGGTGACAAGTCGGGAATTAAACAGACCCTCATGGATGTGTTGGTGATTTTGTAGTGGGATCACAGACCCTTATATAGCCTCGGCTAGGGAGGCAGGGTTCCCATTGAATTCATGAATTGGGCAAATACATAATGTCCTACCAAGTAGGTAAAACCTATGGTAGCTTATTACTTTTAAGAGTCCAATGGTGAGGTTTCTAGATTTTCTCAAGCATGAATGAGGGGGAGAGAGGTGGAAGAAATTGCTGAGGTTATTCTACTGGTTTCCCAAACTAGTCTAAGGTATGTGATGATACTATAATCATCAAATCCTCATCCTAGGCCATAAATACGTGCAACAATATTAATTTCCATGGGTTGATTTCCTTTTTCTATTAGTGTGACATTTAATTCATATTTCCACAATCCATTCCACTTTAGAAAATCTAGTTTAATTCATATATTCCTATCTTTGAATCCTTTTAATCCCAAATTTTGAAGGAAAGTTTTGAACACTTATATCTAAGGGTGGGCTAGATCTGAAACCAAAATAAAAAATTTAAAGATACTTTTCTTTGTCTCCAAATTTCTATTTTATTTCATTTATTTAAGGCATCAAATTTAATTATTTTCTCTTCCTAACATTGAATGATTTCTTATTTTGATAACTTTTCTCATTAAAGACAATATGGAACTAAAATCAAATCATTAGTTGCCTTCAAAATCACTTTTCTATAAAATATCACACAATTCGTATGTAGTCTACTAATATTTATTACTTTTAGTTATTCATTTATGATTGGGCTATTCACTCTTTTCCTTTCACTAATGAATTATTGAAAAATATTAAAACCATGAAAACCATACTTTTAAAACAAAGCATATCAAGCTTTCTAGAATATCCTTTATAATCGAATAATTGCATTTCAATTATATAAATACATGTGAAAACCCATGTTAGAATATCCTTTCCCTATTATAGGAATTTTGTCCTAAAAAATTAACTAATCATACAAAAAGTTTAGGATGAGACTTTTCCATGTCTGTCATTAGCTACCATGTGGCTTCACCCTCACCATGATGCTTCCAAAGAACCTTTACCATCTCTATATTTTTATTCTTGGGATCTTTCAACTTGGTATCGAATATCTTCACAGGTGACTCAGGGTATGTCAACCTCCATTGGAGTCCTATCAGCTTAATTTTCAACACATGGGTAGGATCTTTCACATTGAGCTTCATATTGGGCACATGGAACACATCATGCATCATACTATATTGTTGTGGTAAATCTAGATGATAAGTGTCCTTGCCAATCCATTCTAGAATCTTGAACATACACACTTATCAGGGACTCAATTTTCTTCTATTTTTATCTATAGCTCATAGGGGTCAGATTTTCAAAAATACATGATTACCTATAGAAAAGTGCAAATCTGTCTACTTTGCATCATCATATGACTTCTATTGATATTGATATCTCTTCAACCTTTACTTTATCAAAGCAACCTTTTCATCATATAATTATATTTCCTATGACCTGAGAAAAGTCCTTAAACCAACATCATCCCAATGAAGTGATGACCAACACGACCTCCAATAAAGAGCTTCATATGGAGGCATCCCGATACTAGCTTGGTAATTGTTGTTATAGGTGAACTCGGCTAAGGTTAGGTATAGTTCCCATAATCCACCCCACTCTAACACACATGCTCTCAATAGATCTTCTAATGTTTGGATCATTCTTTCTTACTATCCATCAGTATAGTGTGATTATTTGTGTTGAATTACACCCTCATAACAAGTTCCTCTTAAACTTGTTTCCATAAATTTGAAATAAAATTCAGGTTCTGATCTGAGATAATTGAACTGGGAACATCATGCAAATGAACTAGCTCTCTAATGTAAAACTTAGTTAAGTATGACACCTTAGTAGTGGTCTTTAGGGAAGGAAGTGTGATGACTTGGTTAGACTGTCCACCACAACCCATATTATGTCATGACCTTTTCTTGTTTTGAGAAGACCCACGAAAAAATTCATGGTGATCTAGTCCCAATGCCACTCAAGAATCTTAATCTATTGAAGTAACTGATTGGTTCATTGATGCTCAACATTCACCATCTAGATGTGAGACAACTTGCCACATATGATTCTATGTCTCTCTTCATTCTTGACCACCAAAAGTATTGGTACATGTCTTTAAAAGTCTTAGTATTGTCAGGGTGTATGGTATACTTTGACCCGTGCACCTCAAGCAAGGTATGGGTCTTGAAAGGTGAATCCTCATGAACCCAAAATCAACCTTTATATCAGATTATGCCATCCACACCTACCAATAGGTGTGTTTGAGGATTCACCATCAAATACTTCATCTTCTCTAACTCTGGGCTAGCTATCTTGTATGCCACAAGCTCCATCGACAGATCAGGCTTGATCTAGATATTGGCAAGATGAATCCTATCTGCCAAAGGCTATAGAGCTCATTGATCTAAGTCTTCTAGCCTTTTCCACCAGTTAACCAAACCAACTGCACAACTGATATGTTTTTTACTAGGGACATCAGCTACCACATTGGCCTTACTAGGGTGGTAGGCTATGGTAAAGTTGAAATCTTTCAAGTATTCCACCCAATGTTTTTGTTTAAGGTTCAGGTCCTTTTGATTCAATAGGTATTTTAGGCTCTTATGGTCGGTGAGGATGTCAAAGGTAGCCCCATATAGATAATGTCACCAAATCTTCAAGGCATAGACAATTGCTACAAGTTCTAGATCGTGAGTTGGATAATTTAACTCATTGGGCTTGAGTTGTTTGGAAGAAAAGGCAACCACATGCTTGTTCTGCTCTAACATGCATCCTAAGACCATTTTTGATGTGTCATTGAAGATGACGAAACCATCATTACCCGAGGGTGTGGTCAAGATAGGGGCGGAAGTAAGGTTTTCCTTCAACTCCTAGAATCATGTCTCACACAGATCTGACCAAATAAACTTCTCGTCCTTTCAAGTGAGCCTGGTCAAGGGTAAAATAATCTTTGAGAAATCCTTAATGAATTTCTAGTAATATCCATTCAACCTCAGGCAGGTGCCAATCTCATATGCATTCTTTGATTTTGGTGATAACATTAGTTTTGATGCACTTTTAATAGTCTCTTTCATAATAAAAACATTAGAAGCATTTAGATGTTTGTTTTACTCATTTTACCTTCTTATAAATAATTGGTAGGTTCTTACGTTTTTGTGATATTTGAAGAAATCTAGTACAATTTTGATAAAATTGATGAAGAATAACTAATAGCTAGACAAAATTTGATTGTCCTTCGACCAATAGGTTCAACATACATTCTTTCATCTAAAGAATCGACAAAAGACTGTCAAGTTATACTCAACAGATGCATCGAGAACTAGCTTGTCGAGTAGGAGAATATCGATAGAAACTTGTTTAGTGATAGATATCAAGAAGATCAAATAATCACCTACTAAAAGATGATCGACAAACCTATCAAAGAAGCATTGATCATTTACCTCATCGATGATTCCAAGATATTGAATGTTTCATAGACAACCCTATCGAGGAGTAGATCCTTGACGATATCATCAAAGAAATAGATATCGATGACCATGCCGACACTTTTTTCAATGTCATTCAAAGACTGAAGGACTCCTATCGAGGAGTCATCCCGACAACACCAGTAAAAGATCGAAATTGATATCGATCGAAAAGATTTGTCAAATGTATTCTTCATCGGTCATGCATGTGATAGAAGAAGTCAAAACATCGATGCCACATTGACCAATCAAGATTGACAAGGTACAAGTCAAAGCCTATAAATAGGCCCCAAAATTCTCACTTCAAAGGATCTTGGATTCTCGGAGTCATCAAGCCGAAAGGGTGCTGCCAAGTTCCATAGCCCAATGATGAGAGTTGTCAACCAGTCTAGTATTACTGACCTCTTCCTTGGTGGCTCAGTCCATCACCATAGATGATCCAATGGACCTACTTTCACTAAGAGAGATTGAAGGGAGGACAAAAGTTGTCAACCATGTTGTCGACCACTTGCCTGATCATCCGAAAGATTGGTAGATCAATCACTCAATCTACCTTTATATCAACCTACTCTCTTGTTTCCTTATCATGACTTATTCAAGATCTAATCTATTTGTTTCTTTTTCCATGCATGTCTAAACTCCATAACTTGGATTGAAAGTAGTCGTTAGGCCCTCCCAACTATGTAATAGTTCATCTTTCTATTTTATTACATACGTTCTTAAACATTTTGTTCTTATACTCTTGTTTTATTTTGTCGATTGATGATTGGCTACCCTCTTTTGACGTTTGATATGAATATTGTTCGAGAGAACAATTTAAATGAGATCTGGAGTATATGATAGCAATGAGTCATGAGAGTGATGAGTTTCTATAACAATAGTGATATGAGTTTCCTTTGATCTTTTAGTTATTACATTGAGAGAAGAACCCCTTATATAGAAACCTATCCTAATCTCAAGAGAAGGAAGGAACATACATCTTTTATGAATCTTTGCAAAATGAGTTAAAACATATATAATTTAGGAGTGAAGGTTTTACATGGTTGTGATGGTTTGATTGGTGAAACCCAATCCAAGTCTCTTTTATCCTTATTTCAATTTCCAACTTTATTTTTTTCCTTTGGTTTTCTCTAAACTTAGATTTACTATCCAAATAGATTAGCTCATTCTTTAATCATGACATCATCAAATGTACTCATTTGGTTAGGATAGAATAAGCTAATATCTCCAGCTGTTATTCTATTATTTCCCTTATCCCTATATTTGACCCCGTACTACTACAACAAACTCTGTTTTGAGTTGCATACATTTCTTCTAGAAGGGTATAAATTTGAAGTTTGATATCTTTGACTGGACAATCATGTTTACACTTTTACACTTTTGACCCACGAAAAAGAGCGATCAAATTTTGGCACACCAAGGCGATGAACAATCTTTAAGAACTTGTGGTCTACTTAGCATTAGTCATTACTTCTAAATTTTGCATAAATTTTATTAGCATTACTTTAAAACTATCTATTTGCTAGAGTTTTGTTTATGTTTCCAGTCTTTGACTGTGCTTCGTTCAATATTTTTCTTATAGGTAGCTAACCATCATTTCATTTTTAAAATCCAAGAGTTCCTTATTGAATTTCTAGAGGTAGAAACTCTCCTAATTGATCCAATAGAAGAACAGGCACCACCTACTGCCAATAATCCTGAAAATAGGCCCTCTCTTTGTTCATTAGTCAATGGTCGTGTAAATGACAACAATGAACCTATAGTCCTTCCTCATGTACCAGTAGAAAATTTTGAGTTAAATCCTAGATTCATCATTATGATTCAAAACCATATGGTTGGTGAAAACTCTGTTGAAGAGAACCCTTATTATCATATCGATGCCTTAAAATATCTATGTGACACTCTTAAGATGAATAAAATATCTATGTGACACTCTTAAGATGAACAAGGTCCCACAAGAAGTAATCTATATTAAGGTATTTTGTTTCTCCCTCAAATACAAGGCTCTATAGTGGTACCTTTCCCAAAAGGGGATTACATCTTGGCAACAACTATATGAAGCATTTGTGAACAAATTCTACCCTTTTGAGAAGACTGTCAGGTTCAAGCATAAGATTAATGGTTTCAAGCAGAAACCTTCTGAGAGTTTGTATGATGCATGGGAGAGATATCAGGAGTATCTGAGAGACTTCCCACATCATGGATATGATGAAGGTTTTATCGTCACCACTTTCCATGAAAGTCTTACCTCAGTCGAAAGGACGTTTCTAAGTGTTGCAACTGGTAGCGACTTTATGAAACATGATGTCGAAACCACCAAGGAAATCATCAAAAACATGGCCACACTTCAAGTAGGAAAAGACTATGATAGGATTTCTATGAAAACTATGTTCACCACCATTAGTTGTCTAGATTCAAGGTTACTAGAAAATCTTAACAATAAACTTGATAAGATGGCAACTGACATACACAATCTAAAGGGGGTAAATTCAAGATATTTTGCTAAGGTGATTGTCAAATGTGCCACTTGTGGAGAGGGTGGTCATGGAATAGATCACTATATTTATACTCATGAAGTGGAAGACACTTAGACAGAGAATGCATCTTATTTGAATTAAAAATGACTTGATCATCTTGGATTTTTGTATGGAAATACCTCTACAGTAGAAAACTCATTTCAACTAAATCAACCATTTCAATCCATATATAGGGGACAAGCCGTTGGAAAAGGAACCCCACCCAGATTTTGGCAAAATTGATATCACCCTCAACCACAATAATAGGGGAACTTCAACAAACAAAGAGGGAGTATATTTCAACAACATCAAAAATCTATAACTAACTTACAATCCTTGACTGAAAGATTGGGAAAATGCTTACTAAGAAACAATAGTATCTTGGAAAACATGCAAAAATAGATGGGCACTGTGAACACTTAGATAAGTCATCTACAATATCACAATTAGATGATTGATCAACAATTGGATTCCATATCTACTGCTAATGGGTGACTAGCTAGACAATTCCCTTCAAGCACTGAACAAAATCTTAAGTATGAAACTACCAAGATGGCCATACTCCATTCTGGGAATACCTATTCCAAGCCAAAACAAGAAATGATGATTTTTCAAGAAGATAGAACCAACAAGGGAGAAGTACTAGCGGCAACGAAGACATGAGGGGCAACCAAATCTATTCCATCATTAAGAACACCCGATGTCCCTTTGGGAGCACTATTTCTTCATCGTTTCATCAAGGCACAATCTGAGAAGAGGTACGCCAAATTCATAGACACTATTAAGAAAATCCACCTAGACATTCCTCTTGTAGATGTCATAGATGAGATGCCTACATATGCCAAATTTGTGAAGGATCTCATAACGAAGAAAAGAAAGAGAGGCAAGGTTGAGACAATATGTCTTTCAAGGATGGAATCCACCTTTTGTCATTCGACTATGCCAACAAAATAGAAGCACCCTATAGTTTTCACTATTTCATTCCTCATTGAAGATACTTCAGTAAGATATAGTCTCACAGATCTGGGGGCTAGCATTATCCTCATACCTTATATCTTTCCCACTAAGTTGGGACTCACAAACATTATTAAATCCAATATGTGAATTCAATTGGCTTATAATTCCTTTACCATGCCAGTGAGAGTACTGGAAGATGTCCCAATCATGATCGGCAATTTCTTCATCCCTTTTGATGTTGTCATAATCTATGTAGTAGAGGACCCTACATGTCATGCGACCCTTTCTTTCTACAGAACATGCATTGATAGACGTTGTAGATGCGTTCACTATAAGGTATGGTAGAGAATATATTGACTTCAATATACTCGATCACATGAAGGGCCCTTCACCAGTAGAGACAAGTTACTTTGTTGACTGTTGTAGTCAGTTATTTGCAGAAATCCAAGAACACAATGCTATTGTCAATCCCTTGATGAGGGTCTTATTCAATCCTACTTTAGGGATTGAGGATCCCAAAGTTGTAGATATTTTAGCATGCTTAGACGCAGTAGAAGAAGAAGAGTTTCAAGGATATAATAAAACAACAAAGTATGTTTCTGTCTGGTGAGAAACAAATGACATTTCTACCCTAAGACCTCCACCAGAGCTCAAACCACTTCCTGAGGGTTTGAAGTACAGATTTGTTAATGATTAAAGAAGGAATTTGGTGATAATCAACACACAGTTGTCTCCTGACCAATAAGAACAACTCATGTATGAACTCAAAACTAGGAAAAAATCTATTGGGTATTGTATTGATGACATTAAGGGATTAAGTCCCAACTGCTTGCATGCACTGAATTAACCTTGAAGATGACGTGAAGCCACGTGTGCAAGTTCAAATGAAACTAAATGACAAAATGCACGAGGTGGTACACAAGGAAGTCATCAAGATAATAGATGCATGGATCATTTACTCCACTAGAAATAGCAACTAGGTAAGCCCAGTACATGTTGTTCCAAAAAAAAAGAGGGATGACAATAGACAAAGATGATGTAGGGAAAGCAATGGACACTCACACAGTGAATGGTTGGAATATGTGCATCAATTATAGGCTATTAAATGCAGTGACACACAAAGATCACTTTCCTCTCCCATTCATTGACCAGGTTTTAGAAAGATTGACGCATCATTCACATTTGTTCTACTTTGATGGGTACTCAGGATTCTATTAGATACCTATCTACCCAAGGATCAGGAGAAGACTACATTCACTTGTATTTATGGGACATATGCTTTTTGTCGTATGGCCTTCAGTCTGTGGAATGCGTCTCCCACCTTTCAAAGGTGCATATCATCTATATTCTCTGATATAATAGAAGAGATTATGGAGGTTTTTATGGGCAACTTCCCAGTCTATGGGTTGTCCTTTAAGATTGTCTAAAGAATCTATCTCTTGTTCACCAGCAATGTGAAGAAAAGCAATTGGGTCTCAATTAGGAGAAGTGCCACTGTATGGTATGAGAAGGGATAGTCTTGGGACACAAAGTATCTGAAGCAGGCATAGAAGTTGACAAGAGTTAAATAGAGGCTATTTCCAAGCTTCCACCCCCCTCCTCAGTTTCTTTCGTCTGTAATTTCCTAGAAAATGCATGGTACTACCATATCTTCAATTGAGACTTCTCAAATATTGTGAAACCTCTATCCAAACTTCTTGTAAAGGACACATCGTATGTCATTGATAAAGATTGCTTGAAAGCTTTTCACACTCTCAAGGATGCCCTGACTATTGCACCTATTATGCAAGTTCTAGACTAGGATCTCCCCTTCAAGCTGATGTGTTATGCTAGTGATTACACTATAGGTGTTTTCTGAGGATAAAAGAATGACAAGAAACATCATGTTATATCCTATTCCTACAAAACCATCATTGAAGCTCATGTGAACTAAAAAACAATAGAGAAGGAGATGTTAGCCATCATTTATTTTTTCTATAAATTCAGATCTTATCTACTAGCAGGAAAGATGATAATCCATACAGCTCAGGGAGAAATTAAGTATCTCATGCAAAACAAAGTTACTAAGACGCGACTCCTCAAGTGGGCCCTTCTATTATAAGAATTTGATCATGAAATAATTGAAAAGAATGGATTCAAAATGTCGATCTAACCAACTTTATCATATAAGGGTTGATGAGAAAATAGGCTCCCTATCAATGAATTTTTTCAAGATGAATCTCTGTGTATTATTCATTCTCTCGACCAGGGAACACCATGGTATTCTGACTTCTGTAATTATCTTGTGTTCTAGCATTTGCCCCCCGAAATGACTTACAATTAGAAGAAGTTCTTTTTTGATCTAAAGAACAACTATTGGGATGACCCATTCTTATTTAGAAAATGTGTTGACAACATCTACTGCCATTGGGTAGACCATGATGAAGCCCATTCTAGAAAAATGTCACGCAACTCCCTATGGAGGAGATTTGTGTGCTGAGAAGACAACACTAAAAATCCTAAATTTTGGTTTCTATTGGCCAACTATCTTTAAAGATTCACACACTTATTCCAAACAATGTGATGCATGTCAGTGCATTGGGAACATCGACAAAAGGAAAGAGATTCCACTAGATGAATTGATCGAGTAGAAATCATCAATGTTTGGGGGATAGACTTTGTGGGACTCTTCCCACCATCTTTTGGCAACAAATAGATTCTGGTAGCAGTCAATTATGTTTCCAAATGGGTGAAAGCTATACCCTCTTTCACATGTGACTCCAAGACAGTAATGCACCTTTTCACAAAAGTTATATTTCCCAAGTTTGGAGTTCCCAGGACCGTCATCAGTGACGGTGGATCACACTTCATAGAAAAATAGTTTGAGCCTCTTCTAAAGAGTTATAAAATCTCTACCCCATGTTGTCCTTAGACAACATATCAAGTAGAGATCTCAAACATGCAAATCAAGCAAATCCTTGATAAAATAGTCGAACGATCCAAGAAGGATTGGTCATCTAAACTCGATGATGCTCTTTGGGCTTATCCAACTGCCAACATAATGCCCGTAAGAACAATCCCTTATTACCTCATCTATGGAAAATCTTGAGACCTTCCTCTGGAGCTCGAACATAAGGCTTATTGGGAAATAAAAGCTCTAAACGTGGATGCTTACCTTGCAAAAGAAAAGCACTTTCTGCAATTATAGGAATTGGAAGAGCTCTATTTGCATGCTTATGAGAACATCAAAGTCTTCAAAGGATGCATAAAGATTGGCATGATTTTCACATCAAGCGAAAGGATATCATTGAAGGTGATGAATTTCTTCCATTCAACTTCACGCTTTGCCTCTTTCTAGGAAAAGTCTATTCTCATTGGTCTAGGCCTTTCACGGTGAACACTATCTATCCTTCTGGAATGATCCACATCCACAGTAAAAAAATCAGGCACCTTTTTAGTCAATTCTTACCAACTAAAGAGATATTATGAATATGAGGACATCACCAGAAAGGTGGACAGGGAGCTTCTAGATGCCCCAAATGTCGAATAAGATATCAAAGAGTCAAGTTGCACGCCTATAAACAAGTGCTTCTTGGGAGGCAACCCAGGAATTTATCTTCCTTTCACTATCATTTATGATTAATTTATTTTTCTCTACTTTTGCTTTTGTTTTTCCCTCACAAAACTTTATTATTATAAATATGCTCCATCAAAAATCAAGATGTACCATTATTTTTTATTTCAAATGATGATGGAACGACAATCACTTTAATGTGATCTATCGACCTAAATTCTAATCCATCTTATTGAACTTTACTTAGAATATATTTTTAACACCCTATCGATGCTAATGTCAATGATGTCTTTGACACATCTATTGAACATTTTTGTTGATGTTGATTCCTTTCCAAGTTTGAGATTGACGATAAGCATGTTTAATTTGTCAACTGCACAATCAATAAACTTTCACAAAGATTGGTTGACATCACTGGTTTGTTGAGCTATCGAATCGTCCAGTCGACACCTTTGTCACCCTCACTTCATGTTGTCGATTTATCTCATTGATAGCCACCTCGACGAACCTATATTGGATATATGCATACTCGGTTGCGTTTCACCGACCTTAACCCTCGTCTATAAATATAAGACCCACAGTAAGATATTCTTACCACATCACAATCAAAGTGGACCGCTAACACATTGAGCTCTGACTGTCGACATGCTTATCGAGTTCTCCGATCGATAGACTTTTTTTGTGTCGACCTTTCTTTGAACCTAATCGGTAGGTGTTTAACTTTTCAATCTTCAAGATAGATAGAACTTTTGACCCTTATATTTCTGATTTACATCGATGTCTGGTCTCTATCGACACAATGTATCGATAGGCCTAGTTTTCCTTAACTTGACAATACCTTGTTGACCTTCTTTCCGTGTCGACATTCTCATCGACATCAGTACCCAATAGACTTGTAATTTATATATCATGTCTAATGTCACTGTCATTTTCCTCTATTCACAGTGATGACTTAGCAGGAGAGTTCCATCTTGTCTACTAAAGGCACATCAAAGAGAGGTGAGAAGAGGCCTCCACCTGGACGCCCCTCCACTAAAGGTGACAAGAGAGAACAGATCAATGAGACCAAACCTAATACACCTTAGGGATCACAATTCGACCTCCCCTACTTAGGAACATTCAGACCACACAACAGAGATCGTCTGGAGGCATACATGGCAATGAGAGGTGGAACTTACAAACATACCTGCTTCATCTCTTCTACTACTCTTGACGAGATTGGGATAAAGGCCAAAGTCAAAGATTTGGTAACCAAGTCCAAAATATTTATTTTTCTAATCATAAAGCCAATGAATAAGAGACAATGGAATCCATATCTTCAATCCAAGAAATCTAAACTAAATAGTCAAACAATCCCACAAGTGGACATAGACAGTTGTGGGTTTGCATTAACAACATCGATCATGTCCTGACCGAACATATTCTAAATAAAATCTTCTATTGATCGGAAGAAGAGTCCACAAAGGCTAACTCTGGGCTACTTGAAAAGGAGGATTCCACTTTTAATGCCTCCAAGTATTCGACAAAGTTGATAGGTCAACATGGATACCACTCTAGGCAATCTAAAGTATATGTAGTACACTCTAGGTTTTGGAGGAATATGTATGAAAATGTTGTCAATGTTCTCTTTGAAAAATCAAAGATAGGAAACATCTTTTTTTTAGCTTTACATACATTATCGCATAATGGAAGGCCGACCTATCAATATTAGTCGCCTACTCAGTGATGGATTGTTGGTTACCTCTTCCACTCAAAAAAAGCAATACTATATGGGCGGTCTAATCAGACTCTTCTATCAAGCATATGGACATCCACTTCTAAAGGTTTTAGGGAGATGCAAGGGGATAGATTTATCACAACAAGGTATTTGACGTCCTCTAGCATTCTTGTCTGCCACAACAATAATAGCCACTACCAGTTCACAAGAACCAACATCTACATTCCTCTACTAGAGTTGGAAAATTATGATAAAGAAAAGGTGTTGTATTTTAAGGAAGAGATCACTGAACTTATTACCAACTTCCACAAGACAAATTCAGTGACTACACAACAACCACGCACATCATCCACCAGAGTCTTCCTGAATCCTATCATCACAAAGACCTCCAAAAAGCCTCTATTTAGGGTATCAGAGGAAAGAAAACAAGAGAGAATAGTTTATTAGGAGCTTGAAGCACTACAACCATCACCAAAAAAGGTCATGACTTCTCTAATAGTTCCAATAGAGGTACCAAAGATTTTTGCCTCACTTCATCAAAAAGCAAGGATACTCATTCCACCACAAAGAGCCCACCTCCATCCCAGTTTTGATTGTTGCTAAAAGAAAACCTATTTCTCCACCACATAGGAAGATACATGATGTTTTTAATAGTCTACCATGACATTGCCATCATGCCTATCAACCCTCTACTTCTCATGGGATGCCCAAATCTAATTGCCCTTCTTCATCATCCTCCAATCATGACTATCCCAATACATTGGGGGGAATTTTTGGCCACAATTTGGACACCATATGTAAGGTAACCCTTGTAACTATGATTGTTATTCCAAGCCTAAGTAAAAATGTGTGGGACATAGCCAAATAGGTTCAATCCTTACATCAATAAGTAGACGAACTCAGCAACATCCCTCGCCATATCATGTCCCTTCAATGCCATCTTGATGATATCCTAACTATTCAACATCATATTCTTCTGTATATTAAGACTCAAGAAATTATACAACAATGCAAAGAAGAGTAACGAACTCTCAAAATACAGCGATGTAGCAAGTTTCATGCTCGTTCTACTGAAGCATGATTTTCCACGTCTTCGTGTTCTTCCCAAGGAAATTTCTACATTCTTAATACTATGAGTGCAGACACTAGCCACCACTCTCATGTGCATGTTTTAGGTCCTTCAGGGAGCCTCCCTCACACATTTCAGAATCAATTCTTGGTGCAATTAAACATTTACCATCAAATAAAAATCCATCTACCCCACAACTCTAGCCAGGTGGAATCTTTCTTCCAGTCACTGAGTTCTATGTGAGTCCATCAGAAGACATCCATGTTCACCCATTAGAGAATGTTTTACCCCAGAATCCATCATCACCCCCTGATTCTTTTAAACAATACTTATTGAGGAGATTAGATGAGGCAATGTTGAACTTCAGTCCTATCCATTCTCTTAGAAGTCTTCATACCTCTAATAATGATATATCTATTGGGGTGTATACAACTCGTCTGGACCTAGAAGCAGACGCCAACAATCCTTCAGACAAGGAGAATGCATCTTTTGATGAGGACGATGGTGATCTTTCCTTCATTTTATCAGCCACATCTCCCTATATATCTAATCTAATATTTACAGAACCACTACTACCTCTCCCACTGCAATTTCCTTTCAAAATGAATGGTTTTAATCCTAAGTGTTTGAAAGGATTACCCATCCATGAAATTTTTGTCTTGCAAGATATTCTGGATGATCACCATGATAGAAGCCATATTATTTATAATAATGGCTCTATCACCCTTTCTCGTGATGACTTTTAGAATATATTTTGTGATCCAACAATGGTTACCAAAAGGATGTTCACATTTCTGGCATCAACTATCCTAGAGGATGTCATACCTAGTGACAAGGAGTGGCCATTCTACAATGCAACACCCTCCCTCATCGACTATCTATTCAAAAAGCGTGTATTCTCCAGCTATTTTGACCCTTAAGGATAAGTTTGAGCTAAGGAAAACAAGAGTTATCCAGCTACCTATTCATTTTAGGGGTTTATGGCTGTTGTGTGTAGCTGATATAAACAAATGCCAAGTTACCTTGTTCAACCCTTGTGCGATAGATCTTCAAAATTTGGACATGCAATTTAAAGACCCAGCTACAGACAAGCTTCCTCACATTCCTATCCATCTTCAAAGGATAGTACACGAGGTCAGTTACTACCAACCTAATTGGATAAGTTATGTGATTGATCCATTGTCCCACCATCAGAATCTAGAGAAAAATGACAATTCTTTCATTATCCTTCGTGTTATGTAGGCTCTAAAACATGACATCTTTTTCAAAGGCCTGGACCCCATTAGCTTCACACCCTTTCATATAATCTACGCAATGGATGTGATCAATGATAGTATGTTGTTTTAGGATCTAGATCTTTCAGAGAACCTGCAAGATATGTATCCATTGATTCCCTATCCAACCAAGGAACCCTTCCGCAATGTTCTATAGTGTGAAGAGGTAGAAGAAGGTCAGATAACACCATCACCACTAGTCACTAATGAACTGGTGTAGTCACAACCACTGTAAAAGTTAGAGAGGTTGCTGCTATACTAGACTTGCTAGATGAACTTGAGACATTACCTATATGGTCTGGTAACATCTATACAACCTAGTTTTGACAAGTTTGACTGTAATACCTACTACAAACTCTCATATCCTCATATGATGATGTTAATGAAGTGATTCCAACATTGCAACAATCTGTTGTTTTTTAGTAAAGATGATTTGTTGGTTATGAAAGATGACCTGCTTGAAACCCTCCAACCCATAAGATATTTATCTCATGGCCTGACGGTGGCTTATCAATTTCTTATTAGCCAACACATTAATGATGCCTATAGGGCTGGCCCTAATCTTAAATATGATCTATTTAAAGGCATTCATTCTGGTGAAAAGGACCTACTCATTTGTCATTTTTAGGAATATATACCTCGATATATCTTCTTACCCATACTTCACGATGCTCATTGGACTTTACTTTCCATCTTCACTCGTGAAAGGGAATTAGTACTTGATAACATTTCTGACATTTATTTTGACATTAAAGGTCCTAGCTATTCTACTATAATTCGCAGGAAGCATGACAGTTTTGATGATGCCTGTGAAAAAGTGCTCATTCCACAGATAAGATAGTATGGTAGTGGGTATACTTCCCAGGAGCTAAAGTGATGGAAGGTTACCAGATTATGGCATTACTCCCCTCAGCAACATCGGGTATCCAATGATTGTGGTTTCAATGTATTACATTGAATGTACACCATTGGAGTGTTGCATGTTGTAGTAGAAGAATCTCACAATTATAACTATCATTATCTCAAAGGAAATTATGTTATGATGTTGCTTGAGTCTCCATGGGCAACAATTGACCACCACTTAACATCTCACATGTTTTCATTTTCCTTCTTTCTTTATGACACTCTAAGGATAGTGTGTGTTTTAAGTTTGGGGGGGGTGTAACATGGTGATATAGGTATTTGTATTATCATAAAATTTACTTTCTTTCTTTTTAGCATTTTTTTCATAATTTCTGTATTTCCATCAAAAATTTTAAAATTTCTTGTACAAAATTGAAAATATGCAGATGATGGAAAAATCCCTCTATAAATAATCTAGTTTGCTTTCAAACTATATCTTTTTGCACATAATCAGATATCACAGGAACAATCTTTTTGTTATTTATATTACTTTTATGCTTTTCTCTTCGAACAAATGTCAATCCTTCCTTGATTTTGATTTTAACCTCAACATGTCATCAAAAGATTCTTACCAAAAATATTTGGTTAATATAAAAATTATATTTTGTCAAAGGCATGTTTTCACAAGAACAAAGAAAGAGCTACCTCATTTCTTCTTCTAATTCTTTTCAGCAAAATCCCAAAAAGAGTGAGGAGTGAAAAAGAATTAGAGAGTTGTGCCATATTGAGGAGCTATAGAAACAACATATTGTGTGCTCGTGAACACATATGTGCAATTTTTTTAGTCTATGAAACACTACATCAATTCGAATGGTCATTTAAAGGTACGAAATCTGAAGAGGTGATACTTAGGATGTGCAATCACTACTCTAAATCCAATTGGTTTGAAAGAAGGGATCACTTGCCCATTTAACAAACATATACTAAAATGACCTAGAAAGAAGCAGGGATAACCATAAGCCTTTTTACCTACGCATTTCTTCCACATAATACTTTGACAAGAGTGAAAGCTACTTTGAAAAGTGACATATATGCTAAAGATAAGAACATGACCCAAAAATAATTAGGAACCAAATCGAAGGATCTTTTGGAAAATTGACATTCTTGATAAGTTAGGTCATTTTATGAAAAAGTGAATGGTTCTGATAAGAGGTTTGTAAAAAATTTTATTCTCAACAAAGTCTGGATTTCACTTGCTTGATTGAGTAAATAATGATTCCATTCTCTTGAGTACAAGATAAATTTTAAGTTTGGGAGAGTTTATAACATCACATTTGATGCACTTTTCATAGTCACTTTCATAATAAAATCATTAGAACTAGCTTTTAGATGTTTTGTTTTACTCATTTTACCTTCTTATTACCAATTGGTAGGTTCTAATTATTTTTTTCTAATATTTGAAGGAATTTGGTACAATTTTATTAAAATTGATGAAGAATAACCAATTACTCGATAGACTTCGATTGGCCATCGACCAATAGGGTCAAAAAATGATCCTTCATCCTAAGAATTGACAGAAGACTGTCAAGTTATGCTCAACAGATGTATCGAGCACCAACTTTTTAAGTAGAAGAACATTGACAAAAACTTGTCGAGTGATAGATATCGAGAAAATAATATGCTCACATGTCCAAAGATGATCGACAAACCTATCGAAGAAGCACCAATCATTTACCTCATCGAAAACAGCATCAATTGATACATGTCGTTTCCAAGATGTCAAATGTTTTATCGAAAACCTTATTGAGGACTAGATGCTTGATGATATAAATGAAGAAATAGATATTGATGGCCATGTCGACACTTTTGTTGACATCATTCAAAAACCAAAGGACTATTGTCGATCAGGCCCGTAAAAGATAGACTTGTTGAAGGAACGCTTCATCAGTCATGCACATTGATAGAAGAAGACCAGACGTTGATTACACATGGACCAATCAAGATTGACAGGGTACAAGTCAAAGCCTATAAGGAGACCCCCAAAGTCTCACTTCAAATGACCTTTGATACTCATAGTGTTTCCACCAAGTTCTAGAGCCCAAGGATAAGAGATGTCGACCAGTCTAGTTCTGTGGGCCTCTTCCTTGACGTCTCAATCCATGACCATCAATGATCAAATGAACCTACTTGCACTAAGCTAGGATCAAAGGGAGGATAAGAGCTACCGACCTTATTGTCGACCACTTGCTTGATCAGCCAAAAGGTTAGTAGATCGATCACTCAATATACCTTTGTATCAACACCTTTCTTTTCTTTCTTTATCATGACTTATTCAAGTTGTAATCCATTTGTTTCTTTTGACAAGCTTGTCTAAACTCCATAACTTGGGTTGAGAGTAGTCGTCAGGCCCTCCCAACCATGTAATTGTTCACCTTTCTATTTTATGGCATATGTTCTTATACTCTTGTTTTATTATATCGATTGATGATTAGCTACCCTCTTCTGATGTTGATATGAATATTTTTTGAGAGAATGATTTCAAAAAAATCTAGAGTATAGCATAGTAATGATTCACGATAGTGAGGATTTTCTATAACAATAGTCATACGATTTCCCTATTATCTTTTGGTTATTACCTCAAGAGAGAGAACCCCTTAGATAGAAATATGTTAGGATCTCAAGAGAAGGAAGGAACATATATTTTTTATGACTATTTGCAAAATGGGTAAAGAACATATATAATTAGGAGTGAAGGTTTTACATGATTGTGGATGGTTTGATTGGTGAAACCCAATCTGAGTCACTTTTATCCTTGTTTCATGATTCATCTTTATTTCTTTCCTTTGCTTTTTTCTAAACTTATATTTATTGCTCAATTAGATTAGCTCATTCCTTAATCAAAATATCATCAAATTTAGTCATTTGGTTAAGCTAGACTAAGCTAAGATCTCCCATTCTTATTCTATTATTCCCCTTATCCCTATGTTCAACCCCACATTATTGCAATTGACTTCATATTGAGTTGTGGACATCTCTTCTAGTCAGGTATAGATTTTAAGTCAGATATCTTTGATTGGACAATCATGTTTATACTTTTGACCCACAAAAAAGAGAGATCAGCTGGCCTATCTCATATAGTCGGCACTTTGGAAGGGTCAACTAAAATGGTTCTTCTAGATATAATGTTCCCAAGGAACATAACTCAATGTATCTAAAACTCACACTTTGAGAATTTCCCATCAAACCACTGCTTTTTAAGGATATTATGAACCTATAGGTGTTCATGGTGTTGTTATAGGTTATCAGAGTAAACTAGGATGTCATCGATGAACACTATGACAAAGGTATTGAGGAAAGGATGGAACACACTATTCATGAGGTTTATGAACACACTTGGAGCATTGGACAACCCAAAAGGCAAAGCCAAAAACTCATAGTGGCCATAGCAGGTTCGGAAAGCAGTTTTTAGGATATCTTCACTCTTAGCTCACAAATGGTATCTACATCTCAAGTCGATCTTTGAGAAAACTCAAGAAGTTTTGATCTAGTCAAAGAGGTCATCTATGTGGAGTAGAGGATACTTGTTCTTAATGATAGCCTGATTCATCATTCTATAAGTCTATACCCATGTGAAGCAATTTGTGCTTCTTGTTTACAAGGAGGACCAATGCTCTCCTGGGGGATGTGCTAATTCGAATGAATCCTTTGTCTAATAATTCATGTAATTGCTTGTTTAACTCAAGCAATTCAGTGGGATCCATCATGTATAGTGCCTTGGTAATCAGATTTGTCCCAAGAGCTCGCTCTATTGAGAAGTCCACTTCTCTCTTCAGATGTATACCTGGAAAATCATTCAGAAACACATCGACATAGTCCCTGACTACCTCTATTCCCTCTAAGGGCTATACCTTTTGTTTAGGCTCAGTCATTATATCTAGCATGCTAGACAACCCTTGGCCATCATCTCTTCCACTCTTATGGCTGAAACATACATGTTGGTAGTAGCATCTTTCATACCTCTAATCATAAAGGGTGCATGACTTGGTCTCTCTATTCTTGTTTTCTTCTCCCTACAATCTACCTTTTCATTATAAGTATAAAGGCAATATATTCCTACAATGAGACCAAAATCATTCATATCAAGGAGGATAAAGTCGGTAGGGAGTTCATTATTCATATATTTCACAAGTATGACCAGTGTCTTACGAAGAGATGAGAAGATACAACCATTAGTAGTGACTTCAAGGGAATAACCTAAGTCCTTGAAGTCCAAAAAAAACACGCTTGTCAGATTTCTCAAGTGAAAGTATTAGTAAAACCAAAGTCAAATAAGGTTTTTACATTATGGCCCATTATGTGAAGTAATCTTACATTGCATTTATGGCAATCAAACAATTATGCACTTCATGGTGAATGATAGAAAATGGAGTTCTAGAGATGGTTACCTTCTATGAGTCGGTTGGCATTGTCATGAGCTTCTTCATTACTAATGGTGAAGACTCGGGCCTGTCGAAACTCACAAGTAGTTGAAGCTGCCTCCTTATGTGTTGCAGTCACTGGTAGGGCTGCCACTGGGTCAGGATCTCGAGGGTCAAGGATAGGACATTTTACTTGAAAGTGTCCCTCTTGCTAACAATAGAATCACACTTTCTTCTCGAAAAGGCACTTTCCATGGTGTGTCCTCGCACAGTTGTGACACATCAGGGGATCTCCATGCTCAAGATTCTCATTATGGGGTCTTCCTTTTCCTCCATTTCTACCCTTGCCATGGTGACAACCCTATGTTTTCCTATTATCATTTCTCAGATAGGAAGTGCTTTCAATGAAGCTGAGATACCCCTTGGGCTGGTTTCAAGCATGCATGATGGTCCTTTCCATGTCTAGGGTGAAGTCAAAGGCCTCACTGAAGTTTTGGGGTTTCCTTGCCATTACATGTTGCTTCAACAGGGGATGTAGACATTTAATGAAATGTTCCACTTGCCTCTCCTCAGTCAGCATGTATGAGAAGAATTCCAAGAGACGAAACCTTCAAAGCATAGTTTTCCACTATAATGTTGCCCTAATAGAGGAGCATAGACTGATTTTCCTTCTCCTTCTTGGTAGAGTTGGGAATGAACCTTGCAGTAAAGATGGTGTGGAAGTCTACCCATGTTATAGGTTCCTCAGTCAAATCTCGGCAAGTGATGTAGTTTTCCCACCATAACATTACAACTCCTTCGAGATGGTGGACAGTGAATAGAACTTTCTTATTAGTTTGCATATCCAATGTGTGAAAGCCATTCTCCATAGCTAGGATCCAGACATCTACTTTATTGACAACTTTTGTCTTATCCTTGCCCTAGGACTTTTCTATGTTTAGCTTTATGAAGTAGAGGATTGTGGCTCCAAGATGAGGGTGGATGGGCAGAGGTTTTCCATTCTCATCTCTGGTAACATCCTTAAGGGCTAGGGCAGTAATATCCTCTATGAGACTCTTTTGTTGCCCCAACCAGAGTGCATGGGAGTATGAACTACCACTTCCCTGACGGTCGGCCCTGATCTAGCAACATGGCTATGGTCTTCCTGGGACCTAGCCTCATCCTCTGACATGGGTACACCTTTGGGGTCATTACTTGGGTTCAAGATGTCACAGGGGACGAGATTGGGCTCAGAACCTCCCTCAACAAAGGACACTCCTCTATCCTCTTCTCTTTCTTGGAAGACTCCTCCTCCATAGACCTCTTATTTTTCTATGAGGACCTCTTCAATATCCTAAATTTTGGTAAAATTGAATCATAAGTGATTTATCCCAAATGAAATTATTAATGGAATAATAATGCTTTATGGCATGGGTGCAATCCATGAGACCCATGATACTATTTGCCTTGCAAATATATCTTTAAGAAATAAGAGATTTTGTGCATAAATAATTAGCAATTACAATGAAATTTTGAATAATAGAAATATGGGATAATATGCAAGTTTTCAAAGAAAAATAAGATGTGTGATGTTTTAGATAATTAAAAGAGTAATTATATAGTGTTTTGAGATATCAATTAGTATTATTATCGATCTAAATTTTTTTATACTTGAAAATAATAAGAAAAAGTATAGAATTCTAGAGATTGTGAGGAAAAGGATGTCACATGAGATAATAATAGTTATTTTAACGGGAAGTTTAAAAGAGCAATTTGTCCATATCAAAGACATCTCAACAAATTCCAAAATACTAAAACTAATTTGATAAAGGTAATGATGAGTTTCCATGAAATAAATGTGATCAATTAAAAGAATACTTGGAAGGAAAGTATATATATATATATAAAGAATTTAATTAGTATTTTCCTCTTTCGAGATTATACTTACTTTTCCATGAGTGTTTCATCACAAATGTGGGAAAGAAAGATATTAGTAGGAGGAATATATTTTCTTTCCTAGATTGGTTGAAGTATTAAATAAAGGGGATACTTTTGGAAAGGAGTAATACTCTTTGATGGCTTTCATATTAAGAATATAATTGTGACTTAAGGGGGTGAAGGGTGTTGAGGTTGGTGGTTAAATGTTTTAATTTTCTTCCATATCAACAAATCATAACCCACGACTCTCTCCCTCTCATACGTGGCTATTTAAGCACAAAAACCATACTTTTATGGGAGACTTTCCCCTTCCATTGCGACCAAAAGGGAAGCAAGCCTTGTCTTGCTGCCATCCCTCCCCTCATTTTCTCTATATGTGGGAAACCATTAGGGTTTTGGATGGTATGAATATATAAACCACAGGATCCTTATCTCCATGGATAAGGAGAAGCATGAATTCCTGACGCTAGTCACCACAGGGACCCTGACTCCATGTGACTTGAGGCATTAAGTAATAATAATCGGTCCTAGACTGACCACCAGCAGCAAATCCATGACCGATGGCACTTCATGGAAGGGAAGAAGGACTTGTATTCAGGTGGAACAGGCACCACAAAGGGTACTTTGTGTGTGGAGGATCTGAGGGTAGTGACAGAGGTGGGTATAGACATGAATATGCCTCAATGGGGTAGGTTGGGTCAGAGGCACCCTGTAGAGAAGTAGCATGGAAGAAGAGGAAGGAGGATTGTGACTTGTAGGGAGGTATAAGACTACTAGAATGAGAGGGATTTCTTGTGAAGGATACGCAATTCGAGTGAGTAAGAATGGTGGTGGTTCCAGAGGAAGTGCTATGTGTAGGTGTCTATGTAAGGGACAAAGCCGAAGAAAATGGAGGAAGGAGAAGAGAATCAATAGATTTACCTTTCTGTCCCTGAATCCAATGCAACAAGGTAAGGGTAAAATAAGTTTTTCATTATGTTTTTAGTCCCAACCACATTGGTACGTGATGTTGAGGGGGCCATGGATCATTAATCAGACCGACCACGTAGGAATTACTGGATAATGCCAATAATACTAAAACACATTCCAATTGGCACGTTACTGATTAATTTGTGAAAATTATAGTAAATAATTGGTAACTACCAATATATATATATATATATATATATATATATATATATATATATATATATATATATATATATATATACATATACATATATATATATGTGTGTGTGTGTATATATATGTATATATACATATATATACATATATATACATATATATATACATACACACACACACACACACACACACACACACACACACATATATATATATATATATATATATATATATATATATACTAACCCGTGTTTTTGTTTCATGGAATTTAAGGTACATGCTAAATATGAAGATATCAAGATATGATGGACAGATGAAATTACCTGAAGGCATTAAATCTAACTTGTTAGGAGTACAAAATAGATACTTATTCTTATATGTATAGTTTTTTCGATAGAAATGCATGTATCTACTTAGAGGAGAATCTCATAAACAATATTTGAATTAATGGAAATTGTTTGCTATTATCTATTATTTGGTTGAATATGGATCCTTCAGAATTATAGGTAATGGCTCTCAACCTTTGGATCTTTCCTTGATTGGGGATGTTGAAAAGTGAGGTCATTACATTTAATTGAGCCCCATATTTTTCAAATAATACTTAATAGTTTATAATTTCAACTAATATGTAGAAATATGAAGGACTTATTAGGGCATTTTCTATAGATGGTGGTGTCCAGAAGGGACCAAGACCCGGGGGTTAGCAAAACATTTCTCGGAATTTCTAGTCAACTTACAAGGACTCCCAAGCCCATGCATCCTTCCTAGAAAAAGTTAGAATAATTTTCCTGAAGTAAAATACTTTTAGGTTTTCTTCTCATCTTGATTTGTCCACTTCTCATCCTCTTTCTTAATAAAACCTAAAAGATACTTCCCTCCTCATCTCAAGTTATGATTTTGAGAAGAATTAGGATCAAGACATCCTTCGTCAATTAAGTACATATAATGTGGAAATAATAATGTATATGTAATGTAAAAATAGTGATGAAGTAAGGAAAAATATTTTATGAGTTTTTCCTTGTAGATGTAAACCTTAGATGGATCTAGGGTTTAATCCATTTAGGGTTTAGAAAGACCCAAATTGGGTCAAGGGACATGGAAATTTTAAGATGTTGGTTGTAATCTCTAACCCAATCCCTAAACCATATTTTTGGGAAATGGGAGTAGTGTGGGTAATCGAGTAACCCTACCCATATGAACCCTTCTAAGGGTGAAAAAGAATTTGAAAGATAAAAATGAGTTAAGTGACCTGGTATCCCAGTAATGTGTACATGTGGAGCAAGGTATTAAAGACAAAAGTTTTAAGAAACATAAGCAACCTATGTACAACTCATTTTATTGATATAACTTGATTGAACCCTAAATAAGAGATATTTGGTGAGTTAAAGAGAATGGGGTGAAATAAAGTCATTATGGGAATGACATGTTATCAAGCTAGGAAAGGAAGATCACCTCAGGTTAAGCCTAGAAAGGAAGTCATATGAATAAAACAAAGCCTAAATGAGGGGAGGTTATGAACGTCCACTGTAGGGACTAAAAATCTAAAGAGAGGGTTCCCCATAAAGAGGATCCCCTAAAGAGAGGGCTCACCATGAGATAATAAGGATAAGGGTTAGAAGTTGTAACCGGAAGTATACATTCAAAAATATGAAACCTTCAATTCAACCTATATAATTAGTGTCCCATCCTGGGATGTGTCAACCTAAGAGTGGGAAAAGGACGTATGGAGGAGGAAAAACCCTAAATCCATGGGGTCATGTTGTGACTACGAGAGCCTGACCTCCTCCTATGAGTCAAGAAGACACCCTAGGATAGGGCCTTCCTTAAAAGGGACGGCCAATTGGTTTGAGAATTGTAATAACCTTAAAAGTCCCCTAAAGTATTAAGGATATAAAATATGAAGGCACATACTGTGACGACCCCAATTTCTATATACTTTCCATTGTGACATTCACAGATATGCATGCACTCATATCTATAGATGTCAAAAGGGAAAATATAAGAGATTAAGGTAGTCAACTAAAATTAGAGATTGAGCCAAGATTGAAGTTCACATCATCTCATAAAGCCACACAAACATTCATTCATAAGGATAAAGTCATTACATAGTGAGATAAAATATTGTTCTAAAGAAAGATAAACTTATTACATAGGATCTCAATCATCCTCAACATCCACTAGGAAAAATAAACTAACATGTAGCTAGAATAAGATAAGAGGAATAGATTTGTCTTATAAATCCTCCATGCTTATTAATTTATGCCTTCAGGTACTTTGAGCATGCATTTCACTTTGTTGTCAATTGTTCCTTGCACCTAGAAAATATGAGAAACAAAAATGTCAATAAAGTTGGTATGTGGTAAAAAGTTACACCAATAAGGTTGCATAAAGGAAAATATTTGAAAAAGAAGAAAGAGAGATAAAACCATTTCTTTAGGAAAAAATTAGGTAAACATTCCTTTTATTGCATTCACTTTGATGTGGTTGTATTACACATATTTGCACTTGACTTACATCTAGTGTGGGCAATATAATATCATCATACATCTAACATGGGCCAAGTAATCATACATCCATGTTAGGCAACATACACCCACACCAGGCTATGTGCTCTAGTAGCTACAACCCATCATACTCATTTATGTTATATTAGATTTGGTGAAGTATAACTCATAGTAGTTTAACCAAGCAATCGTATCCAAATATGAGCATTCAAGATATTACATATCATAGGCAACCAGAAATCTAGTCTTATACTTATAAGACCACATACCTGCTTGTTTAGATCAGATATCCAAGGATTTGAATTAATCAAGAAATAAGTCACCCTACAAGGGAAATTAAGGGTACAATATCACTAATGGTCCGTGTAACCAATACTAAGATATGTTCTTAGTTATTATTACTTTTATGCTATATAATTCGGTTTAGGGATTATTCATCTTTTATTTGGGTTTTGAGACTTTATCAGGTCTGATCCATCATAAAAATAGTTTGATTAAAAGACAATATTCAATAATCAATTAGAAGATTTCCATAAACTAGGGTTTCTAAGATGGTTGGATAAAAAAGGGAAAGAAACCCTAAACATATTAATAATTTCATAACATCAACGTTCGTTTAAGGGTTCAGGACCAATCATGATCACTAATCAACATCTAGTGATATCAGATTTTGTTATAAGGATAAACCTTTTATTTCATCTAGAAAGAGAAACTAGATTTAGGGTTTCTTCTAATCCTTTGATCATTTATCAACTTAGAATAGTATTTTGATTTATTTAGAAATCATGGTTTCATGTAGGGTTAAATACATTTTAGACAGTCATACATCATCAAGAAAAGTCATTATCAATAATTAATTTTAATTAAAGAGGACATTTAGGCTTTAGGCAACTATTTTTTAAATGGGGAATGGATCCAGGTCCTGATATATTTTATTTGGATAGATAATATTTTTTTGATCAAAACGGTATATAGGTTCAATATTTTCTGATAATCTTAGCATTTTCTATGATTTTTCTAAGAAAATCAATGTTCTATTAATTAAGATAAAAAAGGAAAGGAATTTACCTTGATCAACAGTCGGATCTGACTGGATCTATGGCTCAGGTTGATCCAAGGATTTGTAGATGGCTTGCAGATTGTTGAAAAGGTGTTTGATGATTGGTCCGAGTAATTGGAGGCTACTCCTGTCTTTAGTTGTTTGCTCCGAACAGGGGATCTGGTCCTTGTTTGCGCCAAAGCTCCCGTGAGCAAGGAAGGTTGGACGAGAAGAAGGAGGGAGGTATGTGCAAGTTGTGAGTGAGGATATACTGCCTCGCTAGAAGCATTGTGACTCTGTGAAGTGCAGGTTCAAACTGATGGAGGTACAGAACATGAGATACAGCAGTGCAAAGAAGGGATCGATTCAGGCTGTACCTCGAGTGTTGATTAGTTGAGGGTCGAGAGAAGATCCGCGATCCTTCCCGGAGTCCCGCACAGTGCCTGAATTCAATGCAGCAGGCAGAAAGTGATCCGTGGAGGTGGTCGAAGTCTGGTAGGGTGATGCCGCAAGATGCTCCAGTCGATATCGGTCTCTGGACCAACACACCCTTCCGTGAGTGTTGGGATGCCTCCGCCTTAGTGCAAGGATGGTACAGACGAAACCGATTGGAGGGAGGAGCTTTGAGGTGCGAGCAGGGTGCAGTGGTTCAGGTCGAAGAAGATGGAGTTGGGTGGAGAAGAGGGGGAGTGGTGATGAGAAATTGAGGGGTCTTTGCAGCTAAAGGAAGGGTTGTGGAGCTACTTAGTTCCTTAATATAGGCACTACGAGGCCTAGGGTTGCCTCCCCTAAAGCGGCCAACGGCTCCATGGTGCTGCCATTTGGGCGATTTCGAATCCCTGATCGTTAGGTATATTTCTTAGGCTCGTTGGAAAGATGAGGAGAAGTCGGATCTGAAGAGCTAACTTTGACGAGAAATGATCAAGAGGTGCGAGAGAGATGAGTGTTTGAAAAATGGCACTACTGAGTAGGTCGAGTACCGTGAGAAATGAGTGAGGAGGATGACTCACTCGTCTCTTCCACTAGATCTGGGCCAGGGTCCATCAGGGTCTAAAAGCTATCATATACATTGATTTTAATTTCTTATATCTCCTAAATGGTTAATCTAATTAAATTGAAATTTTGAGGAGAGATTCATGACCGTATTGAGTAACTATGATATAATTTTGGGGTCCAACTTTGAAAGTTTGATATGTTTATTTACTAAATACATTATCACATGTATCTTAAGACCATAACATACTAGGGTTTGTATTTTTGCAATTTGTGTCACATCTTTGTTCAATTGAGTGAGGAAAGTATATGAGGGTATTTTGGTCAAAAAAATTGATAATAAAACTTTTAAGAGGTAGGTAATTTGTGACACATCTCGAATAGGTCGGATCTTCAGAAAGACATGATCACCTTCCTTGAACTGACGTTCCTGTCAGTGAGCATCTGCATACAATTTATGCCTATCATGTGCTCGCTTCATTCTCTGCCTGATCAGTGCAACTTTATTTGCATACAGTTGCATCTCCTCATATTTCATCAAGGTGTGTTCTCTAACATCGTCCCAATGTAATGGAGATCTGTACGGTCGGCCATAGAGAGCTTCATATGGTGGCATCCCAATACTCGCCTGATAGATATTATTATAGGCGAACTCAGCTAGAGGTAGGTAATGGTCCCACGAGCCTTCCCAGTCAAGCACACAAGCTCGTAGAAGATCCTCCAGAATCTGCACTGTTCGCTCTGACTTTCCATCTGTCTGTGGATGGTAAGTTGTACTGAAGTTCAACTTGGTGCCCAATTCTTCTTGAACCTGTTTCCATAGCTTTGAAGTGAACTTTGGGTCTCAGTCTGAGACAATGGACACTGGAACTCCATGTAGATGTACAATCTCCCGTATATAAAGGTTGACCAACTCAGAAACTTTTGTAGTAGTCTTCTCAGGGAGGAAATGAGCTGACTTGGTGAGACGATCCATGATGACCCATGCAGCGTCGTATCCCTTCCTAGTTCTGGGTAGCCCTACCACGAAATCCATGGTGATGTGTTCCCATTTCCATTTTGGAATTTCAAGGGGTTGTAGTAGACCGCCTGGTCTCTGGTGCTCAGCCTTGATCATCTGGCATGTTAGACATCTGGACACAAATTTAGCAATATCACGCTTCATGCCTCTCCACCAGAACTGACGTTGTAGGTCTATGTACATCTTCATCGTGCCAGGATGGATTGTGTACTTTGACCCATGTGCCTCACTGAGAATCTTTGTCTTTTCAGCTGACTGCTCTGGAACCCACATACGGTTCTTGTATCAAAGACCACCATCAAGACCCACCGACATATGTGATTGAGGCTTAGCCAGGAGAGAGGAGAGTTCTGCAAGCTCGGGACTAGCTTTCTGTGCCTCTAGAAGTTCAGAATGCAGGTTGGATGTGATAGAGATGTTATTGACATGCATACGATCAACCAGGAATTGTGGTCTCCAGCTTGCTAGGTCCTCCATGTTCCTCCATTCGGGTACAGACAAAGATGCACACATAGTTCGTTTCCTACTAAGAGCATCTGCAACTACATTGGCCTTGCCTGGATGGTAGCCAATGGTGAAGTCGTAGTCTTTCAGGTACTCGATCCACTGTCGTTGTCGCAGATTCAGATCCTTTTGCGTCAGAATGTACTTGAGGCTTTTGTGGTCTGTGAAGATATCAAATGTTGCCTCGTACAAGTAGTGCCTCCATATTTTGAGAGCATGGATGATAGCTGCCAACTCCAAATCATGCGTAGGATAATTCAACTCATTGGTTTTTAGCTGTCTGGAAGTGAAGGCCACTACTTTCCCGTTCTACTGTAGGACACACCCTAGTCCATGTCGGGAAGCATCGGTGAATATAACAAATCCTTCATTGCCAGATGGTAGTACAAGGACAAGTGCTGACGTCAACTTCTGCTTGAGCTCTTGGAAGCTAGACTCACAAGCAGCTGACCATATGAAATGCTCGTCCTTTCGAGTTAGATTGGTCAGAGGAAGTGCAACTTTGGAAAAGTTTGGGATGAAACAACGATAATATCAGCCAGACCCAAGAAACTCTGGATTTCAGAAGGATTTCGGGGAGGTTTCCAATCAAGTACACCTGAGACTTTGGCGGGATCGATAGATATATTTCCCCCAGAGATAACATGACCAAGAAACATGACTTTATCAATCCAGAATTCACAATTAGAAAGCTTGCCATAGAATTTTTGGGCTTGAAGAATATCAAGGACAGACTTCAAATGCTCTTGATGTTTCTCCATAAAATTAGAATAGATCAGAATATCATCAATGAAGATGACCATAAACTCATCAAGATAAGGTTGGAAGACTTTATTCATCAAGTTCATGAATACGCCAGGTGTGTTGGTCAACCCAAACGACATCACCAGAAATTCGTAGTGCCCATAACAAATTCAAAAAGCAGTCTTAGATATATTTGAATCCTTGACCTTAAGTTGATGGTAGCCAGAACGAAGATCAATTTTAGAGAAGACTTTAGCAGTATGAAGATGATCAAAGAGGTCATCAATATGAGGGAGAGGATACTTGTTTTTAATGGTATCTTGATTCAACATGCGATAGTCAATACACATTTGCATTGAACCATCCTTCTTTTTAACAAAAAGGACAGGTGCACCCCAAGTTGAAATGCTAGGGTGGATAAAACCATTATCAAGAAGTTATTGTAATTGTTTCTTTAACTCCATAAGCTCAGCAGGTGCCATCCTATACGGTGCCCTAGAAATCGGAGTGGTTCCAGGAAGAAGGTCTATGGAGAACTCAATGTATGTATTTGGAGGAAGCCCAGGAAGCTCCTCTGGGAATACATCTAGGAATTCACGTACCACCTCTAGTCTTTCTACATGCCCGTTGTTAGGACTGGTCTCTGAGACAAATGCGAGGAAGACTTTACATACTTTAGATATGAGCTTTATAGCTTTAAGAGAGGAAATTATTATATTATTACATAATCTTCTTCCGCGAGGTATCACCACAGGAGAGGAATGAGGTTGAGAGAGAACTACCATCTTATTTCTATAGTCAATGTGAGCATGATATGTGTATAGCCAATCCATACCAAGAATAATATCAAAGTCTTCCATGGTTAAGAGAATGAATTGAAAGGGTGTGTCATGATTTTCGAATTTTAGAGGGAGGACATCAGTTTTCTGCAATGCAGTGAATATTTTTCCACTAGGAGTTGCCACATCCAGAATATAACCCAAGTCCCTTATATGTAAGTGCAACATTGAGGCCAGATTTCGAGAAATGAATGTATTTGTGGATCCCGAGTCAAACAATGCTTTAACAGGATGTCCATTCAAGAAAATAATGCCTACATAGGATAATTATATTTTAAATTATTGAAGGCATTGAACAAGATATAAGATATATGAAAATATTTAAGGTTACCTTCGACAAGATGGTTCAGATTTGCTCTAGCCTCTTCTGCTGTTATTGTGAACACTCTAGCATTGTGGTGTCCCTGAGGGGGTGGAGCACCTGCTGGAGGTTTGCCAAGGATAGACGCATTGGGGCATTTGGCAAGGAAATGTCCCTCCTTCTTGCAGTTGTACCAGACTGGCTTGGTGTAGCAACAAGGCCCATCATGTCCTCATCCACAAGTCTTGCATTTGTTGAGGTAATCCATCAGCTTGCTATTCTTCTGTCCTTTCTTCCCTGAACCTCCTCCTTTCCTGATCCTTTATTATGGTCGGGGTGGAACTTCTTCAACTTCTCTTCCTCAGTGGTGGTCAACCCTAAATATCCCATACTAGAAAGCTTCTGCAATCCCTTCTCCCTTTCCTGCTTAAGGGCCATGTCTAGGGCTTCATCTATACTTCTGGGATGGGAGGCTATAACTAGGGTTTTTAGATGGGTAGCAAGGCAGTCTACATAATGCTCAATGAGGCAGTCCTTAGTTTGGATAGGGGCATAGCGTTCCAGAAGCAAAAACTTCGGGGTATAATTGGCCACTAAGAGACTGCCCTACCTAAGATCTATGTACATCTTCTCTTTCCTCTTCCTCTCAGCTATAGGCATGAAACGGTCAGTGAAGAGGGTCTTGAAGGCTTCCCACCCCAAGTTGTCTACTTCCTCTCCCCGGTTCCCACCATAGTTCTCCCACCATATCTTTTCCCCTCCCTTAAGCAGATGGGTGGTGAATTTAACCTTCTTTTCTTCGGGTACTTCTAGGGTACGGAAGGCATTCTCTATGGAAAGGACCCAGGCCTCATCCTTGTCCATGACTTCAGGTTGGTCTTCCCCCCAAAAGCTGTCAGGGTTGATCTTAATGAAGTCTATCACCGTCAGTTCCTTTTTTCCTAGAGGAGCTAGGTTTAGGGGTTCCTTTTGTGGCGAGGGTTTCCATAAAGTCTAGGAGGATTTTTTTCTATTCCTCCCACCTTTCCTTGGTTGCGGCATCAAGATCAAGTACTTCAGAGGTTTCAGGCTCTTTTCTCTTTTTAGAGGATGATTCCTCTAAGGCCTTTGAGTTGCGAGTTTTTGGAGGCATCTTGAAATTAATTTGAACATATTAGATTCATTATTTCAACAATTATTCTCATCATTATCATTATTATCATCACATGATATTTCATTATTCTCCTTTATCAATTATTAATGTTCTTAATGTTATGATTTATGGAGGATATCCTAATAATCTTATCAGGCGATCCTTAGGACTTTCTAAATAGAGAGACTCCTTCATAACCTTATAACAGAGGTAAGAGAGAAAATTTATTTTAAAACATAGCTGAGAGGGAAAAATTTTCCTATAGAAGGGATGACAGGGAACATCTATAGATGAGAAGGTTCCTAAATTAAGGTAAGCCCAAGAATAGGGGACACTTAGGGTATTGTCCAGGTAGACTTATACTTCCATAAAGGTAGCCTCGTGATTTCCAAGCTAAGTGGCTCAGAGACTTTAGTCAGACCCATTGCAGATGCTATCCTAGACACCTTCACCCTTCACATCCCTAACTCAAGGACTACCCTAGACTCAAAATAGGGTGAATGAAGTTCATGTGACTTGACGTGTGAACATTGGCTCTGATACCAACTGTGACAACCCCAATTTCTATATACTTTCCACAGTGACATTCACAGATATGCGTGCACTCATATCAATAGATGTCAAAAGGGAAAAATAAGAGATTAAGGTAATCAACTAAAATCAGAGATTGAGCCAAGATCAAAGTTCACATCATCTCATAAAGCCACACAAACATTCATTCATAAGGATAAAGTCATTACATAATGAGAGAAAATATTGTTCTAAAGAAAGATAACTTTATTACATAGGATCTCAATCATCCTCAACGTCCACTAGGAAAAATAAACTAACATCTAGCAAGAATAATATAAGAGGAATAGATCTATCAAATAAATCCTCCATGCTTATTAATTTATGCCTTCAGGTACTTTGAGCATGCATTTCACTTTGTTGTCAATTTTTCCTTGCACCTAGAAAATACGAGAAACAAAAATGTCAACAAAGTTGGTACGTGGTACAAAGTTACACTAATAAGGTTGCATAAAGGAAAATATTTGAAAAAGAATAAAGAGAGATAAAACCATTTCTTTAGGAGAAAATTAGGTAAACATTCCTTTTATTGCATTCACTTTGATGTGGTTGTACTACATATATTTGCACTTGACTTACATCTAGTGTGGGCAATATAATATTATCATACATCTAACATGGGCCAAGGAATCATACATCCATGTTAGGCAACATACATCCACACCAGGCTAAGTGCTCTTGTAGCTACAACCCATCATACTCATTTATGTTCTCTTAGATTTGGCAAAGTATAACTCATAGTAGTTCAACCAAGAAATCATATCCAAATATGAGCATTTAAGATATTACATATCATAGGCAACCAGAAATCTAGTCTTATACTTATAAGACCACGTAAGATCAGATATCCAAGGATTTGAATTAATCAAGAAATAAGTCACCCTGCAAGGGAAAGAAAGGGTATAATATCACTACTGGTCCATGTAACTAAGACTAAGATATGTTCTTAGTTATTATTACTTTTATGCTATCTAATTCGTTTTAGGGATCATTCATCTTTTATTTGGGTTTTGAGACTTTATCAGGTCTGATCCATCATAAAAATAGTTTGATTAAAAGACAATATTTAATTAATCAATTAGAATATTTCCATAAACTAGGGTTTCTAAGATGGTTGGATAAAAAGGGAAAGCAACCCTAAACATATTAATAATTTCATAACACCAGGGTTCATTTAAGGGTTCAGGACCAATCATGATCACTAATCAACATCTAGTGATATCAGATTTTGTTATAAAGATATACCTTTAATTTCGTGTAGAAAGAGAAACTAGATTTAGGGTTTCTTCTAATCCTTTGATCATTTATCAACTTAGAATAGTATTTCGATTTATTTAGAAATCAAGGTCTCATCTAGGGTTAAATACATTTTAGACAGCCGTACATCATCAAGAAAAGTCATTATCAATAATTAATTTTAATTAAAGAGGTCATTTAGGCTTAAGGCAAATATTTTTGAAATAGGTAACGGATCCAGGTCCTAAAAATATTTTATTTGTATAGAGAATATTTTTCTGATCAAAATGGTATACAGGTTCGATATTTTCTAATAATCTTAGCATTTACTATGATTTTTCTAAAAAAAATCAATGTTCTATTAATTAAGATAAAAAAGGAAAGGAATTTATCTTGATCAACGGCCGGATCCGACTGGATCTATGGCTCAGATTGATCCAAGGATTTGCAGATGGCTTGTAGATTGCTGAAAAGGTGTTTGATGATTGGTCTGAGCAATTGGAGGCTACTCCTGGCTTTAGTTGTTTGCTCCGAATAGGGATCTGGTCCTTGTTTGTGCCAAAGCTCCCGTGAGCAAGGAAGGTTGGACGGGAAGAAGGAGGGGGATATGTGTAAGTTGCGAGTGAGGATATACTGCCTCACTAGAAGCATTGTGACTCTATGAAGTGCAGGTTCAAACTGATGGAGGTACAAAACATGAGCTACAGCAGTGCAAAGAAGGGATCGATTCAGGCTGTACCTCGAGTGTTGATTAGTTGAGGGTCGAGATAAGATCCACGGTCCTTCTTGGAGTCACGTGTGGTGCCTGAGTTCAATGCAGCGGGCAGAAAGTGATCCGTGGAGGTGGTCGGAGTCTGGTCGGGTGATGCCGCAAGATGCTCCAGTCGATATCGGTCTCTGGACCAACACACCCTTTCGTGAGTGTTGGGATGCCTCTGCCTCAGTGCAAGGATGGTACAGATGGAACCGATTGGAGGGAGGAGCTTTGAGGTGCGAGCAGGTTGCAGTGGTTCAGTCCAAAGAAGATGGAGTTGGGTGGAGAAGAGGGGGAGTGGTGACAAGAAATTGAGGGGTCTTTGCAGCTAATGGAAGGGTTGCAGAGCTACTGAGTTCCTTAAATAGGCACCACGAGGCCTAGGGTTGCCTCCCCTAAAGCGGTCAATGGCTCCATGGTGCCGCCATTTGGGTGATTTCAAATCCCTGATCGTTAGGGATATTTCTTAGGCTCGTTGGAAGGATGAGGAGAAGCCAGATCTGAAGAGCTAACTTTGACGAGAAATGATCGAGAGGTGAGAGAGAGACGAGGGTTTGAAAAATGGCACTACTGAGTAGGTCGAGCTCTGCGAGAAATGGGTGAGGAGGATGACTCAGTCGTCTCTTCCACCGGATCTGGATCCGAATCCGGGTCAGGGTTCATCAGGGTCTAAAAGCTATCATATACATTGATTTCAATTGCTTATATCTCCTAAATGGTTAATCCAATTAAATTGAAATATTGAGGAGAGCTTCATGACCTTATTGAGTAACTATGGTATAATTTTGGGGTCCAGTTTCAAAAGATTGATATGTTTATTTACTAAATACATTATCACATGTATGTTAACACCATAACATACTAGGGTTTGTATTTTTGCAATTTGTGACACATCTTTGTTCAACTGAGTGAGGAAAGTATATGAGGGCATTTTGGTCAACAAAATTGATAATAAAACTTTTAAGAGAGAGAAAATTTTATGAAAACTCACTTTGTCACACATACATTCTTTGAACCCTTTGAGTCTTAGGGAGACCCCGCTCCCCCTCCTCCTCAAACAGGTGCCAGAGCCTGGATGACCCAAGGAGTTGGTAATTACAGTGCGCTCAGGGGGATTTGAACCCGGATCCCCCAGGGAGGACAAGTCGGACTGAATCATCTGAGCCACATTGGTCGGGTACATTCTTTGAACCCATGTATGCCATCTCTGAGGGACACAAGTGGTCAAACCCTAGATTGGGAAGACCAGTTGATGAATGCATATTCATCATGATTTTCAATCGCCTTCTTGGGCTGATTTTGATTCAATACATCCAATTTCAGTTACTAAATAACAAAATGTGCAAAATTCCCTAAATGGTTCAATTATCATTGTTTTTAACTGAGTTTTTGTTTATTTTATGTAGGTCTTGATGAAGTCAAACAATCTGTTGGCACCCACCTCCATGCAACCCTAAGAATCACCACCATTCAATCTTCTTCTATATCAACTATCATCCACATCAAACCCAAATGAGTGGGACCCACCTTTATCTACCATTGATCTACCCTCACTCATCCTTGGTCTTAACCATACAGTCTTGACCATACAGTCTTGTCCATACGGTCTTGACCATACAGTCTCACCCATACGGTTTCATCCATACGGTCTCAAGACCGTATGGGCAACCTCACCTCAAAACCGTTTGGATCACTGTCATTCAAGACCATTTGGGCTTCTATCTCTCCACACCATCGAATCTTGGATCTACGGCCCCCGTTCATTTGGGCAAATGGTCTGCCCTATCATTCCCCTCCTAACGGTCCCTCAAGACCATAAGAGTTGCCTCATCTTAAGACTGTTTGAGCAATATCAAACTTGGACCAATTGCCGCCTCTGCCTTCATCTTCTTCGTCCGTCATCTTCAACCACAGGAACCCTAGCTCCACCTACAACATCGACATCTCTGCGACCTGCAACCACCTCCTTTACCCTGACCACCTATGCATCTCCTTGCGGTCTTCTTCAACTGACCCCTGCCTGCATTGCAACCCTAAAGTAGTGATTTCACCACCCTGCTTGCCTCCACCGCCCACCTGCAACAACCACAGAAGCTCTACCGCCCACTCTGCGCCCACTACAAGGAAGCCCTCATGGCCTTGAGACTGTGAGGCAGCGTTCAACCACAGACTGTTAGAACAAACTTGAAGACTGATTGGAGATAGCATCGAGACTGTTTGGTCACTACTCGAGATCGATCTGAGGTCCTAAACTGTTGGGTTTTAGGGGAGACAGAAAAGGCATCGGAACAAAAAACTTTCTCTCCAAAATCCGGAACAAGGAAACACGTCAACGTCTATATAATAGGAAAGGATGGTTTGTGGAATCATACCTTGTACCGAGTCTTGCTCGGCGACAATACCTCGCACCTTGCGCGGTCTTCAAATTCACTCTTCCACGGTGTCTGTGCAGCTCCTGGTCGCACCGGGACTGACGACTCCTGATCTCACCAGACTGTCGGATGACAGTTGTCACCCTGAGCGGCAGTAACCTCCCGCCTCTGAAGTAGTCCACACGGACCACCTGGAACTCCACACTCCTTGTCCCATAAGGAAGTGGAAGGAGTCGCACCCTCCTGTTGACGTATTAGTTGCCAACACACTCTCCTGCCTCCAGTTGCAACTGTAGTTGTCCTTCCCTTGATGCACCTCCCTTTACGGGTAGCACTTGCTTGGGCTCTCTCTCGGTTACCAAACCCAGAGAGAACGACAACTTTGCAGAGCAACTGGTTGCACTAAGTTGTACTTTGAGAAGCCCCCAATACCCCTATATATATAGGAGGGTCATGGGACAGGGTTCTCCATCCCGGGCAATATGGGACTAAAAGTAGGAGTAGAAGGGTTTGAGATTTTCCACAAAAGCAACCAACTCGCAACCTGAACCGATCGGTTGGGGACCTGAACCGGTCGGTTGGGACACCTCAACCGGTCGGTTGGTGGTCCTGGTTGGTTCCCGATTGACATTCCTTCTTTTGTTTCTAATTGGTATCAAATACCAATCCTATTTCCCAATCAAATTGGAAAATTGAAACGAAAGGAAAATTCTCACCAATCCTACTTTCCCAACTTGCTCGGTTGCACCAGTTAAATTGATCGTTTCAACACTTGAAGCAATCGGTTCACCCTGGATTTGAGCCGATCGGCTCAACACTTGAGCCGACTGGTTCAGCAACCTCAGCCGACCGGTTCAACACTTGAACCGATCGGTTGGGAGTGTAGGTTGTGCAGAATCAGTGAATTGCGATTTCAATCAATCTGATACTCCAATCAATATGTCCAACACCTTGAACATTATGATATTGAGCTATCAATCAATTGAGTGTTTAATTGAACTACTAAACTCCTTTAGTAATCAATCTAAACATTGCTTGTGGATAAAACTCCTCTGCCAAGTTAAATCCTATGTGTGTGACCCTGCAGGTCCATTTCACATTGGCAGTGAAAGTCCATAACACTTATGACTTCACAAGCAAAGAGCGGTGCCTAGTCACACATCAGTGCTACCCAAGTGAAAGTAGAAAGTTGGAGAATAACTTTCAATCCTACAATCCGTGAAAGGTGTTACAGTGAATGTATAATTCCTTTGTCATTGATATTCCGAATGAACTCGAGGCATGGAACAGTCATCCTGTCAACGTTCATTCACTTTCTTGATCTCAGAGTAGATTGGAAGAGATATGTATGACATCAATATCACATACTGATTCACACATGCGTGCACGCCTTTCTCAATCCTACTCATCAAGTGGCCATGGATATCAAAATCCCTCAGGAGGGACAAATCCCATATCTATCACTCACCCCTCAAAAGCCCCATGTGTCAAAGCCACCCAATCATCATCTTTATAACAACCCATGTTTCAGGACTGCATTTGATGATTTCAAAGTGTGCCCAACGACATGTGTTGAGTGTAGTGATTTCAGGTCAAAGAATCACACTCACCACCATCACTGTGAGTACTGACTGTGACTACCATGTCATGGTTCCATGTGTCAAACTCACGGTAGGTCTGTCTGGTATACTTGTTCTCTAATAAGTACCTATGTGTTTGGTTTGATATCTTTATATCATGACTAATGAGATTATGTCATCAACCAACACCATAATCTAGTCTTGTGTGTCATTGCTGTCTATCTACCTTCCACAATGACATCCGACTAGGGACATAACAAGAATGTACAAACTCTTAGCATCCGTATGATCTCATCGTTCAGGTACTCAACCTGAAGACATACGTCATTGAGTATTGTCATTCTCTAGACATTCAATCTTTTCTATCACTATCTCATATGACTAAACCAGAAAGAATTGGAAGCTTGCCTTTGTTGTTTATCAAATCAATCTTAATGTATCCCACCAATCATCCCATGATTGGCTCTCAGGGCATACATACCAACATAAACTGATTGGTTGAGAACGGTCCTTGAGACCGATAGAGACAAGGGTGCAAGACCGTTTGGAGACTGGACTTGTACGAGACTGATTGGAAAAGGCGGTGTTGTGAAACCATTTGGAAAAGGTCTGTGCGAGACTGTTTGATGCTATTGGTTGTGAAACCATATGGAAAAGAGACTGTATGAAAAAGTATGTGAACCATTTGGAAAAGTAACGAATCAAGACCGTTTGGAGGCTGGGTCGCGAGACCGTTTGATCGACCTGGACTTTCACAAGACCAGTTGGAAAAGTTGGCTCTACCAAACTGAACAAAAAAGGCATGCATGCAAGACCATTTAGTAAAGTCACATATCAAGATTGTTTAGTCATATGCAAGCAAATCGTTTGGACGTCAATTACACTAAATCATTTGGAAAAGGTCTTGCAAGAACGTTTGATAAAGGCATGTATACCAAGACCGTATGGATACTTACAGCAACCAAATTGTATGGTTCAATTAACTCCAGACTGTATGGAGGACTCACACCAAAAATGTGAGGACCAGACCCGAGCCTATAAATAGGACCAACAGGGTCCCCATTTCAACATCAGTTCTGGGACACCGACAGGCTGCCTATACGTTGGTCTGATCCTGCCACTGTCACTTCACTTGTCGTTCCTGCTACAACTCAAGGAGACCAAGAAGAGAAAGAAGGAGGAGTAAGAAAGACTGCCCGGTCTATCTTGGCGTCCCTTGTTCTTCGTCCAGATCTACTCTGATACGACGTAGGAGACTGTATCATCTTCACCAAGTTGCGGCCACCTTCTACATCATGCTCATGGTAGAATCCTCTCTTTCTTATTCTTCTTGTTTCTCGCATCATGAGCAAGTAATTCCTTTTCATTGGGGTGTGGGGACTAGCCCCGCTGCCCATGCATTCATGTCCTTTCATCTAGCATTCCAAGGCAATGTATATAACTTTTCATTTCATTGCTAATTGATATGCTTGTAGTTTATTATCTACTTTCTTTCATCTTGTTCTTCTCTTCGTAGCATAGAATGTCGATTAATGAGGTAGACTCCTTGACGAGAAATTTGATAGGGTTCCTTGAGGATGTAAGTGTGTATCCTTGAGGGGACGAGCCATCTAACCTACGGTGACACTTTTGTGGTCTAAACATCCCACAGGGAGGACCACAACCTTATTTGGACGATGTATCTTCTGGTTAATCGTCGATGTTTTCTTGCAGACTTATCACCTACATGCTTATCAATTAGTGTGGTTGACTCCCGGACTAGAAATATAATGGGGTTCCTTGAGGTCGTAAGTGTATGATCTGTGAGGGGACGAGCCATCTTGCCCACGGTGACGCTTCTGTGGTCTAAACATCCCTCAGGGAGGACCACAACCTTAGTTGGATGTTGTATCTTCAGAATCGTAAGTGCGTGATCTGGATGGCGACTAGAAATCGGATGCCTAAGAGGACGTTTACGCGGGCCTAAACATCCCTCCGGGAGGGTTCGCAACAGTTCCATTTGGATAGTTAGATACTTGCCTGCATGTTATGTGTTTGGATGTGTTTACATTTGCAGTGGTGGTGAAACCCGATACCATTCCCGCGATTCCATATCATTTAATCTAAAACAAACTTTCATTCTGCTTGTTTACTTTCCTTCAATTAGTTTAATTAATCTCAACCAAATCAATCGTTCTAAATATTAGTCTCACTTGAGCTAGATTCGACTGACAAAGATTCTTAAAAACATTATCCTTTGGGATTCGATCCTTAACTATACTGCGATAAGACCCATCTGCTTATGGGTGGTATTATTGCATGAGGTTTTCGTAAAAGCTTAGGGATTTCAACCCCAAGTGAATTTGTTAGTGCAATAATTTCTATGTCAAATTCTGGCGTCGTTGCCGGGAACAATGGAATCAATTAGTCAAATCTAGTTCTTTTAAGGCTAATCTAGGATTTTACTTTTTCTTTTTGAAACCATTGATCATCTACTTGAATTTCACTCTACTCCATCAATCTTACTTCAAATCTTTTTATTTTAGGTACTTCAAGAAGGACTAGCGCATGCATCGTTTGAACAGTCCCAGACTCACTGTCAGCTTTGATCTTGAGATAGATAGAACCTTTCATCGTCAAAATAGAGAGAAACAAGCAAGAATGGCTCAAGAAGAGGAAATAGCCTGAAGGGTAGCTCAAGCCCTTAATGCACAGAGAGAAAGGCTCATGCAAGAAGCCAGATTTTCCGTTCAAGAAGAAATCCAAAAAGCACAAGCAGCAGTGCAAGCAGTAGAACTACAAAAGGATCTTAGAGAGTTCTCAATCCCTAAAGCTACTAATGTTCGTCATCCAGTACAACCTCCTCCCATCAATGCTTCCAATTTTGAGATTAGGGCACATTGGATCACATTGCTTCAAAATAGTCCATTCTATGGCAAACAAGGAGATGATAGTCAGGAACATCTCTTGAGGTTTATTGATCTATGTGCTATGACAAAGAAAAATGGAGTATTCGACGATGCCATTCATCTCCGTCTCTTCAAGTATTCACTTGTTGATAGAGCAATAAGTTGGTACAATTCATTGCAAAGTGAACCCATCACCACTTGGGAACAACTTCAAAATGTATTTCTAGAAATGTTCTACCCTCCCTCTCTCACCTATGAAATTAGGGGACGGATAAAAAATTTCACTCAAGTCCCTGGAGAAACCCTTGATGAAGCATGGGACAGATACAAAGAGCTTCTACGCAAGTGTCCACACTATGGAATTCCTAAGAATCAACTTATTGAAATCTTCTATACGGGTGTGGATGATGATATCAAGAGATTCTTAGACTCCTCATCTGGAGGAAACTTCATGCGCTAGAGTTATGATAGCGCATGGAGAGTCGTCACCCTGGGAGCTGAGAATCAAGATAATTGGGGAAGGTCTATAGGAAAAGAAGTGTTGAAGGTAGCTATGGCTGAAGTTATTCTTGAATACAAGTCTATCGTTGAGACCCTCAAACTCTTAGTTGCAAAGCAAGACCATATTGAATCATCCCTTTCTGCATTTGGAAGAGGATGTTCACCCCCTCAACAACAAGAATAGATCAAGTCTACCTCACTGTTTTGTGAAGCATGTAAAGGTACTGATCATTCCACTATAGCATGCAATGTTCTGTATGATGTTGTTCTAAGCAACGTTTGTAGTCAAGGTGATTATAGTCAAATTAAAAACCTCAATGCTGTTAATACCATCCCTGGTCAAGGATATTACAATCTGAATCAAATTAGGAACCATCTTGGATTTCAATATGGAAACCCTTCAGGAGCAGAAAACTCGAGACAACCTGGTTCAACTAATCAACAAAGGGGCCCACCAGGATTCCAGTATAATCAACAACAAAATTTTGGGAATCAAGGAAATTTTAGGGGTAATTTTCAGAATAGGAACTTCAACAATTATCAGAACAATTCTCAGTTTTTGAATCCCAACCAAGTCTCTTATCAACAGCAAGGGCAACAAGTCAGTCCCGTCTATCCAGATGACAAACTAACAACAATTGAGAATATGTTGCAATCGCAGTAGACTATGATAGCTAACCAGTAAGCCCACCAGAAAGCTATTGAGTCTCAACTAGCTCAACTTGTAGCTAGCATGAAGCCACTTGCTGGAGCCTTTGCTGGCCAACCTGAGAAAAATGCTAAGCATCTCGAACAATTGAAAGCAGTCACCACCAGGTCAGGAAAAGACTATTATGATCCTTATGTCAAGACACCTGTGGTTATTACAGATGAGGACGAACCTGTGATTGTCTAAGACTCAACAACACCTGATTCTCAACCAAAATAGTCAATAACTACTGATAAGACTGACAAGGAAGGTCTTGAGAAACCTATTGATGAAGAAACTAAAACACCAGAACCTGATATCCATGTATACAAGCCTCGTATACCTTTCCTTGCTCGTTTAAGGTAAACCAAGCTTAATACTCGGTTCAATAAGTTCAAAGATCCTATGAAGAAACTTCATGTTGATATACCCTTTCTTGATGCGTTGGCTGAAATACCAGCATGGATGAAGTATTTGAAGTCACTTCTCACCAAGAAATATATAACTGAGGAACATGAGACAGTCAAGTTAGCAACAACTACTTCAAACATCATCCATAGTAAGATGCCCAAGAAGCAGAAAGATCCAGGATCTTTTGGTATCTCATGCCATATTGGTGATTCCACACATAAGAAGGGACTAGCTGATCTTGGTGCTAGCATTTCAATCATGCCGCTTAGCCTTTGCAAGAGGCTAGGATTTTTAGAATTTCTCCTGACTGGCATGACTATACAACTTGTAGACAATTCGATAAAACGTCTGTTAGGAATTCTCGAAGATGTCCCAGTCAAGGTTGGAAAGGACACCTATGTCCCATGTGATTTTGTCGTAATGGACATAAAGGAAGACACTAGATACCCTCTCATTTTTGGTCATTCGTTCCTTGCCATTGCAAGATCTCTAATTGATGTTGAAGTAGGTACCTTACTTCTCAGACTTGGTAAAGAAACTCTCGAATTCAAATTTTTTGAAAGTATGCGGAGACCAAGCATGCAAGAAGAACTATATCTTATTGATTGCATAGATCAGATGTCACTTCTCACTCAAGAGACTCATGAGTCAGGCGATCCTTTAGAAGTTTCTTTAATGGACCCATCAGCTGATGAACCTATTGATGAACAAGTAAAGGATTGCATCGAGTTTCTCAACTCTACAGAAGAAGATGTTGAAGTTACTTTTTGAGGAACTCAAGCCTATAGAAATGATTGATGACATCTGTGTAAAGGAGGAGACACCCCTCATCCCTGTCATAACACATACCAAACCATATTCATGTGTCCATGAACCTCCCCGTCTAGAAACAACCATCCTCGGGAATGCACCAGTAGCCCAACAGACAGAGACTATTGATTTCATCTTCCCTCCACAATAAAATTTGGATTGCAGTTTCTACCGAGAACATCCACCAGATCCATATCTGATTGACATCAATGTCCAGCAGTACTATGATGGAGGGATAGTACATCAACAAAGGAACTTTTCTTTTGAGCCTCAACATCACTATTTTATAAATGAAGTCGTTCAGATCCCCTACAACTATACTCCACCTCGAATTGAGCAACAAAGAACAAGTCAACATAACTCAGGCTGTGTCCCTATATGCTCTGACATTGCTCGTTCTATATGGGGAAGGATACAAGAAGCTATAATCAAAGTGAAGATAAATGAATGGTTGAGAAAGAAACCACCAAAAGAATATATTAATCCAGCTCCACCTAGAGCCCCACCATGGTGACAGTATCCACGTCGAGCCATCGACATAAAACAAAGGCGCTTGTCGGGAGGCAACCCGATAAATAAATTCGTATTTAGTTTTAATTTTGAATTAGGATTTTTCCGTAATTTTTTTTACCTTTTAGATAATTTTACACCAAATAAAATTGCATCACGAGATGCTATTTTGAGTTCTGACTGGTCTTTATGTTTGAGATTTTCAGATAGAGGAAACACGCTGATTGGAACGCAACCACATCCAGTGGTCCAAACGGAATGAAGTTTCCCCTCCATCTCGGGTTTAAAGTTTGATCGGGATGAGCAAATTTCTAAGTTTGGGGTGAAGGGTGGGTGGTACGTATCTTACTCTCCACTTTCACCCATCTAAATCAGACTTAAGATTTCATTGTCGCATTTTTGACCTAAATTTTCAAAATTTCAAATAAAATTTTCATAAATTTTAAAGTTTTCAAAAGAAATTTGAAAAGATACCGGATGAAGTTTTGACACTTTTTCAATCTCTATGCATTTCGAATCATTATACCCTCCTTATTTGAAGTAGATCCTCAAAAGGACCACTATCTGAAAACTAGCCTTTTGATTGAAATCATCTTGTGAAGCTTATGAATCCTAACATGACGATCTTTATGCAAAAATGGCAAGTGTCTGTCGAACTGATAGGGATCAAACACATCATGCTTCCTAACTGACTAGTGGAACAATAACATGAAATCCCCACTGGATCCCCATCAAGTCATTATTTGAGCAGAGTACAATAAAGAGAACGACCCGGTGCACCGAATTGTAAATCAAGTTGCATTCTGATATGAACTCTCTTCTACACTTCTTCTATCATCTTCGTACCCCTCCATTCATCAAAAGAAACAAAAATAGGCAAAATAATGCCAAAACCTAAGTTCGGGGTGGCACGCCACCTCCCTCTATATCTGCTTCTTCCATACCCCTTGCAAATAAATAGGGGTGTACCACCAAGAAAAGATGCCAAAGTACACACAAAAAGAAATGCAATCTTGAGTCGAATAGAGGAGAGATTCACACACAAAAAATGCAATAAATGAAATTGTAAATAAAATAATAAAAATCTCGAGTCGAATAGAGGAGAGATTTATTCCTTCCTTCCATACCTCCCTTCACTCCCTTTTCTACCTAATGGCACAAATAAATGCCTCCAACACCCTAAAATACACCAGTGTCAGATCAGATGCAAACTTGTTGTTCTGAGGGTATCTTTGGACTCCTACAACACTCTTTGACATGCTTGTTGTTGGAAAAAGTGAGGAGGAAGTGAAGTTGGAAAGCAAACTCAGGAACGAAGATATGGTAAGATGTGTTCAGTGGTCTCAGGAAGTTGAGATGTGTAGTATACTAAGCAGAAAGGAAACAATCGTGATGTGAAGAGGAGGCAATCACATGACCAGAAAGTATTCATTTGGCAACTGTTTTGGATTTTGTGTTACTCAAGGACGAGCAACATTTAAGTTCGGGGTGTTTTGATGAATGCATATTCATCATGATTTTCAGTCACCTTCTTGAGCTCATTTTGATTCAATACATCCAATTTCAGTTACTAAATATCAAAATGTGCAAATTTTCCTAATTGTTTCAATTATCAAGGTTTTTAACTGAGTTTTTGTGGATTTTATGCAGGTCTTGATGAAGTCAAACAATCTGCTGGCACCCACCTCCTTGCAACCCTAAGAATCACCACCATTTGATCTTCATCTCAATCAACCATCATCCACATCAAACCCAAAAGAGTGGGACCCACCTTTATCTGCCATTGATCTACCCTCACTCATCCTTGGTCTTGACCATACGGTCTTGTCCATATGGTCTCACCCATACGGTTTCATCCATACGGTCTCAAGACCTTATGGGAAACCTCACCTCAAAACCATTTGGATCACTGTCATTCAAGACTGTTTGGCCTTCTATCTCTCCACACCATCGGATCTTGGATCTACATCCCCCGTTCATTTGGGCAAATGGTCTACCCTATCGTTCCCCTCCTAACGGTCCCTCAAGACCGTATGAGCTGCATCATCTCAAGACTGTTTGAGAAATATCAGACATGGGCCGATTGCCACCTCCGCCTTCATCTTCTTCGTCTGTCATCTTCAACCATAGGAACCCTAGCTCTGCCTACAGCGTCAGCATCTCTATGACCTGCAACCACCTCCTTTTCCCTGACCACCTGTGCGTCTCCTCACGGTCTTCTTCAACCGACCCCCTGCCTACATTGCAACCCTAAAGTAGCATCCTCACCACCTCACTTGCCTCTGCCGCCCACTTGCAACAACCACGGAAGCTCCGCCGCCCACTCCGCACCCACTGCAGGGAAGCCCACATGATCTTGAGACCGTGAGACGACATTCAACCGCAAACCGTTAGAACAAAACCTGAAGACCGATTGGAGATAGCGTCGAGACTGTTTGTTCACTACTCAAGACCGATCGGAGGTCCTAAACCGATTGGCTGAGAAAGGTCCTTGAGACTGATAGAGCCAAGGGTTTGAGACCATTTGGAGGCTGGACTTGTACGAGACCGATGGAAAAGGTGGTGTTGCGAGACCATTTAAAAAAGTTCTATGCGAGACCGTTTGATGTTGTTGGCTGCGAAACTGAATGGAAAAGAGACCATATGAAAAAAAATGTGAAACCATTTAGAAAAGTAATGAATCAAGACCGTTTGGAGGCTGGGTCGCGAGACCGTTTGATCGCCCTGGACTTTTGCGAGACCGGTTGGAAAAGTTGGCTCTACCAAACTGAATGAAAAAGGAATGCATGCAAGACCATTTGGAAAAGTCACATATCAAGACCGTTTAGTTATATGCAAGAAAATCGTTTGGACGTCAATTACACTAAACCATTTGGAAAAGTTCTTACAAGACTGTTTGATAAAGGCATGTATACCAAGACCGTATGGATACTTATAGAAACCAAACTGTATGGTCACTTAACTCTAGACTATATGAAGGACTCACACCAAAATGTGAGGACCAGACTCGAGCCTATAAAAAGGACCAGCAAGCTCCCCATTTCAGCATCGGTTCTGAGACGTCGACAGGCTACCTGTACACTGGTCTGATCCTTCCACTGTCACTTCACCTTCCATTCCTGCTGCAACTCAAGGAGAATGAGAAGAGAAGGAGGAGTGAGAAAGACTACCCAGTCTATCTTAGCATCCCTTGTTCTTCGTCCAGATCTACTTAGACACGACATAGGATACTGCATCATCTTCACTAAGCTGCGATCACCTTCTACATCATGCTCATGGAAGAATCCTCCCTCTTTCTTATTCTTCTTGTTTCTCACTTCATGAGCGAGTAGTTCCTTTTTGTTGGGGTTCGGGGACTAGCCCCGCTTCCCAAGCATTCATGTCTTTTCATCTAACATTCCAAGGCAATGTATATAACATTTAATTTTTGATTATCTGCTTGCTTTCATCTTGTTCTTCTCTACGTAGCATAGAATGTCGATTAATGAGGTAGAATCCTTGATGAGAAATCTGATAGGGTTCCTTGAGGTTGTAAGTGTGTGATCCGTGAGGGGACAAGCCGTCTAACCTACGGTGACGCTTATGTGGTCTAAACATCCCTCAGGGAGGACCACAGCCTTAGTTGGATGTTGTATCTTCTTGTTAATCGTCGAAGTTTTCTTGCACACTTATCGCCTACATGCTTGTCAAATAGCGTGTTTGACTCCTAGACTAGAAATAGAATGGGGTTCCTTGAGGTCATAAGTGTATGATCCGTGAGGGGACGAGCCATCTAGCCCACGGTGATGCTTCTATGGTCTAAACATCCCTCAGAGAGGACTACAACCTTAGTTGGATGTTGTATCTTTGGAACCATAAGTGCATGATCTGGATGGCGATGAGATATCATATGCCTAAGAGGACGCTTAAGAGGGCCTAAACATCCCTCTGGGAGGGTTCACAGTAGTTCCATTTGGATAGTTAGATGCTTGCCTGGATGTTATGTGTTTGGATGTGTTTGCATGTGTAGTGGTGGTGAAACCCGATACCATCCCAACGATTCCATATCATTTAATTTAAAACAAACTTTCATTCTGCTCGTTTACTTTCCTGCAATTAGTTTAATTAATCTCAACCAAATCAATCGTTCTAAATATTAGTCTCACTTGAGCTAGATTTGACTGACAAAGATTCTTAAAAATGTTGTCATTTGGGATTCGATCCTTAACTATACTGTGATAAGACCCGTCTGCTTGCGGGTGGTATTATTGCACAAGGTTTTGGTAAAAGCTCAGGGATTTCAATTCGAGTGAATTTGTTAGTGCGATAATTTGCACGTCACCAGTATGGCACCAAGCCCCAAATAGGGAAGGCGGACTATGTCCACTATATAGATGAATGACCAAGCCCCAGATTGGGAAGGTCATGGAAAGGTGAAGCCCCATGTAGGGAAGACCAACATGGTACCAAGCCCCAAATACGGAAGGTGTTCCGAGCCCAATGCTAGGACATAAAACGGATAATGTGTTCCCAAGAGAGAGATGAAGGAAATATGAGTTAAAGAATTACATGAGAGAATAATGTGATCAATTGTTGTATAGATGTGACATCTCAAAGAAACCCTTACATAGGGTAGAGCCCTAAGTCAATCCAAATGGAAAGTGGGGAGTATGGAAGGTGCATAAGACCAATGAGATTAGGAGGTGATAATGCCCTGAATGCATAAGACCATACAGTCAGGAGGTAAAAACCATGTTTTATTGAGGCCCATGAATTAAGAGTTTAGCCACCTTCATGAGTTCATGAGGCCCAAGTGGTCAGTGTGAGAGCCACTCCCTAGATACATAAGGATGAGGTCACTCGCAAAATCATTTGCACCCCTACACACCTTCAGGAAATGACTAAGACTAATGAGACATGAGGTGTAAATATAAAAGATACAAAAAGTCATGAAATAATGAAATCTTAAGAGGATTTTTGTATAAACTCAGGAGTGAGAAAGTCACTGGACTTCATGAAATATAAGAATATTGTGGAACTAAAAGTAGGTATGGATTAGGGTCATGTTCAGAATGATTCAACCTAAAATGTGAAATTTTGAGATGATATGTGGGTATACCATATTTGTCCTTAGAATGGGATGAACTTTGTATTTGGGTTGTAGTCAAGTGCTTATTTCATGTCATTTTGAGGGGGAGAGTTTGGGTAGACATGTTATGCATAAGATTGACATATGAGAAAGAATACCTTGAGTTTTAATGACATGATCTTGGATTTGAGGTGTTACGTCACCCTTAGGTGGGAATATATGAATAATGGATTGGAACTTAGGTGAAAAGGGTAATCACCAGATGGGAAAATGAAATTTAAATGGCTAAGTGATAATGTCATAAAAAGAATGGGAGTGTGGGAATTCCCTGAATTCAATTTGGGTATCAAACTTAGTCATAATATGAGGAATTTGACATATACATAAAAGGGACTAAAGATATAGTAGGTAGGATTGCTAACCTTAAGGTTTGATATCAAGTTGAATTATAATTCACCTTGACCTTACTAAGTTTAAACTTTAGGGACACAATTCCTTTTAAGGAGGAATGTAATATCCTCAATTTTGGTTAAATTGAATCATAAGTAATTTTATCCAATGATAAATGTTGCTTTATGGCATGGGTACAACCAACGAGACCAATGAGACTATTTTCTTTGCAAATAGGTCCATGGAGCACAAGATAAGAAATAAGAGTTATTGTGCATAAATAAATAGCATTGAATTTATGAATTGTTGAATAATAGAAATATGGGATAATATGTAAGTTTTCAAAGGAAAATAAGATGTGTGATATTTTACATAATTAAAAGAGTAATTATCTAGCCAGTTTGGAAATACATGTTTTGAGACATCAATTAGTATTATTTTTTTATCTAACTTTTGGTATACTTGAAAATAATAACAAAAAGGAAGAGAATTATAGAAATTTGGAGGAAATGACGTTCCATGAGATAATAATAGTTGTTTTTGTGGCATATTTAAAAGAGAAGCTTGTATATCAAAGACAACTCAATAAATCCCAAAATACTAAAAATAAATTGATATATGTAAAGGTGTGTTTCTATGAAATAAATGTGATCAATTAAAGGAATACTTGAAAGTTGAGCATGGATATATATATATATATATATGCACACATATGAATACTTGACAGGCAACTATGGATATATATATATATATATATATATATAGATATGGGTGTTCATTCATTTCCCACGTGGGTAGCATGGATTTTCGCTACCCGGCAGCCAAAAAAGTAACTCTCCTAGCTAAGAAAATAACTCTGCTATAAAAAAAAGTAACTATGGTGTCAAAAAAGTAACTTTGATGGCCAAAAAAGTAACTCTGTACAAAATATATAGCAGATATATATAAGGACGGCTTTTTTTATTTTGGAGGGGCAAATGATATTATTTTTGGCTCAAATTTTTTGGAGAGCTAGACAAAATAGTCCTCTACAATTTCGAAAAAAAAATTGAAAAAAAGTGATCGGAAGGGTGGGCGGGTAGCTACCCGCGCGGGCAATAAAGATGGGCCCTATATATATATATATATAATATATATATATATATATATATATATATATATATATATATATATATATATATGTATATATATATATATGTATATGTATATGTATATGTATATGTATATGTATATGTATATGTATATGTATATGTATATGTATATGTATATGTATATGTATATGTATATGTATATGTATATGTATATGTATATGTATATGTATATGTATATGTATATATATATGTATGTGTATATATATGTATATATATATGCATACATATGAATACTTGACAGGCAACTATGGATATATATATATATATATATATATATGTATATGTATATATATATATATGTGTGTGTGTATATATATATATATATATATATATATATATATATATATATATATATATACATATACATATACATATACATATATGTATACATTCACACACACACACAGATATATATATATATATGTCTTTGTATAAGAAATTTATTGAGTAATTTCCTCTTTGGAAATTATACATACATTTTCATGAGTGTTTTGTGTTACTCTAGGAAAGAAAGATATTAGTAGGAGGAATTTCTTTCTTACATGGGTTGAAGTATTGAATAAAGGGGATATCTTTGGAAAAGAGTAATACTCTTTGATGGCTTTCGTATTAAGAATATAACCATGACTTAAGGGGATTACGGGTGTTGGGGTCGATGGTTAGATGTTTTAATTTCGTTCCATATCCATGAATCATAACCCAAGACAATCTCCCTTTCATTTGTGGTTATTTTTAGCAGGGAAACCATACATTCATGGGAGACTATCTTGTTGCCTTGGGACCAAAATGGAAGCAAGCCTTGGATTGCCACCATCTGTCTCCATCCCTTTCTCTATATGTGGGAACCCATTAGGGTTTTGGGTGGTATGCATATAAACCACAGGATCCCCTTCTCCACGGCTGATGAAAAGAGTACATACCTGACTCTAGTTTCCCAAGGGATTGTTCTTCCACACTGTTAGAGATGTTAAGCACTAACAGTCGGTCCCAGGATGAGCAATAGAAACACAAGCACAAATGGTGGCACTTCACAGTAGGGCCTAAGGCCTTGCGTTTGTGTGGACCGGGCACCACAGAGGGTACCTTGCGTGCATAGGATCTGAGGGTGGTGACATAGGTGGGTATAGATACAATTGTGCCTCAATGGGGCAGGCTAGGTCAAAGGTGCCCTATAGAACAGACAACGTAGATAGAGAGGAAGGAGGATCATGACATGTAGGGGAAGTGGAGGGACTAATAGAATGAGAGGGAGTTCCTATAGAAGATAGATAGATAGGGTGAGGAGGAATGAGGGTGGTTTCGGCGGCAACACTGTGTGCATGTGTCTGCGTGAGGGCACAAAGCTGACAAGAATGGAGGAAGGAGAAGAGAATCAACAGATATATTGTGACGACCCTAGATTTTCTAAAACTTAATCTGATGTGTGACATCCTAATTGAAACCCTCACCTCAGTGAGAATACCAAGTTAAGCACCACACACTAAGCTAAGAAAAAGAAAATAAGAGGAAGTCAGAAGGAAACAACAGTAGCACATGCACATGAACAACAATAACACCATACAACACATGTTCACCATTCAACATATAATTACAACATGAATTTTTACAATATTTGATATTACATATTAAACAACAAACTTCTACATATACATGTACTACCACTAAACAACATGATCTTAAGACAACAGGTCCACCTGTACATCAGCTCACCACAAAACTCACAACTATCCAGGTCCTCAAGATCATATGTCCACATCACATAAATAAAAGATTACATGTGGTACACGTCAGCACAGTATTCAAGAATATTGTACTGAGTATACCTACGTGTCTTTTTATATACCTCTCATTACTAAGACTTGGTAATAAGATAAAACTAATACTTGGCAGCAATAAACAAATATATGACAAAAGCATACTTGAACAACGAGATATGTATTAACAAAAGAGAACACATGTTTTAGGCTAATTTTCCATTATATGCTTGTGCATCTGCCTACCAATGGGATAGATGCATTTAGGCCTTATGATCTGCTTACCAAAGAGATGGATCACTGTACATGTGATCTGCTTACCAAAGAGATAGATCACTCACTGGCACTATGCTAACCAAAGAGATATAGTTCTATCCATTAATGGAACAGATATATAATGTTTCATGTGTTCACAACAATAAGTATGGAAAATCAAGCAATTTATCATACAAGAACAATCATTTCATCCAATATCATATGCCAAGTATTTTACTACACATATAACACAAGCATATTGTATAATAAGCCAAGTAAGAGGTGATGACATACCTTGATCACAGATATACTAATCATTGCATATTCCTCATGTCCACTATAACCTTGGTCAACCCTGTTTAAAAAAATATCACATATCATCATCAGGTTCTCATCATCTCAACCCTAGTTATGTCCATTTTAGGGTGTATCTTATCTCATTAGGATATTCTCATAATTACTTGTATTCTTATCTTAGATTTATATTACTGATGTCATATTCTATATTATAGTTAATTTACAGGTAAATGTGTTTCACATAATTATGTGAACATATTAACATAGGTCACCTTCATTAATCATAGTAGGGTTACATACCATTTGTTAAGGGTCATCTTCATATTACAAGAATTCTATGCATCCAACTGATATCAAAGTTCCACATTATCTTCCAATTACTGATATTAGGGTGTTTGATAAGCCTTAAACGTGAGTCCAAAAATGGAGGCATGTCTAGGTCATCGGACTTTTGTAATTTATAATACCCGGATGTTTAAGACTCCTGCAACTAGCATAGGGTCGCTTGGAGAATAGGACTTCGGAACCCAAGTTTTATTTGTCTAAGCACATCAACAAGTCTAAGGATAAGGTTTGTTCTAGCAAAAGAATCATAAAGAATTAAACTAAAAACTATCTCCAAAGGGAGTTACCAGAAAGATTAAAGCTTTGGGTATTTTGGGTTTTAGCAATTATTATTGCAGTTTTCATATAAAGGAAACTGGGGAGATAAAACTATTTCTGGAGCATAGCACGAAGAAAGAAAACTTAATCGTGACAAGTAGCGGTGGCCTACATCCAGCACCTTCTTCTTTCAAAGAAGACACCAACGAGCCATGCACTAAGTTCCTTCTCTCAAAGGTACCAGGCATGGGCTCAAGCAGAAGGATAAACTGGGCACAGCTCTAGAAGTTTACAACATCCCCCTCTCGAGGGAGTCAAAATAAGAAATATGATTCGATAGCTAGTCAAAAGCGTGAATCAGAAAGAAGAAACTAGAACTCAGATGCCAGGAAGAGATCATCCAACGAAATAAAGCCACACACAGAACGATATGAGATAAACTCAAAAGATTCCAATAATCATAAGGAGACATAATGGTTTAGTTACAATGATACAATTAATTGAAAGTAAATGTTGTAATGGGAAGATAAATATCAGTCTCCTAGATTTAGGAGAACGAAGTACACAACTGTAGACACCTAAGATAATGCTAACCCAGTACCGGGTAAGGCCCCTATTGGGATACAACCATGTTGGGTCCTTGACTGTGTCGGGTAAGGGTCATATCGGGATAGGACCCCCACCCGATAGGGTCATGTCAGGCTGCTAGCCATGTCGGGCTATAGCCATGATGGGTATAGACCGTATCGGGTTGGGTACTGTGTCGGGTTAGGATACATATTGGGTTAACATTATCTTAAGGCTCTCGAGTTCTTTGTGTCGGGTGTAGGTGGGCGAGCCATCTCGGGTAGAAGCCTAGTTAGAAACTCGGCATGCTAGAAGTGGCCTTGAGGATCATATCATGCTACTTGCTACTACCAGAACGATTTTTATGTGAACTCCCCCCATCCCTCTTGGGATGGGGGTGTTCTCACCTAGTATAGCCTGACAGGCTCCTTGGGACTCGACACACTTGCTCCTTTTCTCTGGGAGTTATCTCTCATAGGGTCCGGCTCATTAGGCTTGTAGCTGCTATTTATAGGTAGTGAGTTGATGGGAGTTGTAGCTTTTATTGGCCCACGTGTCCTTCATCCATTGCTCCGTTCTCGAGGCTTCAGGAGGGCCTGATACAGCTGTCACCCGTCACGTGTGTCAGGTCATGAACATGATGGGCAGTGAGTGCATCACGTATAGTTTTGGTGGGTTGAAGCCTTTGTAGGGCTGTGGCACTGAAGGGTGGCCATGTCAGGTACAGACCTTGTCAGGTTGTGAACCATGACGAGTTAGGCACCATATCAGGTAAAAGGGCCGCAACGGGCTGAGACTCTTTGCACAACACACCCCCATAGGTTGATGTCATATCGGGAAGCAACCATGACTGGTAAGAGGGTGTGTCGGCCTCACGTGCTACTAGACTGGGACGGGGACTTCAAAGCTGATGGGCCTGATGGACCCATTGGTGCTTCTTTTATTGTGGAAAAATAGGAAAAATCCTACAAAAGATGGGAAATATTGTCAGGGGCGTAGTGGTCATAATTTCTTCATTATAAATAAAATAAAATGAAGAGGAAGTTAGGCTTGGAGGCTATTTTGATAATAAAATTTAAGCTCTAGCAACCATAAAATGGGTGTTATCAACTCCTCCAAACTTAGCAATTTGATTGTCCTTAATCAATCTGTACTTATTTTAAAACTTTTATTTGCAGTAATTTTTAAACCAGATGTAGTCTTTAGACCAAGGTTGATTAGATTTTAGGATGTCCTGAGGAAAATTGCTTCTGACCACGACCAATGGACTTTTTACTTGCCTTATTAAACAAAAATTTCTCCCCAACTTCCGTGAGACTTTGGTGCATGATGTTGAAGTTAGCTTTCACACCAAACTGCTTGAATCTTTGGGGGTAGAAGGTGGGGTTTTTAGGAAGGCTTAAGGATTTTGGGTTTTTCTTGCTCCTCATTGGTCCATCCAGGTATGGGTCCATTAATGGGAAAGTGGTCCCTATAGCCCAAGCCAGTTGGCTTTAGAGTAGTGATTTCACATCCTACGTACCACTACGCCGGATCTACCATGCATAAAGATGTGCACTTTTGGGAAGACAAGTGTTTTTTTGGGACAACTCTCATGCTTTTATTCACTCTTGTAATGCTTTCCTCTCTTTTTGGGATTTTGGTGGGTGGGGAAAAGGGAGTTTTGCTGTTTGTTTTCCTTCTCATACACATCTCTTAGCTAGGAGGAGATTATTTTTCAAAGTTGGCATAGAAATGTTATAGTCTTTGTCACTTAAGATTGTCTTTTCAAGAGACCATAGCAGAAATGTACACAACCTTGGGCACAAAGAGAACAAACTGGAAGTTGTACCAAATATTTTTGATAAAGTAATTTTTACAAGCTTGAAAAACATACATTGTATGTATTTCTTGCTATCAAACATTTATATATAGTATGTACATGGAGTATGATGAAGGAAGGAAAGGAAAGGAAAGGGAGAGGAGGGAAAATTTTATAATACCTCCCTCATTGATGCTATGAAGCCCCCCCCAACTTGCCCCACACTGTAACATACCGAATCTTGAACCCTACCCTAGAACTTTGATCTTTTGGGTTTGACCAAACAAGATGGAGGTTAGAATGATCCTAATAATCTAATGCATGAATAATGTAATATAATATGTCAAATAATTCATTTGGTGATAACAAGATGATAAATAACTTAATTGGATGCATAATATGGTTAATGGGCCTCTAATGGGCCATATGATGTAATCCATGTAATAAAGCCTCAAATTAAATAATATACTTCAAATTCGTAATCAACACATTAAAATAAGCTTACATGTCAATTTTCATTTAATTTGGACAACCTTGAAATAATATGGTAATTTAGGAGAGAGAAATTGCCTAAAAGGTGTAATTAATAAATAAATATAATAAATGACTTCAAAAGAGGAAAATAATGTTATATTCGTGATCTACATAATAAATATAGCCTTTGGGTGAATTTTCATCCAATTTGGAGAAAGGTTGCTTAAAAGGTAAAATCAGGAGAGAGAAATATGTAGAACCTTCAAATATTAATTAAATACACAAACAACTCCAATATGTAAAATTGATGGCAAATTCGTGTCCAACACATTAAATGTGACTTATGGGTTAAGTTTCATAAAATTTGGATAACCCTAAAGCCATTAATGAAGGAGGAAAGAGAATATATTAATTGAATGGTTTGACATATTAAATATTCTTAAAAGGCAAATCTAATTTTATATTCAGAATCTACATGCCTTAATTAGACTTTGTGCAAAATTTTACCTAATTTGGGGTTCGTTTGCACCCTCAATATAGGAAAGAGAAAAGGAATAATATTGCAACATTACTTTATTAAATAAAATCGATTTTGTCACACTGGTTTCCTTTTATTCGGACTCATCTGTAACCGTCGGATTTGAATCCAAGGGTAGCGAGATTATCTCCTACCTTGGATCGGACTCCCTGTTTCTGCGTATAGTAAACATGATTTTCTCTTCCACCGTTCTCCGTCCACAGACATCGGTTTCCCGAAATTCTTTCGGGGTTGGTTTCCTTTTTCTTTTCTGAGCTGATTCATCCCTTGTTCTTTCCCTAAATCCCTATATATAGGAAACGCCTAAATTTGTGTTCTCCACAGTTTTTCTCTGATGTTGATCCTCTACGTCTTGTTCTCTCGCGGGTACCCTGGATCCTTTCTCGGTCTCCCTACAATCCTCCTCTACCATCAATTTGCCTAAAAGCTCTGTCTTTGCACCCGACTTCCTCGTTTCCTTCTCTGGTCATCAGTTGGCTTTTGTGGAGTATTGGCGGCGTTGGAACTTGATTCCTCGATCATACACGCTCCTGGTAACTCCCTTTACCCTTTTCCATCCTTCTTTGCTTACGTTTTGGCCTAGCTTGGCGAGTCGTGTAGAGCATCTGGTGCACCTCTGAGCTATGAGTTTTTCTCTGTACCGCTGCCGCATCTTTTGGCCACAAGGCTCATTTTGTTTATCTTGGTTGTCTCCATGTTAGTTGTGCGCCGCTGTTTGTCCTTTTCAGTCGTGGTTTTGAGCCTGTGGCCGTCCTAATCTTGCAGTGCCACCGTGTGACGAGCAGGTTGTCAACTCTGTAACTCAGGGCGCCTCATGTTGCGATCTGAGGATCGTTGGTTTCGGCTTGAGTTCTCGAAGCTCCGGTGACCTTCAGGCGAGGTTGGCTGTGCTTGTATCGCGTGATGGCACCCCCCTGCTGGCCGTGCTCCAGCCATGCCGGGGATGGTAGCTGCTACAACAATCGTTGTGGTTGACACCCTATTTTGCCGTTTGCTTTTACCTCATTTTTGCTTTTCTTCTTAGGGACAAAATAGTAATTTCGTGGTTTTGCTTCTTCTATCCTTGCGCCTTGTTCGGCTGAGTTGGATGAGGGGCCGACCGAGTTGGCCAGCTATGATTGGGCCAACTCAGAGCCACGGCCCACTCCCTCTCTCTCCCTTCCTCTCTTTGCAGTTTTGATGACATGGCTTTTCTCTGATTTATGATTGGTCAGTTTTGTAAAATTAATAACTAATTATTGGATCATCATAAAATTATGGAAAATATTCGTTGGATTCAGAAAAATAAGATCTAACTAATGGTACATGTTTTGATAACTAAATCTAATGTTTAATAATAGGTGTTTTCAATGGATCTAATAAATAATGAATTAACTTGTATAATTCATAACTAATAATTTATAAATCAGAAAAATATAATAAAATATGTTTTGAGCTCAGGAAAATATAACCTAAAATATGGAATAGCTTTTATAACCTAATTCACACATAAATAAAAAGGTGTTTTTAGGGTTTTGTATAATTAATGGAAACCTAACCCTAATTCCACGTATATGCTTAATAGGTGCTTTGGAAGCCTAGGCTTGGACCTAGAAGTGTCTTTGGATGTTTGAATCTATTGTTGAGGTATGCTTGCATCCCCTATTATTTCTATATTGAGAAATTTCTTATTCATCTCTCTTGATGTATGTTGTATCTCATATTCATCCATATTGAGCAATTCTTGTCTCTTATGTATGATTGCATCTCCTATTATTTCTATATTGAGCAATAGCATATCTTTATCATTCTCTTGGTCCTATGGACAGTAGCCTATACACATTGCTCTTTTCTTTTGAAATCATGCTTCATGTGAAGTATCTTATTTTGTTATTGATCTTGTGATCACATATATTCTCTTGGAATCTTATCTTGTTGCCTTGGTGCAAGTTGAACTTTTGATACTATATACCCACTGTGATGTGGATTTTACTTGTTGATATATGCCCACTGTGATGTGGAAGTTTACTTGGTGATATATGCCCACTTTGAAGTGGATTTGTTTATATGTTCGAGTTGTCCATTATGTGATGGCAACAATTGTATAAATCTGACTATACTTCTCTACTTGCCTCTACATTAACATGCTATGTGATTCGGTAGCACTAGAGTAGTATAATTTCATTGGTTTTGTCTCATTATGCAACATGGCAACATTGTGATATCTTTGGGATGGTGGATGTGTGATTCCCCATACCCGGGAAGGATGTGTGATTCCTGTCCCATGTTATATATATTTGGATGGTGGATGTGTGATTCCCCATGCCAGGGCAGGATGTGTGATTCCTGGCCCATGTACCATCAGGGCAAGATGTGTGATTCTTGGCCCATGTCCCACCAGGTTCAAGATGTGTGATTCTTGGCCGCCATTGTTATTTATATTGTTCTAGGGCTATGCTTATCTCACATGCATACAGGTTGATGATGATATGTGCTTTGTTTCCCACCATGGTAGTGGATGTTTATATTGATAGCACATTCTTATTATTTGTTGGTTACGGCAAGTATCCCTTTTTGTTATGATCTTTTCTCTTGATACCCGTTTGGGTGATACTTATCTCTTGCATGGGAAGCCTTGTATATTTTGATATCCCTATATCCTTATATTGCTCAAATTGTTTTTAGTATGCACATACCAGCCTTTGCTGATGTCTCCTTTTGTTTCTCTTTTGTTGGGGTATGCTTCCAACCCTAGGTGGAGGACATGGATGGCAAGACATGTTGACCTAAACTTAGATGATGAAGCTTGGAGACAATCTTGAGGTGGTTTAGATTCCCTCTACATGGATCCTTGTGATGTAAGTTTAAGTTTGTAATCCATTGTTTTATAATTGAATATAGTCAAATATTTTCTTCCGCTGCTATACTTTGGACTTTTGATTACCATTAATAAAGATTTGAAAATTTTACACCCACTCCAACATACCTTTTGAGTGTGTTTGGACTGGAGGTTTATTGTTCAAATTTTTAGTAGAGAAGTGGTTTCACTTCTTTACAGCATGGTATCAGAGCCCATGGTAGTCGGAATCGACTATTTCAATTTTGTCTCCCCATTAGAACCCTTGACTTTTCTAGATAGTTTTAAGTGAGATGTTGACCTTAGAATTGATCAATAATGATCTTTGAATGCAATAAGGTTTGGATTGAGGACAAGAATAGGTTATGAGGAAGTAACCATATGGAAATATTGTGACTTGGTTTTCGCTTTGATTTTGAGCTCACCATTGTTTCATATCGTATGATTCTTCGAAGGAAAATATATTTTCAATTATATTACTATATGTACAAAATTTCTTGGATTTATCGATGTTTTCTTGAACTAAGTCACAATGAAGAGAAATTCTAGTTTGAGTAGAATCTAACCCTAGTTTTATGATTAGGATTGAAATAAAGGTGTACTTGACCTACCCTATGACTTTTTGGATGATCAAGTAGGGTTGATAGGTTAGAGACACAATGACCTAAAATTTCAACCCTAGATGGTGACTATTAGTTGGATACATGAGAAACATAAAATCTCTAAAATCTTTCACAACTAAGAGATGTGGGTAGCTCTAAAAAGTTGTTTAGTTTTACTTGTTAGGTTGAACCCTTTAAGGGGTGGAGAGTAGTTGGTGGTTGATGTTTGAATCTATAGATTTCGAGGACGAAATCCTTTTTAAGGGGTGGAGTGCTGTAACATACCGAATCTTGAACCCTACCCTAGAACTTTGATCTTTGGGTTTGACCAAACAATATGGAGGTTAGAATGATCCTAATAATCTAATGCATGAATAATGTAATATAATATGTCAAATAATTCATTTGGTGATAACAAGATGATAAATAACTTAATTGGATGCATAATATGGTTAATGGGCCTCTAATGGGCCATATGATGTAATCCATGTAATAAAGCCTCAAATTAAATAATATACTTCAAATTCGTAATCAACACATTAAAATAACCTTACATGTCAATTTTCATTTAATTTGGACAACCTTGAAATAATATGGTAATTTAGGAGAGAGAAATTGCCTAAAAGGTGTAATTAATAAATAAATTTAATAAATGACATCAAAAGAGGAAAATAATGTTATATTCTTGATCTACATAATAAATATAGCCTTTGGGTGAATTTTCATCCAATTTGGAGAAAGGTTGCTTAAAAGGTAAAATCAGGAGAGAGAAATATGTAGAACCTTCAAATATTAATTAAATACACAAACAACTCCAATATGTAAAATTGATGGCAAATTCGTGTCCAACACATTAAATGTGACTTATGGGTTAAGTTTCATAAAATTTGGATAACCCTAAAGCCATTAATGAAGGAGGAAAGAGAATATATTAATTGAATGATTTGACATATTAAATGTTCTTAAAAGGCAAATCTAATTTTATATTCAGAATCTACATGCTTTAATTAGACTTTGTGCAAAATTTTACCTAATTTGGGGTTCGTTTGCACGCTCAACATAGGAAAGAGAAAAGGAATAATATTGCAACATCACTTTATTAAATAAAATCGATTTTGTCACACTGGTTTCCTTTTATTCGGACTCATCTGTAACCGTCGGATTTGAATCCAAGGGTAGCGAGATTATCTCCTACCTTGGATCGGACTCCCTGTTTCTGCGTACAGTAAACATGATTTTCTCTTCCACCATTCTCCGTCCACAGACATCGGTTTCCCAAAATTCTTTCGGGGTTGGTTTCCTTTTTCTTTTCTGAGCTGATTCATCCCTTGTTCTTTTCCTAAATCCCTATATATAGGAAACGCCTAAATTTGTGTTCTCCACAGTTTTTCTCTGATGCTGATCCTCTGCGTCTTGTTCTCTCGCGGGTACCCTGGATCCTTTCTCGGTCTCCCTACAATCCTCCTCTACCATCAATTTGCCTAAAAGCTCTGTCTTTGCACCCGACTTCCTCGTTTCCTTCTCTGGTCATCAGTTGGCTTTTGTGGAGTATTGGCGGCGTTGGAACTCGATTCCTCGATCATACACGCTCCTGGTAACTCCCTTTACCCTTTTCCATCCTTCTTTGCTTACGCTGTGGCCTAGCTTGGCGAGTCGTGTAGAGCATCTGGTGCACCTCTGAGCTGTGAGTTTTTCTCTGTACCGCTGCCGCATCTTTTGGCCACAAGGCTCGTTTTGTTTATCTTGGTTGTCTCCATGTTAGTTGTGCACCACCGTTTGTCCTTTTCAGCCGTGGTTTTGAGCCTGTGGCCATCCTGATCTTGCAGTGCCGCCATGTGACGAGCAGGTTGTCGACTCTGTAACTCAGGGCGCCTCAGGTTGCGATCTGAGGATCGTTGGTTTCGGCTTGAGTTCTCGAAGCTCCGGTGACCTTCAGGCGAGGCTGGTTGTGCTTGTATCGCGTGATGGCACCCCCCTGCTGGCCGTGCTCCAGCCATGCCGGGGATGGTAGCTGCTACAACAATCGTTGTGGTTGACACCCTATTTTGCCGTTTGCTTTTACCTCATTTTTGCTTTTCTTCTTAGGGACAAAATAGTAATTTCGTGGTTTTGCTTCTTCTATCCTTGCGCCTTGTTCGGCTGAGTTGGATGAGGGGCCGACCGAGTTGGCCAGCTATGATTGGGCCAACTCAGAGCCACGGCCCACTCCCTCTCTCTCCCTTCCTCTCTTTGCAGTTTTGATGACATGGCTTTTCTCTGATTTATGATTGGTCAGTTTTGTAAAATTAATAACTAATTATTGGATCATCATAAAATTATGGAAAAATATTCGTTGGATTCAGAAAAATAAGATCTAACTAATGGTACATGTTTTGATAACTAAATATAATGTTTAATAATAGGTGTTTTCAATGGATCTAATAAATAATGAATTAACTTGTATAATTCATAACTAATAATTTATAAATCAAAAAAATATAATAAAATATGTTTTGAGCTCAGGAAAATATAACCTAAAATATGGAATAGCTTTTATAACCTAATTCACACATAAATAAAAAGGTGTTTTTAGGGTTTTGTATAATTAATGGAAACCTAACCCTAATTCCACGTATATGCTTAATAGGTGCTTTGGAAGCCTAGGATTGGACCTAGAAGTGTCTTTGGACGTTTGAATCTATTTTTGAGGTATGCTTGCATCCCCTATTATTTCTATATTGAGCAATTTCTTATTCATCTCTCTTGATGTATGTTGTATCTCATATTCATCCATATTGAGCAATTCTTGTCTCTTATGTATGATTGCATCTCCTATTATTTCTATATTGAGCAATAGCCTATCTTTATCATTCTCTTGGTCCTATGGACAGTAGCCTATACACATTGCTCTTTTCTTTTGAAATCATGCTTCATGTGAAGTATCTTATTTTGTTATTGATCTTGTGATCACATATATTCTCTTGGAATTTTATCTTGTTGCCTTGGTGCAAGTTGAACTTTTGATACTATATACCCACTGTGATGTGGATTTTACTTGTTGATATATGCCCACTGTGATGTGGAAGTTTACTTGGTGATATATGCCCACTTTGAAGTGGATTTGTTTATATGTTCGAGTTGTCCATTATGTGATGGCAACAATTGTATAAATCTGACTATACTTCTCTACTTGCCTCTACATTAACATGTTATGTGATTCAGTAGCACTAGAGTAGTATAATTTCATTGGTTTTATCTCATTATGCAACATGGCAACATTGTGATATCTTTGGGATGGTGGATGTGTGATTCCCCATACCCGGGAAGGATGTGTGATTCCTGTCCCATGTTATATATATTTGGATGGTGGATGTGTGATTCCCCATGCCAGGGTAGGATGTGTGATTCCTGGCCCATGTACCATCAGGGCAAGATGTGTGATTCTTGGCCCATGTCCCACCAGGTTCAAGATGTGTGATTCTTGGCCGCCATTGTTATTTATATTGTTCTAGGGCTATGCTTATCTCACATGCATGCAGGTTGATGATGATATGTGCTTTGTTTCCCACCATGGTAGTGGATGTTTATATTGATAGCACATTCTTATTATTTGTTGGTTACGGAAAGTATCCCTTTTTGTTATGATCTTTTCTCTTGATACCTGTTTGGGTGATACTTATCTCTTGCATGGGAAGCCTTGTATATTTTGATGTCCCTATATCCTTATATTGCTCAAATTGTTTTTAGTATGCACATACCAGCCTTTGTTGATGTCTCCTTTTGTTTCTCTTTTGTTGGGGTATGCTTCCAACCCTAGGTGGAGGACATGGATGGCAAGACGTGTTGACCTAAACTTAGATGATGAAGCTTGGAGACAATCTTGAGGTTGTTTAGATTCCCTCTACATTGATCCTTGTGATGTAAGTTTAAGTTTGTAATCCTTTGTTTTATAATTGAATATGGTCAAATATTTTCTTCCGCTGCTATACATTGGACTTTTGATTACCATTAATAAAGATTTGAAAATTTTACACCCACTCCAACATACCTTTTGAGTGTGTTTGGACTGGAGGTTTATTGTTAAAATTTTTAGTAGAGAAGTGGTTTCACTTCTTTACACACACTCTGGCCCAAAGTAGTGAGGTGAATAGGAGAGAGTAGTCATACATCAGTGAGGGTTCAGCATATGTGTGTGCCTTTAGCGAATAGGATCTCCATGACGTATTCTCCTCGTTGGTTGTAGTAGTCAATGTCATGGAGCTTCTCTAGTGCCTTCTTTAGTGTTGTTATGCAGGATATCTAGTGAAGCATGTATACTCCACAGTCATTTGATAAAGGAGCTTGTTGTGGACTGTGGTGGTAGAAATGGAAGTCGTGCCAGGTTACCGCCGGATCTTCAAGATATGTCTTTATCATGGCCACTACGTCGGTGTAGTATTTCTTTGCTAGTCGTTTGAGGGGTATTTTTGGTGTTGTACCATGTATCTAAAAATATTCAGAAGCTCCATGGCACATAGGATGATGAAGGCGTGATTCAGCCCTATTTTAGGGCTTAATTTTGTATCTTTTTGCATTTCAGCCACATCTATACTTATTAGATTACATGTTATTTCCCTCAATATGCTTATTTCTATCAAATGCACTTATGGAGGCTTTTTGCATGTTTTATAGGTACTTTTCCCACTACTTGATGGCATGGAAAGAGGGTGGTCCAGTCTAGGGTTTCCTCAGGCTTGGAGGAGCTCAAAATGAGGCCAAAACCACTTCCAACCTACCCCAAGTGGTCAAAGAAAGTTTTGAAGCAATACCCTCCATGGATGATCAAGTTCAAGGCTCAAATGCATGGGAGAGACACCACCACGACTGTGGTCAGTCCCCACGGTCGTGGTTGACATGCCCCAAGTACAAAAAATCAGTAAAACTCCCAGAAATTGATGAAAATGGCCAAACGACCGTGGGGATCAACACGACGGTGGTCGTAGGTCCCCACCACGACCGTGGTGACCCCCCACGGCCATGGCCATCCATGCACCTCCCTATGATCTCCACATTCTAATAAACCCACGACCGTGCCCATCCACCACGGTCGTGGTCTACCCTACCCACCACATACGGTCGTGCTACTCACAAAATCCACCTAGTTTTCACTACTTTCCCCATTTTGCCCCTAACTTAACCCTAGACCTCCTAGATCCCAATATAAGCCCTAGTGGCGGCTGAGGGTCGAGCGGTTGGCTGCTTAGAACCTCACTTTCTCCCCTTGTCACCTCCACTCCATTCCACTTCACCTCCACCTCAAATCCACTCCACCATTTCCACTACATAACCCCCCATATCTAAGCCTTCCATCCATGTCCCACCACCATTTTACACCATTCCATCCAAGAAGAAGGAGGAGGACGACCTTGCAGCTGCTAGAGAGGAGGAGTCCTTCATCTACACCGAGCTCCATGGCTACTTCTTCCTCTATCTTCTCTCTTTTTGTATTTTCCATGTCTATGAGTAGCTAGTCCCCTTGGGTGGGCTGTTTGGGGAAAATTATGTTACTTTTATGCCATGTTGGGGGATAATGACATGTAAACGTTGTAATTCCATTTGTTAATGATTATATTCTATTTGCATCTCATTCTCCATGGATTGCTTGTTGGTTTGTGTGTGAAATCGCTTAGGAATTTAGGCAAATTCCTACATCCTAATCAATCTCCCTAAACCTAAGTGAGAGATCTAAGTAGATATATTAGATAATTCTAGTGCAATTAGCATGGAGCCTTCTCAAGGCTAGAATGTGGGGGAATTGGGGTCCAAAACCCTAATCTCACCTCCCCATTACTACCCTCGGCCCCTAATTGCCCTAGGAATGTCTAATCTAGAAACCTAGACTTGATTAGACTCTAATTGGATTGAACCTAACCCCTAACCCAATTGAGCCTCGTAAGGGTAGTAGGGGGTGTTAGGGACTAGTTCCCCTATACACAACCTAGCATATCCATGGCCAGTTAGTAGCTTAGGTTAGTCCATTAGACTCTAACTTGTTGTTTGGTTTGGATAATCTAAATGGAATCATAATGTTCATATGTCACCCCCCAACTTAAGTGATAAGTTCATACCCCTAAACAGCCCACACATCTCTTTACTGCTTAAAACCCTAGTTTGTGCTCGCTTAGCTTAGTTAGTTCTTTTCTTGCTTAGTTAGCTTCTTGCCTTGCTCTTGCCTTGTTTATGCTAGTTTAGTTCTTTAATTGTTCTTTTGCTTCTCTGTTGCTTGCCTTAGTGTAAATTGCCTTTTCCTACCTAGCTTAATCCTTTCTTGCTTGTTTAGCCTTAATCTAACCTAGGGTTAACATAGATTTCATTCTTGTCTTTAAGTCCTCTTTTGTTAATAGTAGTTTAACAACCAAATCACCTTTAAACCCTTAACCCTAGTCTCTGCGGTAGGAACCTAGACAAACTAACCTAGCTCTAGTGCCCCCTCTTTTCCCTGTGGATCGACCCTATACTTGCCACCTTCCTATACTACGACACAACCCCGTGCGCTTGCGGGTGTAGTTGTTTTAGTAGACGTAGGTAGCTAGTTTAGGTTTATAAATTTCAAAAGCATAATCCCATCCCGTGTGTTCCGACCTCGTGGGGCGCATCTTGTCGGGTCAAATCAGCTAGTGTGTTGCACCTCTAGCGGAATCACACCAAGCTTTCTGGTGCCGTTGTCGGGGATTAGAGGTGCTCGGCCTAGCTAGTTATTTTTGCTTTAACTTTTCCTACTGCCCTCATCATTGCTATTCTTTATTCATTTCTTTTTGCATTTCTTGTGTATATTGGTTTACTAAGTTGTTTTCTTTTGTTTGGTTGTTCTTTGTGCATGTGACAAGCCATTCGGGAGGAAACAAGATGGAAGTCCAAAGTGCACCTCACAAGCCGCTTCAAAACTACCTCATGCCTAGCAACTACCAATCGCCAATTGCTAGCAGGGTTGATCAAATGCCAGGGGAGCAATTCTCTATTCCTCCAGGTCTTCTTGGGCTCCTGCCCATCTTCTACGGCTCAGAGAGTGAGAACCCCTACAAGCACTTGGACTCCTTTCTTGAAGTATGCTCCACCTTCAGGATATCGAAGGCTAGTGATGATACAATTCGGTTAACCTTGTTCTCTTTCTCCCTCAAAGATAGAGCTAAAGACTGGTATGACTCAAGAAAGGACATCATGAGTTGGGAAACAATGAAGAATGCTTTTTTGAGACAATTCTACTCTATAGCAAGGTTGACACAAATGCGGCGTTCCGTGACAAGTTTTAGTCAAATTGGCAATGAGCAGTTTCATAACGCATGGGAGAGATTCAAGAAGTTGTTGCGAGAGTGTCCTCACCATGAGATCCCTTTATGGCAGCTAGTTCAATCATTCTACTCTAGTTTGTCTCTATAGGACCAAGACACAGTGGACTCTTCTTGTGGAGGTGTTTTCATGGCTAGGCCACCTGAGGAGATATGGCCTTTGTTTGAGCAGTTGGTTGAAGGATCAAGAATTTGATCTTCTAGCATGATGAATGAAAGGGGGTATGCCTTTGGTGAGACACCTCCTACTCATGATGACTCAAGCCCACAAGTGATGAAGATTCTTGGTGACATGGTGAACTTCATGAAGAACCAGGTGACAAATGCTCCTTGCCACCCAGTCAATTCTATTGAGTTCTATGGGGAAGAAAAGAAGGCATCTCACTCCTATAGCTACCAGGAACCACAAAGTCCCACATACAGCTCAAGGTTTGAGGAAGAGGTTCTTTCTAGATTGAGAGTGTTTGATGATGTTCAAAGAGATGTTGCAAGGTTAGAAGAGAGAATAGAGCATCTATCTTCCATAATTTCTCTCCAAGAAGAAAAATTGTCTTCAAGACCCATCGTGAGCCACCATGAAGTAAGTGGACCCATGCCCTTCACAAGTTTTCTACAGTCCACCCCCCATGCAAGTGCATCCCATTCACTCCTTCCAAGGCTATCCCCATCCTTACACTCCTCCACCACCTTCACCACCTCAATTTTCCCAAAACTTCACTTTCCAACCCCAATTCTCTCCTCCTCCTCAATTCTCTTCTCCACCTCAATTTCAACCCCAAGGGCCACCTCCACCTCCTCCACATCCACAACACGCTCCCTCTCCCCATCATGAGCAAGGTAGTGTTGTGATAGTTCTAAGGAGTGGGAAAATTCTTGAGCAGCCCGCAAGTCAAAGAAAGGTTGATAAAGCAAAGCAAAGGTAGCCAAGTGGTGATATTGTGATTGATATTGCTGAAGATGGTGTTGTGATACCGCATGTTGAGTTTGGGATTCCATGTGATCCGCCACATATCCCTTTTGTAGGTCCTACCATCCCTAGTGTTCCGCCTCATGTTCATGTAAGTGCAGCAAAAACTAGTGATCCTCCATTTGTAGAAGCACTAGATGAGCCACCGGAATTGAAAAGGAGGCAAAAGCACAATGTTGATATTCTTGAGGTATTTCGCCAAGAAAAGGTGAACATTCCACTTTTGGATGCTATCAAGCAAATCCCATCATATGCCAAGTTCCTCAAGAACCTATGCACTATGAAAAGAAGGTCAACGGGGAGGATTCCAAAGAAGGTGAGATTGACTGAACAAGTGAGCTCCATCATACAACACTCACTTCCCGTAAAGAGAAAGGACCCAGGAGCCCCACTCATACCTAGTTACATAGGGGGACATCGCATAGACAGGTCCTTACTTGATTTGGGATCTAGTGTGAATTTGATGCCATATCATGTCTATGTTGAGCTAGGCTTAGGCAAGTTGAAGTCGGCACATTGCACTCTCCAGTTGGCGGATAGATCCATAAAAGTGCCTAGGGTAGAGTGGATGATGTCTTGGTGATGATAGATAAGGAAAAAGGCGTGGTATTCCTGGCAGATTTCATTGTACTTGATATGGAGCCAGATGATAGGAAGATTCCCATCATCTTGGGAAGGTCGTTCTTATCTACAACTAATGTCGACATTCATGTGCGGAGTGGCACCATGACAGTCTCATTCATGGACATGAAGATCAACATCAACATGTACAAGACCCCAACCCGGCGAGTTCGAGATAGGGATATTGGACATGATCACTTCACGAGTCCAAATGGTCATTTGAGAGAAGGAAATCAAGGTGAAGAAGTTAATGATGATTATTGTGATCAAAGGGATAAGGAAAATAGATTGAGTGCAAAGGAAGGATGCATGTTTTGCAAGAATGGACACATGAGAATGCCAAATGGATGAATGAATGAAGAATCACCAAGAAGCCTAGCTGAAGGCAAGAAACTCAGCGCTTGTGGGAGGCAACCTACCTAGGTTTGGGAATTTTTGACCCAACCTCACATTTTTGATACTTTTGCTTTATTTTATACAAACACACACGCACTCTTGTGCTTGATAGTTTTCTTTTAAGTTTTGATGATGAGGCAGGTGCTAGACAATAGAGAGAGAGGATATAGAAGTAGATCATGGTCATTTAGTCAGATATGTGGCCAAAGAACAAATAAAATTGAGTGTAAGTTTTGAAGTTAGAAAACTGAGGAGACAACCCCAACACGGCCGTGGAGCTCGACCACGACCTTGGAGCTCGACCACGACCGTGGTGTATGTGGCCAAGCATGACCGTGGTCTACGGCCATGGTCGTGGGAATTATTGCACCAATTTGGCTAAAGTTACAGGTTGTTTTGAAGTTCGGCCACGGCCATGTTGAAGAAGACTGGCCATGACCGTGGTCCTCACCACAGCCGTGGGAATTTTTGCATCAAGTTGGCTGAAGTTACAGTATTTATAGAAGATTGGCAACGGTCGTGGCCACCCGCCACGGACGTGTTGAAGAGGAGTGGCCACGACCGTGGTGATCGACCACGACCATGGCGATCGACCACGACCGTGGTGAGGGTCGAGCACCAGCCACAGCAGGGTGACCTACATTCTGATGCTCTACACCATCCATGATCTTCACCCTACTATCCCTAAGCTCTAGTTTCATGCTGAGGATAGCATGATTCAAAAGTTTGGGGTGGTAGGGTTGTATGCACCACCCTATCTCTCTCTTTTAGTCATTTTGTTCCACCTTTGCCATTCAGTTCAGATTTATTGTTACTGTTCTTTTCACAGCATCTCTGCATCCCATGTAGTTTGCTTTCTTGTCATTTTTGCGTAATTTTCAAAAAAAAATTGCTCTTTTTGCCATGCATTGCATATCATGTAGATTTTTGGTAATTTATACATGTTTTATCTAGGATTTGCTTGTTTTCTGTTTTAAGTTCAACAATATAGGCTTAGATGTGATTGAAGGCAACTTAGCACCATTTTGGCCAATTTTGCCCAAATTTGAGATTTCTTGTCTAAAAAGTGTGTTTTGACCCAATCTCTACTATTTTGAGTAAAAATGATGACCTTTGACAAATGCAAGTGAATTATCATTGTTTGTTGCTAAGTGGTATTAATGTTTGACTTTTTACATGTGCATCACCTCTCTTATGATTGTGATTGAATTGGTTGAATTGTGAAATTGAGCAAGCTTTGAACGCTTAGTGTTTGTGGAATTTCTTGTTTGATATATCAATTTCATTTTGTTCATTCATGTGGTGTGATATCTTGGATGAAGTGTTGGATTAATTCTCATGCAGGATGTCTTATGTGGAAAATCATACCAATGACCCCTCTTTGACCCGACTATTCTTCCACCATCTTCATACCCCTCTGCCTCATAAAAAGATGCCAAAGTGCACATATTAGCCGTGGCCACCTCCAAAAGTTTGTGGTGGCCACATCTCTATCTCCCCACTTCACTCTATCCACCATATGCCCTATCTACATCAAGGGCAAGAAAGAAAAGAAAAAAAATGCAAAATGCAAAAAGAAAATAAAAGGATGCTTCTGTTTAAGAGCATTCAAATAAAGAAAAGATGAGTGTGTAAAAACATTCCAAAAATCTTACCGCAACCCTTTCTTCCACTTTCATACCTATTGAGCTAAGAAGCATCAAACTTAGCTCATTTGCCCTTTTCCGCAGCCACGAGGGTCATTTGGTGTGATTTGAAATATAAGATTGAATGCATGAATGTGAAACAACACTCCTAGTCATTCTTGATTAACGCCACCATGAAACGGTTTACCCGGAACTTTATGGAAGAAATATGGATAACTTGTGTATTCTATGCGCTATATTTGAAGTTCAAATGCTTTTTGCTCTTTTCATGATCAGTTTGTAAAACCAGGAGAGGAGAGAGGTGAAATGCATGTACTTAGTCATCTTTGATCCCATTCAGCAACAATCATCTTTTACATTGCATTTGTCGCTTCTTTTTGTGAAAGTTTGTAGAGAGATTGAGTTGGAGCATACTTGAGGACAAGTATGTTTTAAGTTTGGGGTGGTGATTCAGCCCTATTTTAGGGCTTAATTTTGTGTCTTTTTGCATTTTAGCCACATCTATACTTATTAGATTACATGTTATTTCCCCAAATATGCTTATTTCTATCAAATGCACTTATGGAGGCTTTTTGCATGTTTTATAGGTACTTTGTCCACTACTTGATGGAATGGAAAAAGGATGGTCCAGTCTAGGGTTTCCTCAGGCTTGGAGGAGCTCAAAATGAGGCCAAAACCACTTCCAACCTACCCCAAGTGGTCAAAGAAAGTTTTGAAGCAATACCCTCCATGGATGATCAAGTTCAAGGCTCAAATGCATGGGAGAGACACCACCACGACTGTGGTCAGTCCCCACGGTCGTGGTTGACATGCCCCAAGTACAAAAAATCATTAAAACTCCCAGAAATTGATGAAAATGGCCAAACGGCCGTGGGGATCAACACGACTGTGGCCGTAGGTCCCCACCACGACCATGGTGACCCCCCACGGCCATGGCCATCCATGCACCTCCCTATGATCTCCACATTCTAATAAACCCACGACCGTGCCCATCCACCACGGTCGTGGTCTACCCTACCCACCATGACCGTGGTGACCCACCACGTACGGCCGTGCTACTCACAAAATCCACCTAGTTTTCACTACTTTCCCAATTTTGTCCCTAACTTAACCCTAGACCCCCTAGATTCCAATATAAGCCCTAATGGCAGCTGAGAGTCGGGGGTTGGCTTCTTAGAACCTCATTTTTGTCCCCTTATCACCTCCACTCCATTCCACTTCACCTCCACCTCAAATACACTCCATTTCACCATTTCCACCACATAACCCCCCATATCTAAGCCTTCCATCCACTTCCCACCACCATTTTACACCATTCCATCCAAGAAGAAGGAGGAGGACGACCTTGCAGCTACTGGAGTGGAGGAATCCTTCATCTACACCGAGCTCCATGGCTACTTCTTCCTCTATCTTCTCTCTTTTTGTATTTTCCATGTCTATGAGTATCTAGGCCCCTTGGGTGGGTTGTTTGGGGGAAATTATGTTACTTTGATACCATGTTGGGGAATAATGACATGTAAACGTTGTAATTCCATTTGTGAATGATTATATTCTATTTGCATCTCATTCTCCATGGATTGCTTGTTGGTTTGTGTGTGAAATCACTTAGGAATTTAGGCAAATTACTTATATGTGTGAATTTTGGGATTTGCCCCTAGGTCCAATTCTTGGATCCCTAGGTTGCCTCCCATCTTCCTACATCCTAATCAATCTCCCTAAACCTAAGTGAGAGATCTAAGTAGCTAGATTAGATAATTCTAGTGCAATTAGCATGGAGTCTTCTCAAGGCTAGAATGTGGGGGAATTGGGGTCCAAAACCCTAATCTCACCTCCCCATTACTACCCTTGGCCCCTAATTGCCCTAGGAATGCTTGATCTAGTAACCTAGACTTGATTAGACTCTAATTGGATTGAACCTAACCCCTAACCCAATTGAGCCTCATAAGGGTAGTAGGGGGTGTTAGGGACTAGTTCCCCTATACACAACCTAGCATATCCATGGCTAGTTAGTTGCTTAGGTTAATCCATTAGACTCTAACTTGTTTTTTGGTTTTGATAATCTAAATGGAATCATAATGTTCATATGTCACCCCCCAACTTAAGTGATAAGTTCATACTCCTAAACAGCCCACACATCTCTTTACTGCTTAAAACCCTAGTTTTGTGCTCGCTTAGCTTAGTTAGTTATGTTCTTATTTAGTTAGCTTCTTGCCTTGCTCTTGCCTTGTTTATGCTAGTTTAGTTCTTTAATTGTTCTTTTGCTTCTCTATTGCTTTCCTTAGTGTAAATTGCCTTTTCCTACCTAGCTTAATCCTTTCTTGCTTGTTTAGCCTTAATCTAACCTAGGGTTAACATAGATTTCATTCTTGTCTTTAAGTCCTCTTTTGTTCATAGTAGTTTAACAACCAAATCACCTTTAAACCCTTAACCCTAGTCTCTGTAGTAGGAACCTAGCCAAACTAACCTAGCTCTAGTGCCCCCTCTTTTCCCTGTGGATCGACCCTATACTTGCCACCTTCCGATACTATGACACGACCCTGTGCGCTTGCGGGTGTAGTTGTTTTAGTAGACGTAGGTAGCTAGTTTAGGTTTATAAATTTTGAAAGCATAATCCCATCTCGTGTGTTCTGACCTTGTGGGGCGCATCTAGTCGGGTCAAATCGGCTAGTGTGTTGCACCTCTATAGGAATCGCACCAAGGCGCTATTTCCACTTCCTGGGTCTTGCTAGACTGGGAAGTCCTTTATCACATAGAAGTTCGAGATGCCTCTGTGGCATCAGATACCTTGTTTGATAACCCGATGAAGGCAGAGAGGCAGAAGCTTGAGGTCTATATCTTTGGGGCAGACAAAGACTTGCTCTAAGTGGGGGACCTCCGCAGCACAATAGTTAAACAAGGTGATGTAGTGGGAGCGGAGGTCGGCCACGCAAAGGAACCAGTGCCCCCTATGCTTGTGGGGGCCAACACTAGGTCAAGGTTGTACTATTCCACATGTTTCAGCATATCAACCACCGATCGCGAGTCATGTTCCCCTGATAGTAGTCATCTGGACAAGGCCAGAGTGGCATTGTAGATCAGCTACCGACTTGTCCTAAGCATGATATTCTCAATCATTGCACTTTCCAGGACTCTAAACAGGATCTTCCCTACAACTACTTCTAAGCAGAATATTCCTTTGACCGCTCGGCGTCGTATGGAGAAGTATCTGTTGCTCCAGAGGGTTTCTTCTTCTTCAATCTGCGGCCTCAGGACCATATTTAGCAAATGTTGGTCGCAGACCGTCATATATTCGATGGCACATCTGTCGAAGTCGGCCATTGCGAAGATTGGGATCTTAGACGGCATGGAGAACTTATCGGCCATTGAGGTCTTTGCTCAGAAGGGTTTCTCTGCAAGCGAGTTATTCAAGTCGCTCTCTTCTCCTTCAGATGACTCCTCTGTTAGACTTTCAGACATCTCTTATGTTTCTTCATTTGGCTCTAGTGGGTGTAGAGGAGCAACCGTATCGACACCGTGAGTACTCCCCTGTCCTGTAGGGGCCCCGTCGGCGGGTTTCTTGGTCGCCCCCTCCTCAGGAGTTATTGAAGGATTTGTGGGCCCGCTGGAGCCGGAGGAGAATGATGATTGGAGGAAGAGGGTGATGATGAGGATGACGAAGATGAGGATGTCGGCGGTGATGGCAACCTCTGGGATCACCTTGAGTGGTGACGGGCGTCCCTCTAAACGAGCCTCTGCTTGATGACGTCTAGGTATAGGAGCGCTACCTGCATTATCTGGTTCATTACTTCAAGTTGGCCCGGGAGACCAACTAGGCTCAGTAACTAGTGCTCCTGTTCACCTAGCTATTGCTGGAAGACTTGAAACTTGTAGGTCAGGGAGGAGAAAGTAGCGCTATGAATGTGTGTTACCTCTGGCAAGTTATTGAACTCAAAGACGAAAGCGTGTCCTAGAGAGGAGGGGACTGCCGATCGGCTTTGACTCTTCGTGTTTCTCCTTGCATTGGAGGCACATCCCATTGAATTTGCATCATCCATTAGGGTTGAGTCCACCAAGATGGTGCGCAAGGGCATGTCCTCTGGGTGCGGCGTTGGCACCTTCGCGGCTGTGTCTTCCTCCTCAGTGTGGGGCCGCAGAGAGGATGGTGGAGTAGGTGGGTGGTGAAAGACCACACAACTCTTTGCCTCATCCTCTAGGACGACTGTTGACACCATAGTTTGCGGTGTTGGGGTCTGCTAAACAGACCTGAGCTCAACATCTAAGAGCTCGATGAAGACCTCATAGCTGTTGTGAGAGGCGTCCGGCCGCACCAAGGGTGTGGTTGTGGCCACTGCTGTTACCGGTAGGGTTGAAGCTGGCAGTGTCGCAACAACTACTTCTGAGGCCATGACAGCTGTGGCGGCCTCAGTTGTGTCGATGACCTTGACTATGTGGGTGGAAGTCAACACCTCTTCTATGGTCATGGCGGGTGTTGTTGTGGTAGCCGCGGCTGTGACAACAACTACTAGCTCGACGATGGTGGCGACCAGACAGTCATCAAGTATAACCATCGGTGACTTTTCCTACCGAGCTGTCATAGGTGTGGGCCTCCCTGTGGTGGCCATCCTCTCTTGGATGGTTGTTTGGGCGGCATAGGTTGTGTCAACGATCAAAGATTCAACCTCAATCGTCGTGCAGACTAGCTTCTCCGCATCATAGTTGACGCAGCCTGGGAGGGGTAGGAGGATATTGGTTCTTGTGAACCTATGGAAAAGTTGGCAACCCTTCTTCTTTATGATGTTCACCCTGGTGAGGAGTTTGATGTCTATTTTGTTGTCACCCCTGGTTCGTCATAGGTTGAGAATTTCCTTTGGGTACCTGGGCCCGACCGCGATCAGGTTAACAATTCCTCCCATGTTGTACTCCTTGGTGGCGTCCTTGATCCGATGAAGATGGTTGAGCAGGAAGCACTCCAAGTTGATCGGCTTTCCAGCCATGATGTACCAGATGAGATGCAGCTCTTCAGTGTATAGGTTGTTCGTTTCATACTTACTAAAGAGTAGGCTGGCCACGATCTTATGGACAATCCGCCAGAAGCAGGAGTGGACCGCGGCTACCTTGCTTCTTAGCTTGAAAGAGGACTCACCTGTTAGTTTCTTCCATGTCTTCATCGGGTCAAAGTCTTCGATGTCGCTGATGTAGGATCCATCGTTGAGCAGCTCTTACTCGGTTGTGCTGGTGGAGAAGATCTCATTGAACAACCTCTATGTTATTTCATGCTCTTGATTGTAGAGGCACCCTTGCAGCCCGTCTGCTCTATCATACCTCTTGCTTTCTTCTGGGGTGTTTGGAACCTGGCGGAGGGAGGAGATGAACTCCTTCGTCAACTCGGTGTACGAGTTGGAGAAGATGAAGCGGAGCTTCCAGAGACTGGAAACTTTGAGGACTTTTTCCAACCTGTCGAAGATGTCGATCTTCTAGAAGGAAGCATGATGGCAGAATCTGGTCAGGTGGTAAACCTTTACCGCTAGCTCGATGTGGCACATCTGGTGGTCCGCATCCCTTGGCGTGAATCATCATGGAGAGTGGGCAAGAACTTCAGGTTCCACCGTTGCAGACGGGGTTGCGCTTACCTCGACGTGGGGCCACTTTTCGGACTCAGAGGGCCCAACTGTTGTTGGGTTAGGGCATTTATGCCCTACAGTGGCCATTATTGTGGCCTCAGGGTTGATCCTCTAGCCTTGCTCGTCGACTTGGATGACAGTCTCTTTTGTGCATGCCATTTTCTAAAAAAGATGAAGATTTCATGTTAAATCAAAAAGGGTTATTCATGCAAAATTGTATCCTCCCAATATATGGGATTATAACTTAAACTTATTAAGAATGGTATCGCCCGATACAATTTGGGCGATAACTGTGAAAAAATTATAATGGGTTGCATGAGGAGGCACATTGTTGGGTTTGAAGCAAAACATTATAATTCCTGGCACGCGACATGCAAGTGCACGATACTAAAGAAACTTGGCACGTTCTTGTGCGATACCCATGATAACCCAGTATCGAGTACTAGAGAAAATGATGAACTTAGGAAGTCAGTAGCCTTGGAACATGACACGGCTACACGACACATATATCGCGCAGACCTTGGAGTGATTCGGCAGGCTCTCCCCCAAAATTACTTAGCATGATGTCGCGCAATGCGTGTGTCACGCGATACGGATGAAAACCTGACACGATCAGAATGATAGGAAAAACTGATATGATCACATCAATACTTGGGAAAAACTAATACATGTTTAAAGCTTTACCTGACATGGGCAAGAACATGATACGTGATACGCAGTCGGTGTGCAATACAGGTGGTCGATAGGCCTGCGCGCTAGAGGTTGCACGACACGGGTTATTACTTTGTCAGGCGGAGAGATGGTGAACACAACATAGATGGGTGGTAGGCAGGAAACCCAACACGCGAGCTCGGATGGCTTTGGCGATATGAGAGATTGCGCGATACGGGAGTAGAAGCTACGTAAACTTTGGTAACCCTACAAGGTTAATCTTTCGTTGCTTATATAGCCGTCCGCGAGAAGGGTTAAATGGTAAAAAGGGGGACATGTATCATGCATGCATGCGAATCGCCTTCCAAAGCAAGGTAAAACATGTCTAATCACATCGTGTCATGAGGCTTAGAGGTAGGCGATGCGTTATCTGGCATGCGTTACTCGGCGTGCCTTTTGTGTGCTAGGAGTTTGTATGATGCATCTAGCTCAATGTGGCGCGAGCGCTACCTGACAGAGAGATATGCAGTATGAATGACGTGTCGGGTGCGACACCTGCCCAATATGCTCTGTCTGACACGGTAACCCGATATGCCAAGCATGAGCGATAAAGATGGTTAAACATGTCTGCGCGCCATGCGTTGTGCTCACAATCCATAGAAACTTAGTGAAAACTGAAAAACTAAAGTAAAAGGCACTTGATATGTAAAACATCACTGGCCTAAGTGTAAACCTTAGCCTCATCTAGTATTACACATCAAGGCGATGAAACTAAGTCGGTGTCCCAAAAAACACAAGAGTTAGTGCGTGTGGCATGTGCACAGACTCGGGCCTTATTACAATGAAAGTGTTCAAAATGTTCTTTGTAAGAAAAGGAAATAACATCCTATCCTAAGAAAGTAAAAACTCGGGCTACCTCCCAAGGAGCACTATGATTTCTGTCGTTAGCTTGACATCTTCTATCTTGCTAGGCTTCTTCGGCAGGTGTGGCTTCTGCATCATCTAGGGGCAACTCGGATCACCTTTTGAAAGATCTGTCTTCGTACAACCTTATCACCCGGTGTCCATTGACTGGGAAGACCTTTGCAGGATCATCCTTGTCATATAGCTCCATCATTCCCGACGGGTATACCTTTGCTACCATGAATGGTCCTAACCAATGAGTCTGCATTTTCCCTGGAAAAAGTTGAATATAAGATTTAAAAAGCAAAACCTTGCCACCTTCCTTGACATTTTTCTTCCTCAAGTGGGATTCATTCCAAACTTTAGTTATCTTCTTATAGATCCTTACATTTTCATAGGCGTGAAGCCTAAGTTCTTCAAGTTCTTGTAGTTGGAGAAACCTCTTCTTGTCAGCTAGGGATGGGTCCATATTGAGATGTTTAATGGCCCAGAATGCCTTGTGCTCTAACTCAAAAGGCATATGACATGCCTTCCCATAAATCAATTGATGCGGTGTGGTGCCAATCGGCGTCTTGTACGCTATTCTATATGCCCAGAGAGCATCAAATAGCTTGGTGGACTAGTCCTTCCGAGATTTTCTGACTGTCTTCTCTAGAATCTATTTGATTTGCCTATTTGAAACTTCAACCTGGCCAGACGTCTGGGGATGATACGGGGTAGCAACCTTATGTTGAACCCCATACCTTCACAGAAGTGACTCAAATTGCCTTTCAGCAAAATGCGATCCACCATTGTTGATCACCATTCGAGGGACTCCAAATCTTGGGAAGACTATCTTTGTAAAGAGCTTTATAACAAACTTGGTATCACAAGTGGTGGTGGGTATGGCTTCTACCCACTTGGAGACATAGTCCACCACAACTAGAATTTACTGGAAATTGTATGATGAGGGGAAAGGTCCCATATAGTCAATTCCCCATATGTCAAAGATTTCAACTTCAATCCATTCAGACATAGGCATTTCATTCCTGTGGGAAATATTCCCTATTCTCTGGCACTCACTGTAGGCTTTGACATAGGTGTGAGCATCTTTGAAAATGGTGGGCCAATAGAAACTGGACTGGAGAACCTTGGTTGCGTTTCTTTCATCTCCCAAGTGTCCTCCATAGGGAGAGGAGTGACACTCATACAAGATCTTTGAGGCTTCATCTTCAGGTATACATCTTCGGTAGAGGCTATCGACACAAGCCTAAACAATAAACGGTCATCCCAGTAATAGTACTTCAAATCAGAGAAGAATTTCTTCTTCAGATTATAAGATACTTCAGGCGGTAGTTGTTTGCAGGAAAGATAGTTGCAGATATTAGCATACCATGGCCCTTCTGGATTGGCCATCTGGGCAACGTAAATTGCCTCATCAGCATAGCTTTCATTGATCAGCAGTGGGTGGTCATCCTCCACTCTAATCCTATATAGGTGGTTGGCAACCACATTCTCGGTACCCTTCTTGTCAATGATATCATGATCAAACTCCTATAGAAGTAATGTCCAACACAGAAGCCTAGGCTTAGCATCTTTCTTTTGCATCAGATACTTGATGGCTTCGTGGTCTGTGTGAACAATCACCTTGGAACCCACAACATAAGATCAAAACTTATTAAATGCGTATACAATGTCTAGCATTTCCTTCTCAGTGGTGGTGTAATTCATTTGGGCTTCGTCTAATATTTTACTGGCATAGAAGATCACATGATGCTTTTTGTCCTTCTTTTATCCTAGGATTGCGCCTATAGCAAAATCACTAGCGTCACACATAAGTTCAAACGGAAGGTTCCAGTCAGGCGACTGGATAATGGGTGCAAAGAGTAGAGCATCCTTTAAGATGGAGAATGTCGTGAGGCATACTTCTGTGAAATCGAACTTCACATCCTTCATCAACAGATTTGACAATGGCTTTGCAATCGTTGAGAAGTCCTTGAAAAACCTTTTGTAGTAGCTGGCATGCCCTAAGAAGCTTCTGACTTCTGTCACAAACATGGGTGGAGGGAGCTTTATAATTGCTTCCACCTTAGACTGGTCAACTTCAGTGCCCTTGTGGGACACTTTATGTCCTAGAATGATACCTTCTTGTACCATAAAATGGCACTTTTCCCAATTAAGGGTGAGACTCTGCTCTTCACATCTTTTCAATACCAAAGACAAATTATTCAAGTAACCATCAAAAGAGCTTCCATAGACGTTGAAGTCATCCATGAAGACTTCCATCTTATCTTCTAAGAAATTTGTGAAGATAGTGTTCATGCACCGTTGAAAGGTTGCAGAGCCCAAAGGGCATTCTTCTAAAAGCAAAAGTTCCATAAATGCAGGTGAAGGTAGTCTTTTCCTGATCGTCTGGATGAATGGGGATCTGATAGAACCCTGAATACCCATCTAACCAACAAAAGTATGAATGATGGGCCATATGCTCAAGCATCTAGTCAATGAAATGGAGAGGAAAGTGATCTTTATGGGTGGCGGTGTTTAGCTTTCAGTAGTCTATATACATCTGCCAGCTAGTAACGGTCTTATTTACAACTTTAACCCCATTATCTCCCTTGATTAGCACGATACCTCTCTTATTAGGGACTACCTAAATGGGACTCACCCACGTATTGTCACTGATGGTGTATATGATTCCTGCATCAAGGACCTTTACAACTTCCTTGCTAACTAGCTCTCATGACTTCTCATTCAGTTTCCATTGCAATTGGGCGTAGGGTTTGGAATTTTCTTCAAGATGGATTATGTGCATACACACAGAAGGGCTAATGCCCCTTAGTTCTCCAATCAAGTAACCTAAGGCTTTCCTTTGTAGCTTTAGCTCCACCAACATTTTTTCCTTCTGATCGTCAGTCATCTCTGAGTTGATAATAATTGGGTTCATTTTTTCTTCATCCAGGAATCGATACTCCAAACCTTTATGCAAAACTTTTAATTTGGGCGGGGTCTTCTCTTCTTGTTCTTCAGTGGGATCACTTCATAGTGCAACATACATCATCGTCTCAACTGGGCCATCTGCTTCAGGCATGTCTTCAACATCCAGAAATGCCAGGAGTTCTTTCACCTCTGGGTCTTTGACCACCTGTGTGTTGTCTTCCAAGGCGCGCATCATTGAGTCCACCATAGTCTTCGCCTCCCTTACCTCATCGCAGAGTTGCTGATAACTTTCAACAAAATAAGAAGATTCAAAGAACAAGGGGGCTTTCATGCAGTCACAGATGTTGAAGTCGATATGCTCTCGTCCAACTCTGATCGTTATCATCCCTACCTCCACATTGATGAGTGTTTTGTCGGTTGCAAGGAAAGGTCACCCAAAAATCATTGGGCAGCTAGGGTCCTTCAAGGTATCAATTAGAACGATGTCATAGGGTATAAAGAACCGCCCAACCCTAATGGCCACATCTTTCACCTCTCCAACCGGTCTTGTGAAGGTGTGGTCTGCTAGCTGGATTCTCATGTTTCTAATTACTATATCAGTAAGTCCCAACCTCTTTGCAAGCCACAATGACATTAAGCTGATGCTCGCTCCTAGATCTGCCAGACCTTTACGGGTCATGTTGTCTCCGACTTGGAAGGGAATGACAAAGGCTCTGGGATCTTTCTTCTTGGAAGGCATACTTGCCTTAACAAAAGAACTAGACATCTACACTAACTTCATAGTTTCAACATCTTCTCTTCTCTTTTTCCTTGAAATCAAGTCCTTGAGGAACTTTGCATATGTGGGCATTTCCTTGATGGCATCCAGGAACGGGATGTCGAGGTGCAACTTTTTCAGAGAATCCATGAACTTTTCATACCTTTTCTTTAATTGGGCTTTCACTAGCTTGTGTGGGAAAGGTATGTGGGATGCTTATCTATCTGGATGCTCCTCAGAAGTTGCATCGTCATCTCCTTTCACTGTTACTATCTTTTTCTTTGCAAGTACTTCTGCTGATTCATCAAGGGTTACATCCTTGACTGGTGTTGTTACTGTTGTTTCTCTCTTCTCATCGGCTGGGTGTATCACTATTCCTGACCTCAAGACGGCCATCTTATCGGTTTCATTTCCTCATGGGTTCGCCTCAGTGATGGACGAGAATCGCCTTACCTGTTGGTTGATACTTTGGGCTAGGCTTGCCAACTGCTGGTCTTTTTGCTTGTTGTGCTGCTGGAGCTCCCCGATTTGAGTCGAAAAACCTCCTATTTGTTGTTGCATTAGTTTGAGCAATGTCGTGTTGTCCATGTAACTCTTGTGTAGATTCTCATTCAGATCATTCTATTTCTTGGAAAAGGACATTAACTTTGTCATCATTGACGGTCATTGTTGTTGACCTTGTTGGGTGTTTGGGTAGTTTCTTGGTTGCTGGAAACTTGCTTGGCGTTGATGATTCTACTGCCCTCTTGAAGAGGTTCCACCAACCAATTGGTGAGAGTTTTCTACCGCGATGGTGTTTCCATACTAAAATCAGGGATGGTCGGGACATTGATATTGGACATAACTCACATTCTCCATACTTTCATCATCGGGCACACTCTGCATAGCCGTGTGTGGACAAAAGTCGGAAAGATGGTCCGCCTCTCCACACGTGACACATCTTTTAACTACTTCTTGTCGTACCTTGCCTTTGTAGCTTTTCTCCTTCAGGGTTTGAACATCAGTAACTATTTTTTCTAGCTTGGCGGCTAGCGCTTCCATCACTTTTGATTCTCCTGGGGTAGAGCGACTCGTCGACTCTCTATCATATTCATTGTCCAGCTCATTTGTGACCATATTGTCTATAATCTCCCTAGCTCTTTAGGCACTGAGCCCCAAGAAATCAATGGCTGCTACAACGTTCAATGATTTCCTCTCTCCAACACACAGGCCATTGTAGAAGTTGGTGATCAGCTTGGGCTCAGAAAAACCATGGTGTGGGCACTCTCTCTGATAGCCTTCGAATCTTTCTTAAGTTTCATGCAAGTTCTCTAAAACTTTCTACGAGAATATGGTTATCTTGCTTTGGCATTTTATCGTTCTCTCTATTGGGAAGAACTTAGCAATAAAAGTGTTGGCCAGGTGTTCCCAGTCGGGGAGGTTGCCATCTTGGAGGCTTGTGTACCATTCTAGAGCTTTGTCCCTTAAGGAGAAAGGAAAGCACTAGGTGTAGATGTAAGATATCGGGACCCTATTGATCTTGAAAGTCTTACAGGTCCTTTTGATTGTCGTAAGACTGTTGTAAGGATTCTCTTCACTAGTATTCCCTCCGAACCGGTCGTGTTGCAGCATTTAGAGAAAGGCAGGCTTTAGCTCAAAGTTAGCCACATTGAACGGTTGCTCCACCACTGGGTTCCTTTCTTCATTTGCCCTAACTTGGATAAAAGAACGAAGAGATAGAGCTTTGGGTGCTTCCTTAGCCATTGCTTTCCAGACACAAGAGGGTTTGAAGAGATGAAGAAGTACCTAGAAAGAAAAGATGAAAAAGTGTGATTATGTTGTATAAATTATGTACAATAAGTATTTGCGATATTATATGCATATGTACAAGGTTTTTGGCAAAGTGAAAGTAAAACTCGAGTTCGTAGAACGGTATTCATTTCCGAGTCACCAGCAACGGCGCAAAAAAGTTGATAAACCTTAAATGTGGGTCCAAAAATGGAGACATGTCAAGGTCATCAGACTTTAGTAATTTATAATACCTGAATGGTTAAGACTCATGCAACTAGCACATGGTCGAAGTAGTTCGGGGTCGAACACAGGGACTTGGAGAATAGAACTGTGGAACCCAAGTTTTACTTGTCTAAGAATGTCAAAAAGTCAAAGGATAAGGTTTGGTGTAGCAAAAGAATCATAAAGAATTAACCTGAAATCTATCTCCAAGGGGAGTTACCAGAAAGATTAAAGCTTTGGGTATTTTGGGTTTTAGTAGTTTTTATGGTAGTTTTCATATAAAGGAAACCGAGGAGATAAAACTATTTTTGGAGCATAGCACAAAGAAAGAAAAGTTAATCATGACAAGAAACGGTGGCCTACATCCAGCACCTTCTTCTCTCAAAGAAGACACCAACGAGCCATGCACTAAGTTCCTTCTCTCAAAGGTACCAGGCATGGGCTCATGCGAAAGGGAAAACTGGGCACATCTCTGGTTCTGAGTACTTTTGTACACATGAATCAAACCAAGCTCTAGAGTTTACAACATCCCCCTCTCTAGTGAGTCAAAACAAGAAACACGATTTGATAGCTAGTCAAAATTGTGAATCAGAAAGAAGAAACTAGAACTCAGATGCCATGAAGAAATCATCCAACGAAATAAAGCCACACACAGAATGATATGAGATAAACTCCACAGATTCCAATAATCATAAGGAGACAAAATGGTTTAGTTACAATGTTGTAATTGATTGAAAGTAAATTTGTAAAGGGATTGATTTAGCATAACGAAGTACACAACAACAGACACCTAAGATAATGCTAAACTGGTATCGGGTAAGGGCCTTATCAGGATACGACCGTGTTGGGTCTTTGAGCGTGTTAGGTAAGGGTTGTATTGAGATAGGACCCCCGCACAATAGGATTATGTCGAGCACCATCCATGACGGGTATAGACAATATCAGGTTGGGTATGAGTTAGGATACATACTGGGTTAACATTATCTTAAGGCTCTTGAGTTCTTCGTTTTGAGTGTAGGTGGGTGAGCCATCTCATGTAGAAGCCTAGTTAGAAACCTGACATGCTGGAAGTGGCCTTGAGGATCATATCGTGCTTCTTGCTGCTACCAGAACGGTTTCTAAGTGAACTTCCCCCTTCTCACCTAGTATTGCTCGGCAGGCTCCTTGGGACTCGACGCACTAGCTCCTTTTCTCTGGGAGTTAGCTCTCATAGGGTCTGACCCATTAGGCCTGTAGCTTCTATTTATAGGCAACGACTTGATGAGAGTTGTAGCTTTTATTGGTCCACGTGTCCTTCATCCCTTGCTCTGTTCTCGAGGCTTCAGGAGGGGTTGATACGAATGTCATCCGTCACACATGTCGGGTCATGAACGTGTCGGGCAGTGAGTGCATCGTGTACAACTGTGGCAGGTTGGAGCCTTTGTCAGGCTGTGGCACTAAAGGGTGTCCATGTCGGGTAGCGACCTCGTCAGGTTGTGAACTGTGATGAGTTAGGCACCATATCGGGTAAAAGGGCCGCAACAGGCTGAGACTCTTTGCATGACACGCCCCGCCAGGTTGTTGTCGTATCGAGTAGCGACCATGATGGGTAAGAGGGTGTGTCAGCCTTGCGTGCTACTGGGCTGGAATGGGGACTTTGTTGCTGATGGGCCTGATGGGCACATTGGTGCTTCTTTTATTGTGGAAAATAGGAAAAACCCTACAAAAGATGGGAAATATTGTCAGGGGCGTAGTGGTCATAATTTCTTCATAATACATAAAATAAAACGAAGAGGAAGTTAGGCTTGGAGGCTATTTTGATAATAAAATATAAGCTCTAACAACCATTAAATGGATGTTATCTGTGTTTTGTAAATTGCATCATTTATTGAGAATGTGTGTATTTATTACATTTTATTTAGGGTTATTAGCCCTAATTAGCCATATTGGGCAAATTACATGATTTCAGGCATCAACATCATAATCACTGAACATAAATGGATTATAACCATGAACATGGATTTATTGACATTTTATCATAATTTTAGACCATTGTTTGATATTATTATCCATCAAAAGAGAATTTCACAACTTACATTATATCACTGAGATTCGTGCATCAAAAGACTAAAAAGATAGTTCTACTGTGTTCTTCTCATTTTTCTTTGAATTTTGGTACCTTATTTGTATTTTTCTGATGAGCAGGCTATTTTCTATGATTTATTGAAGAACTGTATATTTTCTAGGTTTTTACCTCTTTGTGGCCAATCAGATGGCCCCACGTGTCCCATGGGCCCACTCAGTCAGGCGTGGGTGAACCGTCTGGTCTAGCATAGTTCACTTCATCTGGACCTAGTTTGATCTTGGATTGGTTATTTCAGAAGATTGAACTCGGTTTCCTTCTTTTCCTCATCTCGTGCTCATCTGAGTCTCAAGTGGGACTTCATTCTTCTACTGCACGAGGGCCACCACTACGGAAAGCACCTCCAGAGTGAGATCAATGGACATTTTCTCCTCTCTTTCTTGTGAATTGTGATCTCAGGTCTCATCTAGCCCAGCGCGTGTCACGCGTGTCCGCGTGAGCACCACCAGGTGGTCCTGCTCTCTTCTTTCTAGTGCTCCCGCTAGGGCACCACCGTGGAGCACGGAACCCATGAGGGATCGGCATCCCCCTCCCTGTTGTAGATTGGAATGTCAGTTGTGCCTCTACGAAGACACTTTCGCACTTACCAATGTTGGCAACAACTCAGCTTCTTCCATGCTTCTCTCCTTCTTAATCTTCCACCAATCGATCTGAGCACCTTCCCACCCCATCTTGGCTCATCGAAGGGCTTCAGTGGCGGCTGGAATCGGGCTCGGTATAGCTCCTTTGCGCCTGCCACCATAGTGTAGCACAGATGCACCTCCTATGTATGTGTCACACTTCAACCTTCAGGTTGTTGCTACTATTGATTCTCCTCCTTGATCGGGTCTTGCAGCACCGTTGTCATCTCTGTGGTGGCTCGGTGGTCGTCAGTGGCTTGGAGAGCCTACCGCCACTACAACTTGCCCCCAATGAGCAATGAGTAGAGTCCAGGTTCTCCTCGATGCCTCCGGATCCTATTTAGTCATCACGTTTCTCTCCTCAAGTTGCTTGAGGAGTCTGTGGTCGCTGGCTGGTGACTCAGCGGATTATGGAGGATATCTCCTCTCAACTGCTTCTGAAATTGCCCTCCCTTCCAACTATAGGTTTTGAGGTCTACAACCACTTTTCATGTACTCTCTTCTATAGGGCCACAACCACAACATGGTGGTGACCAAAGTTGATGCCTCCTAACTTTGCCCATGACTACATAACCAAAAGGAGTGGATGGAGATATATCATCCTTGAAATAGGCCATCTAACATATGACATTGTTCAATGTTGAGCATCCACACCTCTAGAGTCTGCCTCTTCTCAATCCACAAGGTTGGGGTGCATGACATCACATGTGTATTAAACTTGATCGATCAACCATCAATAATGCACATCATTAAAAATCTCCAAACCCAAATAGCTTCCTATAGAATGCTCCAATCTTCACATAACTTTAACCACGACTTCATCATACCTCAAGGCACAACCCATTCAAATTTGGTACCAAAACTCAACTATTTAACCAGTTAATTAAATTCAACAAGATGACATAATATTTTGGGTATTAATCTTGAAATCAACATCAATCAAAACTCAAACTTCACGTTACATTTACAAAATTCAATGTAAGCCAAACACACATGTTTCATTTGTCTTATTAAAGATTTAGAGATTCTAAAAGTCCACTCCATCACATCCTGCACAACCTAAAAGAAATTTCATCCTCAAAATTAAGCCAAAAATCATGTCCATCACATCATATACATCTTAAAAGAAATTTTGTCCTCAAAATTAAGCCATCATCTTACTTCAGGGAAAAACCAAAAGGTTTTCATCCATATATATGGCACTATTCTAGGTGCAAAAAAACTAAAAACAAAACCTCGTAATCATATCCAAACCACTACTAGGAGGTTTTAAAACATCTAGGGTTAGACACCCCTTCATAAAAGATTGAAACTAGGGTTTAGAAACTCTGGCTATGTCATGACATATCTCATATGTTAGGGTTGCATCCTTATCTTTACCCATGCATTAGGGTTCCTGCATCATATTACCATGTTCTTAAGGATTTAACTAAAGTTAGCTCAGATATTAAGGTGTCATCAACATTTTATTGAGCTAATTGTTAGAACATGTTCATCATTAACATATGCCTTTTTAGAGGGAGTTAACTATAATTAACCCACTTTTTCCATCTAGAACATATCAAGGTAACAACATCATTATATTTTGCTAAGTGTTAGAGCATATTCAACCGATTCATTAAGCACTAATGTTGCACTTGATCTAACATATGTCATTAATATAATTCCATATGACTATCATATTTGGTTACAAACTTTGTTGGTGACTCATCACTTGATTAACCAACTATATCACATTATCATCATTAATCATGTATATGGTTAACCATTTATACATTGATATCTATTAAACCATACTCGTTGTTCCTTCATGCCATGTCTATATATCACATCTCGAGATTAGTTCATGAACATATATATTATATCAGAGTTGTTCTAAACAAACTTATACAAGTGTCTTGTTGAACATATATCAAAACTTTATCTAGTCCAAATGAGGTTCTTCTAACCCATATCATGAGGGTAATTCCATGCTCAGTTTCTCTGAGCTAACTCAACTCTATGAGTATCTCATATGCATATACTTTATCTTTTCTCTCTTAGTCTAGGGTTCTCGGATTACCTCATTGGCACTAGTGATAGCCTTACAAGATCTAGTCACATAAGCACAAACCAAAACATGTATGCCATTCTCTTCATGGGTCTCTACCCATGAGTTATTCTTACCCAACTATCTCTCTTACATATGCCTTTAGAGTCCTACAAGGAACCTCAAACCCGAGCATCCGGCTTTATAGAAACCAACACATTTACCTCCTCTGGGGTCTTGGGACTCTCTCTCCCGCACCCAGATGGTAGGTTCTCATATTTCCTTATTCACATAATGCATATATAACTAGCCTCTCTTTGACTTTAGGGTTTGGTCCTCCCAAGGACATCTAGGGTTCAAGAAAACTATAGGAATCATGCATAAAGCAACTCAGCTCAATCACTCACGAGTATTCTAGTTTAGGACATATCATAACACGTATTATCAAAATTCTCATCGCTTGGAGTTTAGGTTCTCTGACCTTCTCCCTCTGGGTCTCACTCTCTTTGGAGTTAACACTACAACTAGTCCTAACACTAGAGGTCCTCCTTTGTAAAAGAGCTTGAGGCTCATGTTGACTCACAACCTTGTCTTAACTTAACCTATCTAATTTTATAATAGCCTAGTTACTTGCATCATCAAAACACATCTTGCATCCTCAAAACTAAACGTACCTCCTCAAAGACAATCATATATCATTATAAACTATCTTATATCATCTCTATACATCTCAGATCATCTTCTAATCTTATTCCATCTATCACATATTCCAACAAGGCTCCAAACATCTAATCTAGAACTACTCTCTCTTCTAGACTGATGTCATTCACTTTCTCTTAGGTTGCATGATACCTTCTACTCATACATGTGTGGGGACACATTTTTGTAATTCTTACATATATAATAAAATATTATATAGTTTTTCTCTGACAAAAAAGCATCAGCGAAAACTATCGAGGTTCGATCTACTTGGAATCCAAAACCAAATCCACAAAATGAGTGTCCCACACATAGTAGAGAGTCTAGTGCCATGTCACCTAGTGAAAAGGGTGAGAACAGGGTGAAGACTGGTGTAGCTACCCAAAACATAGATGCATCATATGTCAAAGGTTTCTCTTCCCGTGATGTACGTCATTTCTAAATAATGCAACATCCCATACTGTTACACTATAAGGAAAGAATGACACCTAAGGACCTACTATACAACAAGCACCAGTCTAGACCTAGTTCTCAGACATCTAGGTGCTAACCTGGAGGCTAGGTCAGTACTAGTCTCTAAAAGACAGCTAATCTAACCCTAAAGATTTATATTAAGTTTAAGGTTCTTTAGTTTCAAGTTGCATAATGAGAAAATGTCAGGATTTGCTATTGTTCATGCTCTGATTCCACCTGTGACGTCCTTGAATTTTTTAAAACTTAATCTGATGTGTGATGTCCAAATCGAAACCCTCACCTCTGCGAGAATCCCAATTTAAACACCACAAACTAGGCTAAGAAGAAGACAATCAAAGGAAGTCAGAAGGAAACAACGGTAGCACATGCACATGAACAATAATAAAACCATGCAACACATGTTCACCATTCAACATATAATTACAACATGAATTGCTACAACATTTGATATTACATATTGAATAGAAGAGTTCTACATATACATGTACTACCACTAAACAACATGATCTTAAGACAACAGGTCCACCCATACATCAGTTCGCCACACAACTCACAAATATCCAGGTCTTCAAGATCATATGTCCACATCATCTAAACAAAAGATTACATCTGATACACGTTAGCACAATATTCATGAATATTTTACTAAGTACACCTATTTGTCATTTTATATACCTCTCATTACTAAGACTTGGCAATAAGATAAAACTAATACTTGACAACAATAAACAAATATATGACAAAAGCATATTTGAACAAAGATATATTTATTAACAAAAGAGAATACATTTTTTAAGCTCATTTTCCATTATATGCTCGTGCATCTGCCTACCAATCAGATAGATGCATTCAGGCCTTATGATTTTCTTACCAAAGAGATAGATCATTGTACATGTGATCTGCTAACCAAAGAGATAGATCACTCACTAGCACTATGCTTACCAAAGAGATATAGTGATTTCATATAATGGAATAGATATAATATGTTTCATGTGTTCATAACAATAAGTATGGAAAATTAAGCAACATATCATACAAGAACAATCATTTCATCCAATATCATATGCCAAGTATTTTACTACACATATAATACAAGCATATTGTTTAATAAGCCAAGTAAGAGGTAATGGTGTACCTTGATCATAGATATACTAATCACCACATATTCCTCATGGCAACTATAACCTTCATCAATCTTGATTAAGATAAGATCACATATCATCATCAGGTTCTCATCATTTCAACCCTAGTTATGTCCATTTTAGGGTTTACCTTATCTCATTAGGATATTCTCATAATTACTTATATTTTTGTCTTAGAGTTATCATATTGATGTCATATTCCGTATTATAGTTCATTTACTAATAAATGTGTTTCACATTATTATGTGAACATATTAACATAGGTCACCTTCATTAATCATATTAGGGTTACATAACATGTGTTAAGGGTCAACTTCATATGTCATGAATTCTATGAATCCAACTATCAAAGTTCTACATTAGCTTCCAGTTACTGATATTAGGGTGTTCTATAAATTCCATAATTTATTGAGTATGTATGTATTTATTACATTTTATTTAGGGTTATTAGCCCTATTTAGCCATATGGAGAAAATTACATGATTTCATGCATCAACATCATAATCACTGAACTTAACTGGATTATAACCACGAACATGGATTTACTGACATTTTATCATAACTTTAGGCCATTGTTTGATATTTATTATCCATCAAAAGAGCACTTCACAACTTACATGATAACACTGAGATTCGTGCATCAAAAGATTGGAAATATAGTTATACTGTGTTCTACTCATTTTTTTTTAGAATTTCGATACCTTATTTGTATTTTTCTGATGAGCAGGCTATTTGCTATGATTTATTGAAGAACTACATATTTTCTAGGATTTTACATCGTTATGGCCAATCAAATGGAACCATGTGTCCCATGGGCCTACTCAGTCAGGCATGGGTGAACATATGGTCCAACACAGTTCACTTCCTCTGGACCTGATTTGATCTTGGATCGGTCAGTTCAGGGGATTAGACATGGTTTCCTTCTTTTCCTCATTCCATTCCCATCAGAGTCCCGAGAGGGACTCTGCTCTTTTGCTGTGCGAGGGTCGCCTCCGCAGCAAGCACCTTTGTTCTCCTCTCTTTCTTGTGAATCGTGATCCCAAGTCTCATCTAGCCCAGCACGCGTCGCACACGTCCGCGTGAGCGCCGCCAGGTGGTACTGCTCTCTTCTTTCCAATGCTCCCACTTGGGCACCTCCGTGGAGCAGGGAACCCATGAGATACTGGAATCCCCCTCCTTGTTGCAACTTTGAATAGCATTTGCACCTCTACGAAGCTGTCATCGCACTTACCAACATCAGTGACAACTAACTTCTTCCACGCTTCTCTCCTTTCGAATCTTCCACCAACAAATCTGAGCACCTTCCCACCCCATCTTGGCTCATTGAAGGGCTTCAGTGGTGGATGGAACGGGGCTCAGTGCAGCTCCTTTGCGCCTACCGTTGTAGTGTAGCACAGATACACCTCCTATGTATGTGTCACGTTGCCGACCTTCAGGTTGTTGCAGCTATTATGTCTCCTCCTTTATCGGGTCATGCAGCACCATGGTCATCTCTGTGGTGGCTCGATGGTCGTCAGTGTCTTGGAGAGCCTACCACCTCTATAGCTTATCTCTAGCAGACAATCAGTAGAGTCCAGGTTCTCCTCGACGCCTCCAGATCATGTTCGGTCATCGCGTTCCTCTCCTCAAGTGGCTTGAGGAGTTTGTGGTCACTGATTGGTGACTCAGTAGATTAAGGAGGGTATCTCCTCCTCTGAATTACTTCTGAAACTACCCTCACTTCCGACTATAGGTGCTAAGGTATGCAACCACTCCTCACATACTTTCTCCTATAGGGCCATGACCACGACGTGGTGGTGACAAGAGTTGATGCCTCCTAACTTCGTTGACGACTATGTAACCAAAAGGGGTGGATGGAGATATATCAGCCTTGAAACATGCCATATAATAGATGACTTCGTGCCACACTGAGTATCTGTGCTTCTAGAGTCTACGACTTCTCAATCAAAAAGGTGGGGTTGTGTGACATCACGTGTATTAAACTTGAAAGATCAAACATCAATAATGCACATCATTACAAATTTCCAAACCTAAATAGCTTCCTATAGGATGCTCCAATATTCATATAAATTTAACCACTACTTTATCAAACCTCAAGGCATAACCTGTTCAAATTTGGTACCATAACTCAACTATTTAACCAGTCAATTAAATTCCTCAAGATGACATAATCTTTGGGGTATTAATCTTGAAATCAACATCAATCAACACTCAAACTTCACTAAACACTCACAAACCTCAATGTAAGCCAAACACACATGATTCACTTTTCTTATTAAATATTTAGATATTCCAAAAGTCCACTCCATCACATCCTATACACCTTAAAAGAAATTTCATCCTTGAAATTTTTCCAGAAATCTTGTCCATCACATATACCTTACTGTCCTCGAATCCAACGCAACAAGGTAAGGGTAAAATAGGCTTTTCACTATGTTTTCAATCCCAACCTCATTGGGATGTGATGTTGAGGGGGCTACATACATTGGATGGGACACCCGCATGAGCATTACTGGATAATGCCAATAACACTAACATGTCACGTTCAAGTCGGTACGTTACTATTTAATTTTGCAAAAATTATACTAATTAATTGGTATCTCTCTCTCTCTCTCTCTCTCTCTCTCTCTCTATATATATATATATATATATATATATATATGTGTGTGTGTGTGTGTGTGTGTGCATATATACCTATGTGTGTATGTATGAAATTGTCTGGAAAATGAGAGGAACACAAATAAAATGTTTTGAGGCCCAAATCTAACCCAATTTCAAAAGTAGTGCTAGCATGTTTTAAAGTGATGATTAATACACAAAAACCCTAGTTTTGGATACTAAGATGTTGGAAACATTGAAATCATTTATTTTGGATTATTATCTGACATTATTGAAAATGATGGGAATCTAATATGATTATGATGATGATAATGAACACTTAGGGTTTGTAATGTGAACAATCATGCATATGAGAATTTAGGGTTTGAAGCCGAAGATTATAACTTGCTAAGTTGTTAATGAACTTAATCTGATCTAAGTGATATTAATAAAAGGAGATGATGGATATAATAATTAGGATAAACATATGATGGAAATAGGGTTTATATCCTTATTCCTTGTCTAAACCCTAAACCCTAGATTAGGGGTGGGTAGGGTTTAATCCATTTAACGTGAAGGTGATATTTTAAGATTTACATACATGTAGATTAAATTGTTAATATTTTGGATCTATTGATTGGATTGGTTGAATATACTTGAAGTATAATTGCATAATCTGCATGGCTCACCATTGAGGTACATGGTTACACTTATGACTACCCACAACATAGTTTGTCGGTGTTTTCTAAGGATTTCCCAAGAACTGTTGAACAAATAAATGGTTGGATGTTTGTTTACATTATGTTGAATTATAATGCCACTATGAGTATCACATAAAGAAAGATATTAGAAAGAAATTTCTAGTTCATATTTGCAAGTAATTGATTGATTATATGTTGTTATGTACTTGCACACTTTTGCAGGCACCCCACATACACAATACAATAATATATTGATCCGTATTTTTGTTTCACGATGTTTTAGGTACATGCTAAATATGAAGAAATCAAGATTTGATGGATAGATAAAATTATATGAAGACATTAATGCTAACTTGTAAGGAGGATTACATATATATGGATTCTCATATGTATAGTTCTATTGATAGAAATTAATTTAACTCCTTAGAGGAGCATCTTGTAAACAATATTTAAAATAATGGAAATTATTTTCTATTATTTTTTATTTGATTAAATTTGGATCCTTGGAATTATATGTTTTGTATCTCAACTTTTTGGGTCTTTCCTTGATTGGGGGATGCTACGAAATGAGGTCGTTACAACTCCTTCTATTGGAGGGCCTTCTTTCAGGTTGATCCTGTGGTATCTTGTCTAGGATGGAAGTGGGTGTTGGATCTAGGGCTCTAAAGGGGGGTGAATAGAGCTTCAAAATTCTCAAAAGAATAGTTACCTTCAAATTATATCAATTGAAACCAAAATCTTAAGTAAAATTTGAAGTCCTATCAAAGAAAGCATAGAAAGGATGAGAGAGATTGAAACATCCACTTGGACAAGGTGGTTAGAGTTGTTCCAATCTCCAAACTAGGAGATAATCAATTTACTACCTAGAGAGATCAACCTCTAGGACTTTACTACCCATGTATGCTTATATTCCATCATAAGAGATACAAGGAGACCACCATACATCCAAGGACTTACCTACTCAAGACAAGAATCTTTCACCTACACGAGGACTTACCCACTTGATTAAGATATCTTTAGCCTTCAACAAGGACTTACTCATATTTGTATCAAGCCTTTAGCCTTGAAGGAATTACCCACTCTTCTTAATTTCGAGGAATCATGGGACAATAGGAAAAAGAAATCTACAAAGATGAAGAGAGATGGGGGTTGAGTTCTGCTTTGGCCCTCTTCTTTTTTGTGTTGCAGGTCTCGGGTTGTGCATAAGGATTGATCAATGGGCTTGGTGTTGGTCTTTTAAGGTCACACTGTTCTCTGTCTAGCTGACTAGTCCTCACAATTTCAGTGGTGAGCTTATTGCTAGTGTGTGAAGGTTCAGTTAGCAGGGGCTTTATGGCTCTGAATCCAGTATTGTGTCCTTGATGAGTGTCTTATCTTCCGGAGCTTGCAGCTGGTTTTTGGTTTTACAAATATGTCTGTTTGCCACAAATTTGATGACCCAGATGATAGTAGTGGGCCTTCTTGCGGTGCTACTCCTGGGAGTTCCTTGATACTAAACTGACTTTCTGGCTGCCCTTGTTGTCATACTTTCAGAAGATTGGATCTAATGCTATTGTCAACTTGAGTTGTTCGGGAGTGTCATAATTTGTATCTCTGGTCTCTCTCGAATCTGTATTTCTAGAATGTCTCTCCTATTATTTCGGTAGTTGGTTACTAGTTAGTAGCTTAGTGTGAGAATGTTTTTTTAGTTGATTGGATGCTTCATCCAGGTTGTATTGGGGCGCAATCTTTTTTGTACCCAAAGTTTTGGGCATCAATTTTTAGTAACACGAATTTTCACCGACCAAAAAAAGAGGTCTGGTAGCCCAAACAAAATCCCTAAATATCCAACTCCTAATCATGTGAGTATAAGAATAAAAGCCAGTGTTGAATAAAAACATGAGAGTTGTGCCACGCCTAAGGACCTATATGAAGGACCAATAAAGGTCTCACCCGGCCGGCACATTCAGCTGCCCTCACAAAGGCAGATGTGTCGTGCACGGTAATGAGATCTTAAGGTTTCTGAATATATGAAAAAGTTCATAAAGGACTCGCCCGGCCGGTACATTTAGCTGCCCTCACAAAGGAAGATGTGTCGCGCCCGGTAGGGAGATCCTAAAAGTTTAGATAAACCCTCCCCCACTAAAAGTGGGAGTTACACATCAGCCTTTAGCCAACCCTCATGCCTATTTTAGTTTCCAGTAGGTTTTTCAAAGAAGTATAAAACTGATTGCAGTTGAAAACATCCACAGAATGCGATCAAGGAAAAGGTGGTCCCAATGCGAGCTACGCGATACAGAAGAAATATGAGATCTACGCAACTCCCAATACTTGAAAGAGCTAGTGCGAGCAGAAGCGTGATAAAACTCTAAGAGATCTCTGGTTCAGAATTAAAGCAAGAGTATGGAAATCTTCACTGAATAAAATCACCTCGCAACTACATGCCTTCGCTCTATCTAGCTTGAGGACAAGCTAGACTCTAAGTTAGGAGGGTGATAACCTCCCATTTTGCGATGTTATCTTACTAATTTTCCTCAGTTTTCCATACTCTTTCTTAATTAAATTAGATAGAATCTTTAACTTTCTACTTTTTTGTAAATATACCATTAGATTAACTTCTCCTTTTCACTTCTTACAGAAAAGAAAAAAATAATTTTACAAAACTCCCAAATGATCCCAAGACCGAATGGAAGCCAAACGGTCCCAAGACCGAATGGACACCAAATGGTCCCAAGACCGAATGGAAGCCAAACGGTCCCAAGACCGAATGGAGACCAAACGGTCCCAAGACCGAATGGAGACCAAATGGTCCCAAGACCGAATGAAGACCAAACGGTCCCAAGACCGAATAAAGGTCAAACGGTCCCAAGACCGAATGGGGACTAAACGGTCCCAAGACCGAATAAAGGTCAAATGGTCTCGAGACCGTATGAAGCCAAACGGTCCCAAGACCGAATGGAGATCAACCGGTCCCAAGACCGCATGAAGCCACTCGACCCCAAGATCGGATGAAAGCAAACAGTTTCAAACCGAGAGGACTCAAACAGTCTCCAGACCGAGAGAGTCCAAACGGTTTCCAAATCGTGTAAAAACCTAAACGGTCTCAAAATCGTGTGAAAATCCAAATGGTCTCTAAGACCGTTTGGACCCACATACCCCAAACCGCTTAAGGCTCACTCAAAATTCTATAAATAGAACTCAAAGGGGTACTCACAAGGTACGAAGTTTCAGACGTCCAAAGGCTGCCTCTATTGTTCCAGAGCCATTCCATCCTTCACCCACTGCCCCGAGGCTGTCGGTCTGAGATCCATACTCCATCTTCAAGCTACTTTCTCTCTCATCGACAAAGAAGGTGGGAAGAGGAGGATTCATCATCAAGCAAGCTATGAAGTGTGAAGATCGTTTCTCTCTCTCTCCAAGGGGTCGACCCTCCTCCCTCATTTGTGAAGATGACGCTCTCTCTCTCTCTTCTCACCCCCTTCTTTGTTCTTGCCATGAGCGAGTAGTCTCATACACTAGGGTGCAGGGAGTAGCCCCTCTACCCATGTTTTCATTTCATACATTGTAATTCTTGAGTTTGCAATAGAAAAACACTATCTTTTCAGTTCAACATCAATCGTTTAATGAATGCTAGTTGCTTGATCACCAACCTGTGTTATCTATTATCTTTTAGTGCAAATTGTCTATGTTTGTACTTCTATATTTGAATGTCGACTGCTTGTTGGTTCCATATTGTATGTAGTCACCATACGTTTGGTTCAGTATCTAGGAGCATTTCTCAAGAAGTGGAGTAAACTCACCTCCATCGTTGTACTTTCATACTATGAAATGGAATCAGTTTACGTATGAAAGTACAACCTTGACGGGTCGAGGAACACACTTTGCGAGGGGAGTGATGCAAAGTAAGTGATCATTCGTCTGGGGATGGCTGACATTGCAACACTTCCACGTTTCTCGTAGTTAGTTATCTGAAAGGAGGCTAAGCCTACAAAGATACTAATTGTTTAGACTCTTTTCTTGCAAGCCAAGTTATTGTGATGTATGTTTTGATCCATAAGTAGTGGTGGCGAAAGCCGATCACATCCTAGTGGTTTTTTAACATTGTTTACAACCTTAAATTTACTTTCTTGCTTTTACTTTACTTACATTTAGTTTAAACAATCAAACCAACTTTTGATCTGAATACCAACTGTTAAGGAGTTAAATGAAATTCTAACGTTTTCTATCTTATTGATCTTAACAAGACCGTTGTCATGTGGATTCGACCCTTAACGATACTATGATAAGACTTCCACGTATCCTAACATACGTGGGTGGAGTTTTTAATCTAGTATAAGCAAGGCTAAACTTAAAAGATTTACTATCTTTAGGATTTATAGTGGTGCACGCTACTCCACGCAAGTGGAGGCTCCATCAAAAATTGAGGAGAGAATCCGAGATTATGCGATGGTTGCATACACGTCTTCTCCCTGTGTAGAGGAAGAAACTTTCTTCCGTATAACATAACAAAAAATGAAGAATTGTGCAAACTCTGCAAAGACAAACCTGGAGGAAACCCAAACCTTATTTAGGTAGATTGTTTAGACTCCAATATAGTACATAACACAAAAGATCATCATCATCGTCTAAGACTCAGTCTCAACCGTATTGGGGTCGGCTATATTGATCCTCGGTTTCCATTCAGCTCTTATGGGTCATATTATGATCAAGATGTAAAGATTCAAAATCTCTCTTTATAAACTCTTTCCATATTAATTTAAGTTTTCCTCTTCTATTTTATTGTGAAAAACTCAAGAACATTGCTTCGTCTATATTACATAACACAAAAGCTATGGTGCAGAAAATGTAATCTCTATAATGAAGAAAAAAACATGCGGAATGAGATGATCTTGGTCCATAAAATTAATAGATAATAAAATCAAATACAACCCAACACATATCAAGTATCGTGTAACACGTCTTTCTTACAAAAGGCTTGTGATGTGAGCCATGCAATACTATATACAGGCATGTCATTCACATGCATGATGCCGTGTTACTCGCTAACTAGATATAGGCAGCAAGGAACAACCGTAGTGGGTAACCTGAGAAAAGACTCTATACTTAGATCTGTGATGTGAGCCATGCAATTTTATATACAGGCATGTCATTCACATGCATGATGCCGTGTTACTCGCTAACTAGATGTAGGCAGTAAGAAGCAACAGTAGTGGGCAATGGGAGAGAAGACTCGTACTTTTTTTTCGCCACAATGGTTTTCCCAACACCCCCTACCTAAATCCTCGCCTCTGACCCCCATCCTCATAGCTCTTCTTTAGGTTGCTGCACCACAAGTTTCACTTTTTCAATGTTGTGCGAGATAGGTTGTCTGTTGTTATAGTTTTGATACAGTTTTGAGTATTTATATCTCCGGATTTTGTGTTTAAGAGTTGTCCAGTTGATCAGTTGTTGTCGCTGTGTATGTCTTAACGAAAGGTCCGCTGTTTAGTGTCACCCATCACCCAGATGGATCTCTACCTCCTCAGAAGTGACATGCGCCAAGTTATCATGATCACAATTAAGAAGAAGCTTTTTGTATAATTATGAGAAATGCATTCATAGATGCCATATAGCTTATCGCAATGATTTAATCTTTTCTCTAAAAGAATAAAACTAATCAATAAGGAAACAACAATTCCATAGCCTAACTTGTAATGCTTATGTGCACATCTTACGAAAATGATATCATATTGATATAGTTACTTAATGCGACAGTAGTCCGTATCAGAGGAGAGGTTTCTATCATAAATAATTAAAAGAAATTTCTTTTAATATAACTGTTGAGAAATTGTATTCATCTCGTTTCTCAGTAGACAAAGTATCCAAAAAGTTTACAAAAGTGTTGTGTGTTCTACAAAATCAGCTCAGCCCTCAACTCAGACTCAACTCTCGATTAGGAGCGTGTGACATCCGCAACAAGCTTGCTAGTGAAAGCGATCAAATATTATAATATCACTTTCACTTGTATTTGGCCATTCTTAACTTCACAAAATGTGGTGTATTGACTTCGTCATGTCCTAGAAATTAATCTGGAGTGCATTGAAGTCCAGATCCGCATTGGTAGAGATGCTAAGTCCCGTTCAATTGGATCAGATGCAATTTAAGATCTGCCAACCAACATCACCCAACACCCAACTTTCTAGGATTTCCAGATTTCATGAAATCATGAATTATGTAATCAATGGAAAACGTAACACTATTTAAAATTGGTTTTCTGAATCAAAACGTGCTCCTAGGCTTTAGCACAATCGCAGTACAAAGCGAGGAATTCAGTAAGGACAATTTTTGTGGGTCATACCCAATTCAATAAATGCTGACAAAGTAGATGGTCCGGCAGAGTTACAGTAAAATGACTATCTGACAGTACAAAGAAAACAAAAAAAATGACAAAGAGAGGTGACCTACCAGGCAAGAAGCATCTTGAACCAATGAAGGCACAGGACAATAACACTCCATCATATTAGCACTTTGTGGCAAACAGGCTGAAGAAGACGAAATTTAACACTAGGCAACATCGGGTGCACCTTATTTCGTGAAAACAACCCAACGGTACCACATCTGGGGCGTGGAAATGGATTGTGTGCATGTTAGTTAACAATAGAAATTAGATCAATTGCAGCCGACAATGGGCAACGCGTGTAAGGTCTTTAGGCCCAACGCGTTCACAATTTTGGTCAAGTGCATTTGACACTATTATAATAACACCGCAGTTCCACTCTCTCTCTCTCTCGGTGGTAGGGGGTGTACCCTGGATGTGAAAGCATCATGGCGTGGTGGTAAGAGCATTTGCGATTGATACTACTTTCTGCAGAATTCAGGAGTGTAAATGCAATCAAAAACCAAACCGTACATATCCGAAAATTATCTCATGCATGAATGTAGGTAACAGACTTTACTATCTCCAACTTTTGGATCTCTGAGCATCTTAATTCATGATTAACATAAAAGTGAAGGGTTGTTTCTTACTAATTGCAACCTCATACCCACCAGATGCTATTATGCCACGTCGTAGTGACCTACTGCAGTGGGTTCCATATTTGAAGTGTGAAAATAGGAACATCGGCATAGTAAGAGTGGGATCAAAGACCAAATGCAATAATAACATGGCATATACTTTGCTTTTGGCAATTTTAAGTTGCATCATATATAAACTAGTTTTTGCAGAAAACTAAAGTGGTGATGTATGTTCGGTATTTTATATAAAAATTATTCAAACAAGAATTTTTTGTACTAAGAGTAAGGAAAGTATAACAGAAGCTGTTCTTGTTTTACAGATCAAGCCAAAACTTAATCTGGTAGGCGGAAACACTGAGAGGGCATTAGGTTGTTATGACCTTGAACTCCAGTTTCTCCACAAAGAGAAACTAACTCAGGTAAAAAACATGGCTCAAGAATCTTGACTCTAAGACAGATATTCAAATCAGGGCCCCAAGGCTATGACACATCATCCATGATGTACTTAACTAAGCAGATAGCTGAAACTCTAGCCTCTTACTACGGGTAATTTCTTCATATAATACCTAAAAACCAATAACCAGCATAAACTTATTCACAAAATGACACTTAAACTAACACATAAAATCTAACAGTAATAGAGCGTACTAAAGTGACTGAAATCAGTCTTAATTAGGGTAGTCCTTCATCCAGTTAGACAATAACCTCGAAGCAACCACCACTGAGCCTCCTTCATGAACTGACATAAATGGAAATCAGCATTGACAATAGAACTAACAGTAGAGAGAAGCTGTGTGCTGTTGCCTAAATTGAATATCAAATGTTGATATTATTATTCAAAACTGAAACAAATTCAAGTGTCTCCGAGTGATACCCAAAAGAAATCACATTGAAATAAAGTACAGCACTTTGAGATCCTAATATCTGGCTTGCAATCAATTGGTTATTGATTGTCAAGATATAAACTTAATCAAACAAGATAACAGCACTTTGTAAGGAATGGAGACAAAACCAATTGTATCTATTACTGTACTCAGTGTTGTCAGAACCAGATCAGACCGGTCAGACTGTGAACCAGCGACATCGTCACCAATCCTCCAATATCAGCTAAACCTGTTTGACCAACGGTTCTGAAAGGTGAACCGCTATAACCAGTCAATCCCGAAAAAAGTGACCACTTTCATTGGTTCAACTTTTCTGCCACACTAGTGAACATGTGCCCCCACATGACCCCCTATACCCAATACCTAACGATGTTGATGTTTGAATCATTAGAAGGGGCATCCTCCCAGCTGTATACTAATCCTGATGTTAAAAATTCTTGTATGTGTATTAGAATAATTTAGTTATGCTTGCATACATAGTAAATAAACTTTACAAGGTTGAAGTTTAACTAAAGCAGTAAGATATTTGGTTTTATTCACTTTTTCCAAAATATTATCTTCTTTTCATCTATCTACCAATATTTCCAGTTGACTAGAAATGTTAATGGCGGCACTGTTGACGTCACCTACTGAAGTAGTTGGGCCACCAGTTAGACTGGTTACCTATAACTTCAAATGTTCAGTCATTAGTTTGGTCCTGAACCTTGAATGTACTCGAAAACAAAACGTGTACATATTGACAGGATCTTTGCTCTACCAAAATCTTTACTAAATTCCAGGCAACCACTAGTCTTATAGATTTTATCATCCCTACATTAATACTGTCATTGGTTAAACCAGAGTTATAAGATTAAGAACCGAACCGAACCGGCCTGCTGAACCGATTGAACTGGGAACTGGTGGTTAGGATGGTTCGGTTCACTCATAAACTCAGAAATGACTTCAAACCGGCCAAAACCAGTCAATTGACCGGACCGGCTGAACCAGTCCTGGTTTTCTACAACCGGCAGGTTCTTGGCCATGTGTAAGCCTTGGCCCTTAGACCCAATTCTATGTATATTCCTAGTTGTTCTTCCCATGTTCTCATCCCCCTTTGCTCTTCCACCATGAATTAGCATAGGAAATACAGTATTCGATTGAGTATTGTTTTTTCTATGCTATTTTCTTATATTCTCCTTGATATGTTTACTTTTCCTTGATTTTTTTATATATTATAAGATTCAAAAAATTATTTGAAACATCATGTTGACATCACCGGTAGAACCAATCACGGGCAGAACCAGTGAACCGAGAACCGGAAACCTCATCAATTTGGTTACGACAACCTTGATTTAAATCTATAATTGAAAACATAAATAGATGAAATTGTTAAAATCACCCAACAGCATGTGGTCTCCCCAAGCTTTACTTTCACATGTTCCACACAGGTCTAGTGTAGTTTATAGAACTCTTAACGCGAAGAGCTTGTTTATTTAGTTTTCATTTTTCGTGAAACCCATATAGAAGCTACAACAAGCAAATTTGCAAACTTCGACACTATTTTGTACATCCTCTACAAGTGTAGCTAGTCATAAAACTCGAATAAAAGAGGGTTGGTGCTAGGTTGACAACCAGCCATAAAACCTTTGTTAGTGTTCTTATGTAGCGACCAATGTCTCAAACAGTGGGAAGCGGGAGGCATGCGGACAGCACCTTGTGGCCGGTTGAGAGCCAGGTGGACGCTCAGGCGGGTGCTTTTTTAAAAAGCGGGTAAATTCTTATATAATATTATAGAAAAATATACATATATTGTATATAAGTAATATACTTATGAGGAAGTTTTATACTTATCTAAACACCCTACACAACAAATAAAGCACCCAAATATACATATTTGTATATAAGTAATATATTTATAAGGAAATTTTATACTTATCTAGACACCTTACATAACAAATAAAGCGCCCAAATATACATGTTTTTATATAAGTAATATATTTATAAGGAAAATTTATACTTATCTAGACACCCTACACAACAAATAAAGCACCCAAAACAGTTTTTGACATAGTTGTAATACCCAAATATCTTATTGTAACTGTATTAAATATATTTCTAACTTTATATACTAAAACGCAGTAAGCAGTAGAAGATATATAATGTATTAATGTACATTGCAGTAAAAAAAGAATATATAGAATTTTTTATATAAATTATGATTATCCAGTAAAAAGTAGAATATATATTGTACAATGAAATGGATTTATGTATTATATAAGGTAGAAAGGTACAGAATTACAGTATGCAATAGATAACTAGATATATAATGTATGTATTAATGTATTATATATACAGTAATGTTTCATATTATACAATGTATAGCAGCAATGTATTACACTATTAGAGGCATGTAGTCTTGTATATTCCATTACATGCACATATAGTAAGTCATGCACATATAGAAAGTCAACATATAGTAACCGCAACATTATTTGACTACAAAATGATGGAAAAAAACAGTACAATAACCAGCGCCCAAAAAATTAGGCGGACAAAAGTGGGCGCCCAAAGCAGGGACCCAGGCGGGCGCACAGGCGGGCTAAGCGGGTCTGAGGTGGGCGCTTAGTGGGCTGCCTCCTGAGAGGCCGCTCAAGGCCCTAACCAAGTGATTGGGCCTCTTGGCCGCATAGGTGGGTACTCATGCGGGCGCCTGGGCCACTTTTCTGAACACGCATTGCATCGACACTCAAATATAGTTATTAATAAGGGATTCTGACTCATTGAGGCTTATTTGTATCGAAGGATAGACAAGGGTTTTTACACCTTAGACGGATGTAGGCAGAGAAGCCAATTTTGTTGTATCGTCGTCTAAACGCAGTGAAATATGTGCAAGGGAATCATTTCGAACGGAGGCGAGTAAACAACTAAGTCCAACCAAGACAAGAGGATTATAGTGGGAGATTGGAGACACGGTGTTGCACAACCGTGTCGGCAAGAGAGGAAATACGAGAAAAACCTAAAATACATGATTTTCAAATCATAATTATCTACCTGGAACAAGCTCGCAAGGCTGGTATTTATAATTAAAGACACAACTCTAGACATGGAACAATTGCGTAAATTCCAAATAAAATATCAATGTTTTAGAAAGTGGAAAGCGGGAGGCATGCTGACAGCACCTTGTGGCCGCTTGAGCGCTAGGCGGGCGCTTTTTGAAAAAGCGGGTACTTAAATTCTTATATAATTTAATAGAAAAATATACATATTTGTATATAAGTAATACATTTATAAGGAAATCTTATAGACACCCTACACAACAAAATAAGACACCCAATTAGTTTTTGACATAGATGTCCCAAATAGATTATTGTTGTTGTAGTAAATATATTTATAACTTTATATACTAAAATGCAGTAAGCAGTAGAAAAATATATAATGTATTAATGTACATTATGCCGTAAACAATAGAATACATACAATCTTTTATATAATTTATTAATATCCAGTAAACAGTATAATATATGTTGTACTATAGAATGTATAAATATATTATATAAGGTAGACAGGTAAAGAAATACAGTATGCAATAGATAACTAGATATATAATGTATGTAATATATTATAGAATGTATAATACAGTAATGTTTCATATTATACAGAAATACACTATGCAATATATAACTAGATATATAATGTATGTATTAATGTATTATAGAATGTATAATACAGTAATGTTTCATATTTTACAATGTACAGAAGCAATGTATTATATACCATTAGAGACTTATAGTATTGTATAATATATTACATGCACATATAGTAAGTCATGCACATATAGAAAGTCAGCATATAGTAACAACAACAACATTTGACTACAAAAAAATGAAAAAAAAGCAACAATACAAAAATCCGACGCCCAGAAAACAGGCGGCCAAAAGCAGGCGCCTAAAGCAGCCACCCAGGCGGGCGCACAGGCAGGCTAGGCGGGTCTCAGGCGGTCGCTTAATGGGCTGTTGCTTGAGCGGCCGCTCAAGGTCTGAACTAGGCGGTTGGGCCTCTTGGCCACTCAGGCGGGCATCTGGGTCGCTTTTCAAACACTGTAAAAAATAAAGTCAAATTGAACCAAAATTTATTGCATTTGCAGCTAAGTAGAATAAATGGAAGACTTGCACTTAGGCCCTAACTATGTTAAGAAAGAAAAAATCAAGATAAATTGTGTGGCGTTTAAGTCGTGTCAACTCCCCCAGGTAATGATCCTAAGAGGCCTCTCTAAGTGTTGGATGGTGGAATGTCACTGAACACCTATTGGAGTTGGGCATGACGTGAAGGGAGCCAACAGAAGGAGTATATAAAACATTGAAGGCGTAGGGGTAGCAAAAACCATCATGGTACAATATAAGCCACTTTTCGGGAAAAACATCACAATACACGGCTTCCTTCTAGACACCATGATAAGAAAAATGTACAAAACATTGTGGAGTGATCAGGCATGTGGTGTTATCGAACCAACAGAGTTAGTTGGGCCAGGGTGGTGGCTCAATTTGCAGACCTAGTGTGTCCACCAATGACTAATGTCGTTGAAACTGTGACGGTGGTTCAACCACCATAAAAATAAGAGCACAGATTTGACCATGGCACTCAATGGATGATTAGAACAATGGTGAGCGACACGGAGTGGGATCGAGGCCACCATCTGCTAGGAACAGTAGTGAATTTGCTCAACCTCATCCTCGACATCGTTGTGTTCATTGGCTGAGAAAACATGTTTGTACTTGATGGCATCCTCCTTGTCCCCCTCTATAGTCGTCATGACGCGGCTGGAGCACTATGAAGAATGGTGACCATAACCTTCGCAAGTGAAGCACAATATTGACTTCACTAGCATTGGTTGTTTGGATAAGGATGCTAACTACATGGTGAGCTTGTTGACCCAATGCTGATGGCAATAAAAGAGGACGGCTAGCTGGTGCACTTGGAGTAGGGGAGGCCGTTTTTGTAGCCCGTCCTCAATTTGCATCGCAGACTGCACTACTACTGAAGCCTAAGGAAGATAGATGATGTCAACTTCTTGACAATCTTGTCATTGAGTCCTCTATAGAAGTTAGTGATCATGATTGTTTCAGCGTCATTGACACTGAAATGATGGAAGAGCTCGTAGAACCTCAGTGTATAATCAGAGATGGGAGTCAATGTCTTGCTTCAGCTCAATGAATTTGACATAAAGGCGTCGATGGTAGTCGAGTGGCAAGAAGTATTACCCATGACTTTGGAGGGTGCGGCGAGTATTCTATTAGGCAAGAGCTCCACCTTTGAGTTTAGTCGTCGCAAAGAGCAGCTTTTTCTCCTCTGTCAATCAATGATGCAGATGAAAATATTTCTTGATATTGCAGAACCAGTCGTGAAGTACCTCAGGATGGCAATCCCTAGTATAATCATGTACGTCCAACTTGATGACACTTTGGGGTTGGTAACCATGTTGTTTGGGTTGTGAACACCCACAGCGGTAGTAGCATGCGAGTCCAGGACATTCTAGTCTTGCAATTGCCCAACAGGCCATGTGTGCATTGAGGTTTGCTTGATGTTGTTGCAGCAAGTCGAGATGTTTCAGTACGGTTGTCAATTGTGCCTCTAGATGTGAAGTTATTGAACTACTCTTTATTCACCATCCCGGTGGACTGGTAGCACATGTGGCATTGGTAAAGCGAGAGAAAATCTCACAGTCACACAAGTGGAGTACATGGAGGTTGATGTTGGATCAAATGGGCTCTAAAGAGGGGGTAAATAGAGCTTAAAATACTTGCACAAAGTTCGTTAGACCTTCAGGTTACTACAAGGTATGGGATTGCAAATATTGAATTTGTAGTGCAACTAAGCAGACAATGTAAGGATGAAAGAGATTGAGCAAACATAAGAACACAAGCTATTTAGAGTGGTTCCAATCCCCAACTAGGAGAACGACATTCCACTACCTAGAGAGGTCAAGCTCTAGGATTTTGCAACCAATGTATACTTATTCAATTATAAGACATACAAGATGACCTTCATTTTCTGGATCAAGGATACCCAACCTTCCCTTTGAGGACAAGGGAGCCAATAACCAACCAAGGTCTTACATATCCAGAGAAGCTAGAGTTTTCTACCTCTACAAGGTCTTACCCACTCTTGCAAGCAGTTGGACACCTTCACCAAAGAGATCCCCTTCTTGCAACAAATTTTTTACCTTGAAGGATTTACCCACTCTACTTCTGGATCTTTAGCCTTGACCTTCTTCTTCACCTTGGAGAAGCTTTTGCACCTTCTTCTACACCTTGAAGAAGCATGCACCTCCTTCACTTGGGGAAGCTTTCACCATCTTGATCTTCAAGAAAGGGGTTGGGGAAAGGGAAGCTTTGAGAGCTTTACAAGTCTACAATGAAGTAGCTCTCTCACACAGATCCTATCACTCATATGGACATTTTGATTTACAAACAAGAGAGAGAAAGGGGCTCAAGTTGACTGGATGCGCTCAACTATAGCTAGGAGCTTGAATAGCGTGAATGAGCAACCTTAAAATGAACTCTAAGAGGTCATATTTATAGTTGGGGGTATCCACTAGAGACTAGGAGCACTAAGGAACGTTTTATACCGTTTGGGGTGTTGCATATAATTTCGAGTTCTGCAACACTCCAATGGTTAGAATCATTTTTTTTGCATTCTCCGTACAGTACATTCGGTCAAGTTTTAATAAAGGTAACTCGACCGATTGCACTATATGACAAAGCAAATTTGAAGCATCGGTCGGGTTTATCCTGGATGAAACTCGACTGATCGCTTAAATTTAGTTTTGTCCAGTGCAGGGATCGGTCGAGTTCTGTGTATAGGAAACTCGACCGAACCTGGATATTCATAAAATGCATCAAGGGTATCGGTTGAGTTTGTCACAGGAGAAACTCGACCGGAAAACACCCTGTAATGAATTTTGGAAAATGTCATAAGAGGGATTAAACGTTTGAATTAAGGGCTCTTGATTTTTTCTCATCTTAGTTACAAGTCATTACATCAATACAAATGATTACAAAATCATACTAGGGGTTTTAGGGTGCGTTCCAAAAAAGTGCATTTGCATTGCTTTTGAGTTGAACTTGATCAAGCTAAGGCTTGATTGATTTGATCCTTTTCATGTACATAATGCCTAAAATCAATCTCAAGTAGACATATTAGATAAATACGAATGGAATGGTTAAGTCATTACAAAAATATGGACAATGTATAACTCTCAGGTCAACAGTTGATAGATGGCGATGTGGAATGTTGTAGTTGGTAGGTAAGGGACACATGCAAAAACTAGGGACAAGTACATTAGTAGTAATGTGTGCGGGTGGACCAAGAAGAATGTTGCTTCTAGGTGGCAGAGGATGAAAGGACGTCGGGGGGGGGGGGGGGGGGGGGGGGGGGTCAAGGGAAATAGTATTGCGGGTTAGGAATGGATTGTGGGGGACATGGGTGCTGAGAAGAGAGGGAGGGTAGAGCCTATGGTTAACAACCTAGGCTCAAGGATGGGTGTGGACGGGAGGGATTGGAGGTGAAACTCCTTGCTAAGGCTGGCTGACGCGGCTATTGGAGGCATTTAGAGTCGGTTGGTTGGATGTGGCAGGTGATGGATGACAGTGGGTTCCTATGATTGCTACTAGAGTCAAGAAAAAGAGGTAGACGAAGAGAGGCATGGCATTGAGGAGGGGCATCACGTGGTCTTGTGCAGGGGAACGAAAGGCGGATGTTGATATTGGCCACGGAGTTGAGTGGGGGCAGGGCATTCAGAAAAAGAAGTTGCATGGTGGGGAGGCGAGTGGGCGCTCATTCTCCAGGAAAAAGTTGTTAATATTACTAGTGTTTATACCCCTAAGTTGTTTTAGTGAGGAGCTTACAAGGATTTTGTGATAAAATAAAAGACAGCTACTTGTTGTATTGATAAGAGGAAACCCTAATCCTATAAATAGGAGAATAGGAAAGCATACAGGACACAACCTAACCCTAACGGGCCAAACATACTTGGGCCCATATTACAAAAGACTTAATAACATAAACAAACAGACTCTCTAATACTCCCCCTCAAAATGAAGTTGGGAGAATCCCAAATCAGCTTGGAAATAGCATGCATACTAAAAAAGGGTAAACCAAGCCCATACAAAAAATTTCTCCCCATCAGTATTACAATTAAGCACTCAAACACTCAGACACTCCCCCTCAAGTAGATACTCCATAGCAGGCAAACAAGTCGTAGAAGTTTCTCAATCATCTGGAGCAGAAGTTTCTCGATCATCTGGAGCAGAAGTAAGCAGCAACAGAACATCATGGTATTTATCACAATCACTAACGTCGCAGCCCAGAGAGTGTTGGGTCACAGCAGCAGTAGTAGTCAACGTGCAAAACAGAGCACGCACGGGCCAGAGAGTGCTGGCACACAGAAGCAAAAAGCCGACGTGCAAACAAGGCACGGACAAGTAAAAAAGGTCAACATGCGTAAAACATGGACAAGCCAGAGAGTGTTGGTTCACAGTAAAAAGTCCAGAGAGTGATGGTTCACAGTAGAAGTAGGTCAACGTACAAAGAAAGCACGGACAAAAAGTAGACAGTATAGTCGACGTAGCCGGATAGAAGATCATCATCTTGAAAAAGCAAGCAATATACATGAATCTCCAAATAATAAGCTCTCCAAGAAGCATATCGCAGTAAATATCAATAGTAGAAGTCCACAAGTACTTCAAGAAGTACATCAAGATCCACAGAAATATAAAGCAGCAGAATATAATCTTCCTCTTCTTCATCTCTCTTCTCTAATTCTCCCCCTCACGCCAACCACGGAAGGAACCAAGAGTAGTTGGGGTGGACAATTATGAAGAAACACCCCAGAGAAAAAAAATAAGCCGTACAGGCCATTGGATAGAGTAGACATTAAAATAAATGAGCCAAAACTATAACTGTGTCACATAGGCGGACATGTTGTAAAGTAAACAGAAGCTATCATTTGACTTCGGTCTCCAACTACCTGATCTATTTGTCTCCAGAAACCCCTCCTTTACATTATCCTGACAGGATTGAGGCTTAAGTGGCGCCATCGCTTGAAATTCCACAATATGATACTGTTAGATGCAAACCCAGACATATCAATATGAAATCTATGAAGTCTTCTGCTCAACACAATAATCTGCCACCCTATTAGTTGACTTCTGTTGCGGACTGGACCTTCTAGTTTCACCTTGTTTTTTATTCATTTTACAAGCATGGCAACATGCCAAGTGACGAGAACAAGAAGATATAGTTCTTACGGCAATATAGGGAGCGAATTTGGGCCTTTGCAGCGATGCACAGTAGATGGACGGGTTGTGTAATTTTCTAGTTTACATTAATACCTCCCAATCAATCGCGCTTTCAAGAACCTGTAGTACATGTCATACGCCTCAATATAGTCCTTCAGGCCGAATACAACTCATCATCAGATGCGAACCACTAAGCCTCTGGCTTGGAGTCCTGTCTTTGTTGTGCAGTAATGCAAATGCTTTGCCCAAGGAGAATCGCAAACGCAACTTCGGGCATAACACCATCAGCCGCCAAAGGAAAATAGGAAGGCATGAGGCAACCAGACTTGATAGTGTTTTGATATTTAATCTTCTACCACGAAACCAAGCGATGGTGTGGGAGGCATGGCACGGAAAAGAACGAGTTCGATAGAAGCAGGTTGCTTTGCAAATAGCAAAGCATAGATTCATAAATCACACAAGCATGTTAGCATGAAACGGAGGGAGCATAAAAAAAAGGACAACGAAATTACTGGAGATGGACATTATTGTGCGGCGGCTATAGCCTATAAGTTGCATGATGGAGGATTAGCAAGGCACTGCGGATGATTAGTTGACGGCGTACATGGATTTTGCGGGAGTCAGTGGATGATGGGATGAAGGGCACCACAGAAGTAGGGATTAGCGGCTAGAAGGGAGGGGATAGAATAGATGTATGGCAATGCCCAGATGTATGACAACAGCCCGACGGCATCAAGCATGGAAAAGATGGCAGCGCCCAGCGGGCAGCTAAGCCAAAAAGCAGCTACAGCCACCCGCAGGCGGAAGAAAGTATTTTCTTCTCTTCTTGGGTTAGGGTTTTGGTCCCTAGGACGGCTGCACTAATACCATGTAATCAAATAAAAGATGGCTACTTGTTGTATTGATAAGAGGAAACCATGTTCCATAAATAGGAGAACAGGAAAGCATACAGGACACAACCTAACCCTAATGGGCCAAACATACTTGGGACCATATTACAAAACACTTAATAACGTAAACAAACATACTCTCTAATAAGGCACGGACAAGTAAAAATGGTCATTATTGAATTGATTTGAATGGTCGTGTAGGATGTAGCAATATTGGTTACTAGAGAGTACATGGTGGTTTGGATATGATAACATAAATGGAGAGAAAACACAGCTTTTTTAGTTGGCAAATGATATGATTTTGGCAAATACCCCATTTTAAGAAAAGATGTAATATGATTATTTTCAAGAGTATGCACAATTGTAGCCAAATTGATAAATTCCTTAGAAGAGAGTAGATGAAAAGGTATATAAGAATTAAAAAGTGTCCCTTAGAGAAAAGCTCACCATCCAATATAGGTTGGGGGTTTAAATATTAACATGAAGAACAATAAAAGTAAGCACAAGGAAACAAATATAGAGGTACGAAGTTGTGGAATCTAAAAAGAGAAGAATGCAATACTTTATGATGATAAACTTATCAAGGTGGGCACTCTAAACCTTGATCGTGATGTTAACACTATGGGGCATAATGTGAGCTCCTACACAACAACAATCATCAAGGATGTTTTAAGAGAATCCAAAGGTTTTGGACCTCTAAGTAAAGAGAAGTGGTTCTAGAATGATGAAGTAAAGAAGACTATCATACATTAAAAGGGAGATTTAAAGAAGCTTGTCCAAATCGTGAGAAGATGCAAGTTTTCAGAGATACAAACTAGTAAAAAAGAAGCTTAGCAAATAGTTCAATAGTACAAATCAAGTTGTTTAAAAAAGTTATACAAAAAGATCTAGATAATTTAAAAAAACTCAATTATAAATTTCTTCAGAGATGCAAGCAAGCAAGCAAAGAAGAAGCAAAAAAGGTTGTTCAAGAGGCAAGGTCTAGATACTTTGAAGAAAATTATAAGAAGTTGGACACAAGAGAGGGGGAAAAAGATATATATATAAAATAGCTCGTATAAGAGAAAGGAAAGGAAGAGACTTGAGTCGAGTAATACATATTAACAATGAAGATGGTAGTGTTAGTAAAAGATGACGAATTCAAGAACAAATGGAGAACTATTTTCATAAGCTTTTCAATGTAGATAATGTAAACAATGTAAGAGACTCGTGTAACAGGAATACAAGATATATCATTTACACACAATGAGTTTCACTATTTGAGGTCAAAATGCTTTAAAAAAGGTGAAAATGAGAAAGGCATATGGACCACATGGATTCCAAATGATATATGGAAGAGTATTGGGGATGAACGAGCCACATAGTTAATGAATATCTTTAATAAGATTATGAAAACCAAGAAGATGTCAGATCAGTAGAGAAATAGTACAATAGTCCCCATCTACAAGAACAAGGAGATGTTTAGAGCTGCACAAACTACAGAGGTATCAAGTTGATGAGTCATACTATGAAGCTTTAGGAGAGGTTTATTGAACAAAGGCTAAGATCTATAATGCAGATTTCAGACAACCAATTTAGTTTCATGCCTAGAAGATCAACAAGCAAATGCTATTTTTCTAACAAGGATGCTTGTGAAGAAGTATAAAGAGAGCAAAAGAGATGTATGTATGGTTTTATTGATTGTGGAAAAGGCTTATAATCGAGTATCCAGGGAAGTGTTGTTGATGGTTTTGGAGAAATAATGTTTTGTTAATCCTATACATTGACTTGATTAAAGACGTGTATGATAACTCAACTGAATGTGTGAAGACTCCTGGAGGAGAGATGCCAACATTTTCTATCACAGTTGGGGTACATCATGGATCTACACTCAGCTCATATCTATTTGGCCTTGTTATGGATGAGTTGACAAAGCATGTTCAGGATGAAATTATTTGCTACATGATATTTGTTGATGATATTGTTTGATTGATGAAACTAAGGATGGATTGACTGATAAACTTAAACTTTGAAGAAATATATCGGAATCAAATGGATTAATGATCACTAGGAGCAAAATTGAGTATAAGCATTGCAATTTCAGCCAATCTAGAATTATGAACGATGTGCCAAGTTGGATGGAGTGGGTGTACCAAAATGTGATAAATTTCGTTACATGGGTTCTATTATTCAAAAAGATGGGGATGCTCAAGATGATGTATGCCACAGGATCATTGTAATATGGTTGAAATGGAGGAGTGCAACTGGAGTATTATGTGACTGGAAGTTCCCTCTAAGATTAAATATAAGTTTAGTAGAATGGATATATAGTTGGTCATGCTATACAGGAGTGAATGCTGAGCGGTGAGGAAACAAGGTCCCAACAAGATGAATGTCGTTGAAATGCATATGCGAGATGGATGTGTGAAAAGACAAAAAAAGATTAGTAGAGAAATGACTATATCAGGAACAATGCGAGGCTAGCAAGCATTGATAAGAGTTGTGTGAGGGCAGACTGAGATGGTATGGACATGTGCAATGCAAACCGACTAACGTGACTGTACCAGGAAATGTATTGAGTCAAGCACACTAAAAAGAAGAAGAGGCAGACCTAAATTGTCTTGGGAAGAGCTTACAAAGCATTGAGGACATGTTGTGTGAGGGCAGACTAAGATGGTATGGACATGTATAATGCAAACCGACGAACGCAATTGTACGAGGAAATATAGAGTCAATCACAATAAAAAGAAGAGGCGGACATAAATTGTGTTGGGAAGAGCTTACAAAGATGGATTTTGAATCTTTACATCCTTGATCAGAATATGACCATCACAGAGTCAATTGAAAAAGAAAGATTCATGTTTCCAATCCCAACATGGTTGGGTCATAGTTGTTGAGGCAGCCAGGCGCTAGGCGTTTTTGAGGGAGCGCCTAGGGCGCCCAGGCGTTTTCTGGGTGTTTTTCCTTTTTAAATAAAAATTGATGATGTTTATATTAACATTCATAATTTCATTTATGTAATTATTAAATAATGACTTTATTACATACTATTATGTAGTATTTAGGCTAAATCACATCTAACATGACCTAAACTAGAACTGATTGGCCCCAATTTGAACTCATTTGATCCATTTTACCTAATTTACCCTAAACCATACCTATTTTTGTATAAATGATCTAATCAAACCCAATGTCCCTAAATTTTTCATATATTGACCTAAATGAGATCAAATTTGGCCAAAGCAGACCTAATCTTCCCAAACTAGAACTATTTCCCCCAAATCATACTTGTTTTCCCAAATTAGAGCTAATGTGCCCAAATTTGACATGATTTCGCCTAAATAAAACCTAATTTTGCATATTATAAACCAATCAGACCTAACTTCCCCAAATCTCCCTATGTTGACCTAAACAAGATCGAATTTGGCCAAATCAAACCTAATCTCACCAAATCAGACCCATTTCCCCAAAATCTGGCTTGTTTTCCCCAAATCATACATGATCTTCTTAAATTTGACAAAATTTGGCCTAAAACCAAACCTAATTTTGTATAACATTACCTAATCAAACCCAACTAGTCCTAATTTTCCCTATATTGATCTAAATGAGGCCTTACATAATTGGTATTCAAAAATAACGCGGAAAATTCTAATAAATTTGACAAACATTTGGTAAAAGTTTGGTTAAATATTAGGGGGGAAACAGATAGACACAATACAATATGTATTGAAGTATACATAATTGCATAAAAAATTGCATATATGTACATATAAACACTATGATAAACACATTGATCAGTCATCAAAAAAAACACATCGATCTATAATTTTATAAGTGCACACATGATGCTTATTGATTCTCTATTCCCAAATGCCGAATCATATATCATGTTGTTATTTCAAGAAATTTGGGGACAATTTGTAAACTTTGTGCATAATTTATGGAATTTAGAAATAGTACAGACTATGGGTTTTTTGCAAATTTTGGGTGTAGCATTTATAGCATGAGAGATTCAGGAATTATTTGTGCATAATTCAGAATTTAGAAAATTGATTACTATGAAGTCATGTTGTTAATGACTTTCTTCAACAAGATTATGAGAATCAGAAAACCCCATGATGAGTGAGAAACAGATTCATAGTCCCCATCTATAAGAGCGAAGATGTCCAAAGTTGCAGAGTGCAGAGGTATCAAGTTAATTAGTCACACTTTGAAGCTTTAGGAGAGGATTATTGAGTATAAACTAAGATCAATAACAAAGATAGACAAGTTTAGTTTCCTGTCTGGAAGATCCAAAATAGATATTATTATTCTGATAAAAATGCTTATGGCAAATGTATAGAGAAAATAAAAGACTTCTTTATATAGTTGTTACTGGTTTGGAAAAGGCTTATGATTGAGTACTTATAGAAGTGCTTGAGTGGGTTTAGGAGAGGGTTTAGCAGAAAAACAGTGTGTCAATCCAATATAATGAGTTATTTAAAGACATTATGACAGTTTAGCTACTAATGTCAAGATTTTTGGAGGAGAAACGATAAGATTTCCATTTACAATTGGGGTACATCAAGGATTAGCTCTGACCCTACATCTATTTGTTCTTTTTATTGATGAGTTGATATAGCAAGTTCAAGATGATATCCCTTGATACATGTTATGTTTTTATGATATTCTGATCATTAATGAAATTGAATGAAAAAAAAGAACGAATGACAAAGTTGAACTCTTGGGAAAATGTGTGGATTCTAATTGATACAAAATCAGTAGTCACAAAACAAAGTATATACATTGCAATTTCATGCAGTCTACAATTGTGAATGGCGGTGCAAGTTGGATGCAGTGGATATACTAAAATGTGATAATTATTTCTTGGCATTTGTTATTCAAATGGATGGCAATGTTTAAGATGATGTGTCATAGGTTTATAGCAAGATGGCTGAAATAGAGGAATGCAACTAGAATAGTATGTGATTGGAATATTTCACTTAGATAAAAAATGAAGTTCTTTTAAATAGCTATAGAAATAGCCATCTTATAAGGGAATGAATGTTGGATGGTGATTGGATGGTGAAAAAAAAGTGTCAATAAGATGAATGTGGTTGATATATATATGTTAAGATGGATGTATGGGAAGACGAGGAAAGATGGTTTGAGAGATGATGACTATAAAAGTAACAAGTTGGGAGTGATGAGTATTGAGCACAAGTTACGTGAGGGTTGCCTGAGATAGTATGGACATGTGCATCGCAGACATATTACACCAATTGGAAGCAATGTCATTGAGTTGAGCACAAATAAAAGGAAAAGAAGCAGGACTAAATTAACTTGGAAAAAAGCTTATAAAGAGAAATTTCGAATTTTCATATTTTGACAAGAATATAACCACAGCAGAGCTGAATGGAAAAGAAGGATCCAAGTACTCAAACCCCAGCATGGTCGGGATTGAGGCATAGACGACGACGATCATGATGATGGTGATGGTGGTGATGATGGTGGTGGTAATTGTCATGGTTTTTTTTTTTTTGGAAGTGGGGTGGTAATTGTCATGGTGATGGTGATGGTGATGATGATGACAACAATCAATTTCCCGGACATATTGTAGCATGCATAGTAAACGAATATCTTTAGTAGAAATATATTGGATGGAAGTGTGATGTTTATAGAAGTGGAAAATTATTGTTGAATTACAAAAGATATCATATTTTAATTCAGTAAGACTTATTAGTAGAGTATGATTTTTATATTAACTATTATCTGAGTTTGTATTAATTATTATCTAAGTCATATTAATGTGTTCATTTTGTATTGGAAATCGAATTAGAAAATTGTATTTGGCTAGACTATCAGGGTAGATCACAGAATCAATGAGCATTCCAGGCCACTGGTTTCCATCTAACCAGTCCAATCAAAGGTTTAAACAGTTCCAACTTCAAACAGTGGTGTCAGAAATAATGTCATAATTAAACTTTGTATTTCAGCTTTTATATATACATGGCAAAAACTAATAACATGGAAAAAAGGGAAATATATTGATAAAGAAGGTTGGAGTGTGTCCTTAAATTATTTTTGGAGTTTAAAAATCGTAGCTACATAGTTGCATATAATTAAATGCTGGAATGATTGTGAACCAGACCAATTTGTTTGACCAGTTCACTGGCTCAAACCTGCCAGTTTTGCCCGTACTTCAATGAAACAGGTTTTGAGAAGCAACCAAGCTGATTGTCACTAGTTTTTGCTGTCTGAGTCCGACTAGTCCAACCATTTAGTCTGATCAACCCTGACAAAACTCGGAATTGGAATACTTCCCTATAATTCCCAGTCGCAGACTTCATTTAGGTTGTTGATTCATTATGATGAATGAAAGTATGGCATATGCTGTGCACTGAGTCTCCGAGTGGCAGATATATTTTCTTCCTCCCTTTCAACGTTAAAGTCTCAAAATATATCAAAAAATCACATCCCGGATTATAACTAGACTAGATGGACACATTCTGCAATCGCGCTTTTAATTACAAAAGGTACGAATTGCTTATTCCTAGAAAGTTTCAGCCTCGTCAATGTTTTGAAAGTCTGAAACATGCAAGAAAAATAGTAAGTGATTACAAGCCCTTCTCTTACTTTGGCCACTGCTCACACCTTGGCATATGATTTAAACTTGAACTTTAACGTCTAAATAATTGCACTGTAAACCAAAAAAAATAGAAGGAATTGAGTTCAGTATTTTGAAACAACAGAGAGAAACATTCATTAAACTTCTGAGCTTATATGAATAAGCCATTTCAAGACTTATCTGACAAGGTACATAATTAACATCTATATTGTCGAGGTTTCACATTTACAGCTGGGTTCGATCTTGACTAAACAACCAAAGGAGATATGTCCCCTCTGTAAAACATTCTAGAATTATTCACCTCGGTATTTATTATAATTAAGAAAGTATAATGTGCTCGGACTTATAATAACCTGGACTCGACACCCTCAACAACACCACTGCAATTGTACTATAGAGAAAATGTCCATCTTAGGATCTGATATTGTATCTACAACCTATTTGTTTATGATGATGACGCTTTCAAGGTTATAATGAAATTTTCATGGACGACTAAGAATATATATTTGCAATGCAAGAGATAAAGATATATGAACTAATGAACAAAATTTAGAAGAGAACCCAAGATTTGTTAAAAAGCAAGCTGTTGTTAGCATCCAAGATTTTGTTTGGGACAAATGAAAGGTATATTAAACCAAAAATGCACACACATACTGAAATAAGGAAAGCATAGAAGAAGAGGTTCTTATAAAATAAGTTGAATTAAAGTTAAGAGTGTTGTAGTTTTACTAATAGGCACCCTGTTACACCAAGCTTCACATTTCGTATAGATGTATCCAACACAGTATCACCTCACTCTTCACAGAATCTTACGGACTTCTATTGTACAAAAGTGTAAATACTTAGAAACTAATTGCTAGGTGGACCTTACAATACCTGATTTACACAGATCGGACTACATCCTTCACAGGTTCAAATGCTATTCCATTGTTCGAAGACACCCAAAATAACAAGCAATTAATTAATTCATGGTAAAAATTCTGGCCAACTGTCTAATTTATAGAACAAAACTACCCACCTCTTCATGACATCAATTTTTTTGCCCAGGCAAAACCATCTTCCTCGGTGTTAAGGCTAGAAATCAAGCCTAGGGAGCAGGAAAGCCTCCTAGGCATCCAAATATCCTGTTGAACTCGATTGCAATTTGCAAAGAGCATGCCAACACAAGTCTCAACATTTGCACACATCCTGGAAAACCAAAGCAACAAACAGATACTGGCAGACAGGAGCATTAATATTTTGGGAAACAAATTCATTCAATCTGTCAATTTGCAACCATCATGGTATTGGCAGTACCATACAATTAAATGTCCGACTTCGATGTCATGTCTGATGGCCCAGAAACAGAAATTTTTTTAAATTTCGGCCAAAATTTCGATATTTACGGCCCTAACGATTTTGACGACCAAATAAGCGAAGTAAATCTTGAAAATTTACCAGGATAATCTAAACGCCAAGATCTACTCAAATATGCAATAATATTTCATATTGAATATGTGTGTTTTGTGGGTGGGGGAGGTCTCCCACATTTGTAAGTGAAGGAAACTGAACAATTTCGACAGAATTTCGATGGCAGTTTTGATGGCAAAACGAAGGAATTAAGTTACGAAATTCTGCAAACACAATGTTTAGACATAAACACACTAGATTATAAAATAAATTTATGCTTAGAGATTAGGGTGGGATTCATGTCTTGATGAGTGAGTGCACAAATGAACAGTTTTGTCAGGTTTGCTAGACAGTTAGACTGTTAAAGACAGCTTAGAAATTCAAAACTTACAATTACAATTTACAAACCAACGAACTACAACTTGTATTAGCCTAGTGTTAGCATTTAACTAGGTTATATGGGACATTTATACATACATCCAAGAATGAACTTTGTTATTTTCAGAGTATTTTTCCATATCTCTAATAGAAGAGTGTAGAAATTGATGAAGGTAATGTATAGATGGTCTAGGGATAGAGGAAACATACCTTAGAATTAAGAAAATAGCCTTTAGAAGCAAGAAATTCAAAAAAAAAAAGCCAAAATACCCAAGATGTAGTATTAGCAGTCTTAGAAACAAATTTCTCAAAATTTAAGTTGTGTTTCTGTACCATTTCGTGTAAGCTTTGCTGCGGAATTTCACCCTGTTTGGCGAAATTCGCACCTAGGGTCGAAACTTTAGCGAAATGATGTCCCATTCCCTACATAAATATGTTTCACATTACCTACGTAGGTTTTGACGTTCGATTGCAAAAAAAAAACGAAATTTCAAGCGAAATTTTGTTCTATGGGCAGTACAACCTCAGAGGTCATTGAAGTATAGATGATCATGTAATGAAATACAAACAATCCACCCCCCCCCCAAGAAAAAAAATGGGAAATTCACCATAGAAAAGGGTCCCGTTGTGGTTATAAATTTTTGAGGCCATTGAAAATCTAGTCCGTTGAAAGTTCTAGTCTGAGCAGTTTTGAGATTATATGGTTTTTGGTTCATGGAAAATAGTTTAGCAAAAAGAGAATATAACGAATATGGTCAGACTGTGAAACATATAATATGGCCTAACTTCCACATGAATGTTCACAATATCATGTGTTACGGGTCAAGATCTGGTCAAATAAAATTGTTGATAAACCAGGCCGGATAGCAATGAAACGACAGGTCATGAATGTTTTAAAATGAGGTACTTGAATGGATTTTTCTGAGAGTTATTTAGATCATTGATTTATTAGCTAGTTCGTGAATGGGGGCCTAAGTGTTTTGGCTGATTAGGCCCGTTTGTGTCCAAGTATCTTTGATATATACATCGATTAGTCGTATTTTACTTTAAGACATGGTATCAGAGCATTGATCCAACCCTAGCCCTAGAGGAGACAAAAAGTTTTTCTTCGGCTTGCGGGCGGCAGCCGCCCTTCTTGGCTTGGCCACCCATCAGGCATCTAGCCTTCGTGGCCACCCCTTGACCCTTCTTTATCCCCCAAAAATATGCTTCTCCTTGTATGTCGCTTGTAACAACCCGCACTTTTGAGTGTCTAAAAGACCTTAAAGTCGCGAATCGTCACTCATAAATTCCAGGATCAGATTCATGAAATAATGCAAAATAGTAAACAATTTCCATTAATGATCAAATATTTACATGTTTACATAAAAAGCTCCTCTAAGGAGTTACATAACTTTTAAACAGAACTAACTATTACATTTGTGAAGATAAACCATCAAGATTAAACCTTCATGATTAAACTGTGGTGTCTTCAACATCTAAATTTGTACCCTCATGTCCACGAATCAAGTATATCTGATACCTAAAACGCCGACAAACAAATACGCGGTCAGTATATTGCTATACTGGTACGTGGGTTCAAACAATAATCACAAGTACAGATATAAGCAAACATCTTATCTTGCATATAAGAACATAAACTTGGTTTCATATTCTAACCCATATTTGGTCAACTACCTCAGGTGTAATCACTGTCCCTCCGGGGCTCGTGTGCATTACCCTTAAGATCAGTCTAACCCAGGGTTCAGAATGTAGTTATTTACTTTACATGATACTCATAGGAACTTTATAGTTTGCAAAAAGTAAATAAACAACCAAGCAATTTATTTGTCGTTCAATCTCAACGAGAAACATCGGCAATCTCGGAATCCGATACATGTAATCATAAGCGTAACCACGTACCTTATGCCATCGCAAAAACCATGCAGAACATCATATACTTTACAAGTGTATCCAAACATCCAAGCAACAAGACATGTGATCAACAAGTATCTGAAACAAAGCATACTACATATGTGTCACCATGTATTCGCATTACATTAATCCTACCTAGATCTGCTCCTAAACTAGGGTTTAGGGTTATCTCATGTTTAGACTATAAGTTAGGGTTACAAACCCTAATCTGATCATATTATGGTTTCTAAGATTACCAATTCCATTATGCATATTAGGTGAAACCCTAATCATCATTTCAAGCATATTAGGTTATTCGTTATACCTAGATCATATTATCAACATTAGATCAGAGCAAGATGTTGACATTGATTTTAACACCCTAAATAGCATGAATAAGACTACTAATTTAGAATCATCCATTATCCATCATTATCAGGGATTTCTTCATTATACATGTTTAGATCAGGCATTAACTTAACATAAAAGAACCTATTCAATTAAGCATCAGATTAAGGCAAATCTAGGTTTTCCCTTCATTCTAATCAAACCATGTACACTTTTAGAACAGGAAACATATTTGGACTCTGAAACTATTTTAATTGGATTCTTCTCGTTCTCCTGATCAATTTTCATATATGTCGTATTTTCATATGAGCATTGTAGCAATTTCTACGATTTTCGCAAAATGAAGCTAATTGGACCAATCAGAACGGGCCACGTCGGAGAAACTTACCTTATCCATTAATTGAAATTCGCCCAGCTTTAGACATCGGAATGACCTCCGTGCCCCTTACACCTTGTACACGAGCTGAGGGCATATCAGTCAACTGTGCCCTGCGCTCTCTTCCTCAACATGGCCGCGCTGTCGCGTGCGTACACGCGGGCGATCCGACGGAACTGGAGGTAGCTCTCCCGTTCTTGCCCGGAGTCTTCCTGGTCCACCGCCATTGCTCGCAGCCGTGCGCAAGTTGTCCTCAGGTCGGCCTGCTCCTTGGACACCGTCCTGGCCTCGGAGCTCTCTCTCCCTCTCCAAATCCGTTGTAAAGAAAGGTGTCGCTGACGCTGCCGCGAGCGGCTCCTCCGCCCTGTGATCTCCTGCCACGACCAGTTCTCAAGATCCTTCCGCCTAGACTAGGCCATCCAGGTTTGTCTTCCATGGAGCCGATGATGCAAATACTTCTCCTCCTACCCCGCGTCGGGCCGCCTCTAGCTTTACGTCGCTATGCGTGAGAAGGCTGCGACACCTCCTTCCGCCTCACGCTTCTACACCCTGGCCCCGTAGATTCCTCCCGCCACCATGGGGTGACCCAGTGTAGCCCCCCTTTCTGCAGATCTTCTTACTCGCGGCTTGCAATGCAGTAGTTGGAGGGTTGTGGGCCGCTTAGTTGGCCTTCCAGCCACTCGCCTGCTCGCTCCTCCTCCCCCTTCACCAGCGACCGATCTCTCTAGCCCCTTGGTGGTGCAGCACCTCTACAGAGACCGCCTTGGTTGCTGCGGCCATCATCTTTGCACCCAGCTCTCATGGCGGCACCCAACTAGAGTCCAGTCATGGTCACACGAAGGAAAAACGTGGCAAGGAGAACACCTGTCTGTTGTCCCTAGAGTTTCCCTCGAACACGTAGGCCAGGAACTTCTGCCACCTAGAAGAAGAGGGTTTTGTGGTCTGTGCATGTGTCCTAGGCAAAACCCTAGGGTTAGGAAGAAGAAAGACAACGAAAGAGAGGAGCATGGGGGCGGGTTGGATGTCGAGAGAGAGAATAGGGTTGGGTTGTGCGTGGGACTTCTTACCCATATATATACACCTATTCTCACAAGTCTCCCGAATATACAAAAGAATCCTTCACTTTCCTTTTGTTCCAAACTCTTCCTTTGCGTACAAGTAAAAGTGAAGAAGGCAAGGCACACCATGACTCTCCTTCCAATTATCCTCTCATTATCTTATATTCAGATTATCCACAAATATCTTGGATATTTAACATAATCACGAATCTCCTCAATATCCAAAACCCAACCCAGAGACCCATATGTAAAATCTGATTATCCAATTGGGCTGAAAAGTGACCCTAAGGCCCATGAACCACATCTTGGGCCTTCCAAAGGCTCCATGAGCCCAATTACAGTCCTAATTACCAAATTAAGACTTTGATAATCATTGCTTCTTATATTAGCCTCATATAAACGCATATGCTCAAAAGCACATTATTAACTTAAATTGAACGTTTATTATGATCTAGGGTTTGGATTCAACAACCAAGACCCCTCAAAACTATTCATTGTTATAGGTTCTCTAATTTCATTTAGGCTTGAAATCCACGAATTTCAAGGTTGTAACATTCACCCCTCCTTAAAAGGAATTTTGTCCTCAAAATTCAGGCCTACTAAGCCTAGGTGAATGATAACTCATCTTATTCTCAAAACTTAGGGTTAGCGCCCCACTTAGATGGCTTAACCACTTTTCATTAGCATATCAATTTTCGTTTTATTACTAAGATTGGCACTTGAATTGAAATTCAAGTATTTCCACATCTCTAGTATATGCATATTATCATCACTTGATGATTTCATTATTACTTGGTGATTTCTCTTTTCACCTAGGTTTCCAACCTACTATTCATTACTTTTAACACAAGGGTGAGGTAACACCTCTAACCCTAGTTCATGTCACTACACATTCGACTTAAGACATTTATTCTCAATTTTAAGCATAATGTGTGTCTACCCAATCTCCCTCCCTCATAATGAAATGAAATAAGCATTTGGCTGCAGCCCAAACACAAAGTTCATCCCATTCCAAAAGCGGAGATAGTACATCCACACATTACCTTTTAATTTCACATATTAAGTTGAATCATACTCTATATGACTCTAAACTTACTTGTTCTCAATTTCATAGCATTCTTATATTTCATGAATTCAAGTGTCCTTTTTCTTACTCTTAAGTTAGGACACAACTTCTCTAAGTTTTTCATGACTTCTTTATATCTTTTATATTTGCATCTCATGTATCATTATGAGCCTTAGCCCAATCCTTGAGGTCTCTAGGGGTATAGGTACCTTTAGAGTGATCTCATCCTTATGCATCAAGAGAGTGCATTTCACATTCACCCATTAGGCTACATGATCCTCATGGAGATAGCTAATCTCCTGAGTCGTGTACATTGGGTAAACCTAGTTGTTACTTCCCGACCACATTGTCATGTGCATTCAGGGCATATCAACTCCCAACCCATCGGTTCTATGTACCTCTAATACACCCTACTTGACCCTAGGATTGCATTAGGACTCTACCCTCCCTAAGGGTTTCTTTTGAGATGTCACATCTTTTAAGCACATTATTATCTTATTTAATTCACTTTAACCCGGATTGCCTTCATCTCTCTCTTTCGAGTACACATAATGCAGTGTTGTCCCATCATTGGGCTCGGGCCACCTTCCCTCCAGAGCTTGGTGCCATGTCGATCTTCCCTCCTGGGCTTGACCTCTGTGATCTTCCCCTCCAGGGGCTTGATCCTAAACAACTGCATTGTAGAGTTAGGCCACCTTCCCTCCTGGGCTTGGTCGTTCACTTAGGCCACCTTCCCTCCTGGGCTTGGTCGTCCACTTAGGCCACCTTCCCTCCTGGGCTTGGTGCCTTACTGGTCTTCCCTCCTGGGTTTGACCAGTTGTGTCACTCAGAGTTGGCATCCTTGGGTTCAAAGAATTTAAGTACTTTCATTTTTTTTATATCTTTAACTCTTCACTCCTCTAGGTGAGGATTAAGGTTATCGCAATACTTAAATACATTTATTCACTTACCTTTTAAGGGAAAGTCCTAGCCTAGGGTGCCTTCTTGGCTCATAAGAGGGGGTTAGGCTCTCTAGCCACAACCTGATCCCAAGATCTAGGTTTTGCCTCCCTCATACGTCATCTTCCCACTCTTTGGGTTGACCCACCCCATGTTGGCACACTAACCCTAAAGGTTTCATAGATACCTCTTTTTTTCATTAGGCATAACTTTTATCATTATAACATATCAACCCATGTTTGCTCAATTTCTAGGATACCCCCTCATAGTCTCTATCTATTTAGTAAACTTGGGTCACCTTCCCCTCCAGGGGCTTGGTGCTACATCGGCCTTCCCCTCCAGGGGCTTGGCCACCATCACCAAACTTCTAGAGACAACATAAGAGGTTTAAGCAAGTTATACAAACTTTCATTTTCATATATATATATATATATATATATATATCACTATTGGGTTCATATATTTCTTAAGACCATTCACATAAGTTTTATGCTCCTCATGCACACATGCATGGGAGACTGGGTTACCTAAACCCATCCCTTTTATCTTTCTTGTTCCAGATTTTAAGTTTCACATGGATGGCGTTGATGCGATGATTTTGAGTCGCATTTGTAGACCAATTTCATATGTGTTTTGTGCCTTAATTACTCATTTTCATGGATATTATTGCATAATTCACTTTATTTGGTCTCTGCCATCATTTTATATCAAATCCCCTTTATTTCATTATTTTAAGCATTATTGATCATCTTATCATAAATCGTGTGGATTTATTTGGTCTTGTTGTGCAATTTCAGGAAAAACAAGTATCTACATCCGTCGATACCATCGACGGATGTCGATACCATCGACCAAGCCACAGGTTGTCAGCCGAGAAGAGCAATACAGAGTCGATACCATCGACACCCAAGTCGATGGCATCGAGATGTCTCCAGGCTGCTGGCGAGGATGAAGTCGATACCATCGACGCAAGTCGATGCCATCGACTCAAGGAGAGCTACAGCGTCGCTAAACGACAACAACCGACGCTAAAGGAGTCGATACCATCGACACGCAAGTCGATGGTATCGAGATCACCACAGGCGCTCAGAATAAAAGAAAGGAAAGCTGCCGCTAATCCGCTGGGTCGATACCATCGACCCGCGTCGATGGTATCGACGCCGGCAGATATGCGTTGGATCTGTTTTGATCTCGATCGGACGGCTGTTGTTATTTGACGACCTAATTAGGGACTTATACCTAATGACGGCCGCCCAGACGTGATCATCATCTCATTTTTGGATTGCACGAGTGCCGAGGAGGAGAGAAAGGAGAACGGAGGCCGAGAAGCTCATCCCGGTTGATTCGGACGCTGCCGAAGACAATTTCCACCACCGACAGGCGGGGAAAGTTTGTGTTCTACGCCAAGGATCCACCGGTTCTTCTTCGTTCAGGGGTTTTTCCCATCTAGTTCACGTTTTTCTTATGAATTCCCCAATTTCTACCATGTATTCGTGTAAGATGAACATGAGAGGCTAAAACCCTCAATCTTTAGGACCGAGAGTAGCCCGGGAATGCATTGTATGACAATTTTATATTGATAATTCATATTTTCTCTCTTAAATCCGTGGTATAGATTCGTTTTCTCCATATATATTGTTATGCTTGATCACCATAATAATAACTTAATGCCCTTAATCACTTCGACAGAAGGATTAACGGTTGAAAAAAGACGAAATCTACATTAATCAATAAAACCCTTGACAAAGGAGTTGTAAAATTAATGGTGGGAACTGAGAGATCGTTTATAATGCGCTTAGTTTAGGGGAATGATTACTACGACGGTGGAATCAACCTAAACCTAAGTAGTGAATTACACCACGACAGTGGGTAATTCTGTTTTCAGGCCACTACCCGGATAGAGAGAGAAGATTGAGGAGTTATATGAAACCGAATACAATGTTGACCCGCGGTGAAACCGCCATCCTAAAGATATCCCTTTGAATTGATTAAATTAACCTTTAATCGATTGTTTTCTTTGTTTGATTTTTATTTTCTTTTAAGTTCAACAACAAAACCCTACTTTGTTAATCGGCCTAGCTGATTGCGATTAGTTAGTAGAAGTCTCCAATAATTCACGTATCCCTGAGTTCGACTCGGGCCTCACAAGGCCTATATTACTCGACGCGTATACTTGCGTTTAAGCGCGTAGTAAAATACACGTCAAGTTTTTGGCGCCGTTGCCAGGGATACGGCGAATTATTGGCACTTTGAGTGCTAAGAGCGGCCATTCTAGGCCACATTTTTTTTATTATTTATTTTAAAACAATTTCAAAAATTCCTTTATTTCTGTATAATTGTGTTAACTCGTTCAAAGCATTGTACTGAACCCCTATTTCCATATTTCAGGTACTTTGCATGGTGCACACACGTAGTCGAGACTACGTGAATCGCACACCTGAGGTTCCATCTGCGGGACCAGAGGACGAGGGCTACTACGAGGAGGAACACCATAGTGATACAAATTCTGAATCTGAGCAAGAACAAGAAGAAGTAATGGCTGAAGCACAGACAATATGGGAGAAGATCAAGGCGTCTTCTTCCTCTGCATCAAAGGGGCCTATAAAGAAACAGGGGCTAAACATTCCAACCTACAAGATCGATCCAGCATTGATTAACCTGGTTAAATCAAACGCATTTCACGGATTAAAAAATGAAGATCCAGTGGCCCACATCAGCCAGTTCGTGGAGAACTGTGATATGGTAAAGATAGATCGATTTCCACAGGATGTGCTCTACCTCAAGTTATTCCCGAGTTCCTTGGCTGGAGTGGCAAGAGAGTGGCTTCATAACCTCGACGACGAGTTTGTTGAATCATGGGATCACATGGTGGAGGTTTTCTTCGAGAGGTTCTTCCCTCCTGAGAAGACCAATGATATGATCAGGAAGATTCACAATTTCACCCAACAGGCGGGTGAAACTTATTCTGAAACTTGGGAGCGATTCCAGGTCATGTTGAGGAGATGTCCACACCATGGACTAGACAAGGAAACCCAAGTGAAGATCTTCTACTTTGCTCTCTCCGAGCATGATAGAAGCAACTTGGACTCGGCCGGCTCTGGATTTTTCTTGAACAAGACTGATACAAGATGCTGGGAGATATTGAAGAACATGGCTAGGAAACAGTCATGGGGCGACAGAGGTGCAGTGGAACATGTCAAGGCTGCCGGCGAATGCAGAACAGTTAGGGAGCTGAGCGACAAGTTAGATCTTCTAGCCAAGAAGCTGCTAACTAAGGAGGATGCATCTAAGGATGAGGAAGCCCAAGTGAAGTTCATGCAACAACAGGGCTATAGAAACAATGACTATGCATGGAGAAAGGATAAAAAGTTTTCATGGAAGGATCCAAATAATTTTCTGCAGGATCCGGATGCCAAGCCACAACAAAAAACCGAGGAAAAGAACATTGAATTGCTAAGTCAAATGGTTCAGCAAAACCAAGAGATGATGGCCATGTTTGGTAAACAATTACAATCTCAAGGTGACATTCTAACCAAATTTGGGCAGACACTGCAAAGCCATGGAGCACAGATGCGGGCATTAGAGACCACCGTGGCACAGATTTCAAATGAAGTGGCGGCCATCAAGCACGCCAATCAACAAAAACCAGCGGAGAATGCGAACGTGGTTCAAGCACATCATCAGGTTAAGTACATGTCGGTGGTAAGAAATGAGGAATCTCAGGTGCAAGAAGCTGTAGAAGAAAGAAAGATGACTTTCAATGTGAATGCAACACCGGCGATACCATATCCACGCACGTACTATAGATTGCCGGGCGGAAACCATTTCTTCAGAAAATCAGAGAGAGTTGTGAGTATGGTATCTCCATCTAGGCAAGAGGAGCAGGTGCAGGTTGTTTGTGCACATGTGGAGACATCTGAGGCGAGAGAGGAACCACAACAAGCTGCTACTATTGATGATGTCTCGCCAAAGCCCACGTCCGAGGGAATGATTGAAGCAAGCTTAGGGGAGGTACCCCCGAAAAGCTCTTATGTGCCACCTCATAGGCGTGTTGATGCAGCTGATGTTTCGGATCCGGTAAATCCGAAGTCAAAGAAAGAGCATCGTCACTTTAAGAAATTTCTGGAGATATTCCGAAAACTCCACATCAATATTCCATTAGTGGAGATGATCGAGAAAGTACCCGCCTATGGGAGGTTCATTAAAGAAATCATCAATAAGAAGAGGCGGATAAAAGACGATGAAATTTATTGGATGAATGAGACGGTGAGCTCTATGATCCAAGGGAGTTCACCAAAGAAGAGAAAGGACCCAGGAGGTTTTTACATACCGTGCTCAATAGGTGGTCAACATTTCCCTAAAGCGCAATGTGATTCTGGCGCTAGCATAAATCTCATGCCTTTGGCGACATTTCAAAAGCTGGGGTTAAAAGAGATAAAGAAGTTGGCTGCAACAATTGAATTGGCGGATGGGTCTACTGTGAGACCTTATGGAGTATGTGAAGATGTTCTCGTCAAAGTGGATAGATTCATATTTCCTGTGGACTTTGTCGTCATGGATATGCCACCACTCCAAAGTTGTGAAATTCTCCTAGGAAGACCGTTTCAAGCAACGGCAGATGTTGTTACTGCCTTAGGGAGAGGTACTTTGTCTTTGGGCATTGGAGGAGATCGTGTTGAATTCAAATTACCGAATGATCCTCTAAGCCCAGTTCCCAAGGTGAAAAGATGATGATTGTCGCACCGTCTAGCCTAAGACGTTAAACAAGGGCGCTTGTTGGGAGGCAACCCAACCATCGGTACACTAGGATAGTTTAATTTTAGTCATAGATTGCTTTTATTTCGTTTAAATTTTAGTTTAAAAATGATACCTTGATCCGTTTGTTGAATGTGCAGGAACGGGCAGGGTCGATACCATCGACACACTGGTCGATGGTATCGACATGGGTTCAGGAGTGACAGTTGCAAAATCGCACTGAGTCGATACTATCGACGGTCCCGTCGATGGTATCGACATACCTACAGGCAGGTTGCACAATAAAGGTCGATGGTATCGACATGCCAGTCGATACCATCGAGATCTCTGGAGATTTTCAGAAGAAATCGACTCAATGAAGTCGATACCATCGACGTGTACGTCGATGGTATCGACATGTTAAAATAAAAAAGGCGGCGGCCGGACTCGCGAGGCAGTTGCCCTAATCAGCGAGTCGATACCATCGACTTCCGTCGATGGTATCGACGGGCACACAGCAGTGTTGGGACCAGTTATTCAAGACAGGGTTATTGGAAAAATGCAGTCACATCATCCCGAGCAAATCCGGATCCCACGACCCACCTCCACCACCATCGGACTGATCGGGTATCACTGTTCCACCCTTAAGTTGGTTTTTGACTATGAGGCCATAGTCGGATTCAAGCTTAGGGGGGTGGCTGGAACAGCTCTATCTTTTATCTTTTCTTTAGTTGTTTTTAGTTTCTGCTTTGTTATTTGTTTTTGCAATTTTAAGTTTTTATTTAGGATCCACATCTATCTAGTGTAATCGTGGATGTCTTAAAAATTGTCATCTTGCTGTTTTCATGGGGAAATTAAGGGAATTTTAAAATTTTGCTGTTTTCATGGGGAAATTAAGGGAATTTTAAAATTTTTCTGTGTCATTTGGATAGCTTTACTTGGTTGTCCCTGGGGAACTTATTCGATGAAAATGATTGATTATGTCAACTTTGAAGCAATATGTCATACCCACACCCGCATTGACTCATGAAAAGTGGATAGTAACGGTTGTTTGAGCCTAACCTAATCAAATGGTAATGAGACCTTAATCAGATGTAAGAGAAAGAACCCCTTAAACTACTACACATGTCAGTAAGGAGGGACACATAATTTTCTTCTAAGGTTCAGTCACTTAATCTTGTGATCATTCCACCCCATTTTCTATAATCCACCCAAGAATTGAAAGTAAAGTGCAGTTTCAATTTCTTTTGTGTGCATAGCATGTAGATAGAATTTTCATTGTTATTTTCATACTTTTGCATAAAATGAGAAAAAATGTATAGTGATTCATGCACATTACCTTTAGGTGCATGTCATGTAGTTGCACTCATACTTTCATGATTTTCATGCATAAGTACACCATGTATCTCAGTTGACCTGAAAAGTGATCTAAATTGTTCCATACCCTCACATTAGTACAAAGATTTCCAATCATGAAGAAAATAGCCTAACACATGTATCTCTAAGCAATTATGGATATGTGGGCTAAGAGGAAAAGAACAAAATCTGAAAGAAAAAAATTTGAAAAAAAAAGAAAAGAAAAAAAAAAAGAGAATTTAGAAGGAAATGGAATAAGAGGGAGAAAGGAATGATATCACTTGTATAACAGGGGAATTGAGTACATGATGTGGCTTGAGTAGATTTCTATCTCATTTTGAGGTAGAAGGTTAGTGCATGCATCATTCCACCCACTTTTAGGCAGTAGGGCATTCTTAATGTGCATTTGTATCATTTAGGGCATTTTGTTATATGCATTTTGAAACTGTGTAATACTTCCAAATTCTCCCATGAACCACCCATTCCATCCACCCGTTGCTCGGATTGGTAGGCCACCGTGATTTTCTCCTCACTCATGTTTATCAGGAGAACTGCTTCCATGTAGATGGTAGTTAGGGCGAGCAACGTAGTGTAGGTGATCACAAGATGCACCATGGCTGAATCGGCGAACTTTATTATGATAACTGCCTTATGTGATAGTGTTCATCAGTTTGAAGGATAATTTCTTTTATTGATGGTTATTGTCGCCTATAGGGTAATTACTGTTCTGTGATTAGGGTAGGCCGGTTTGAGAACGTCCAGTGGGAGTCATTTGTGAGGTGGGTTGGTGTTTTGATTGTTAGTTGACATTCGCAATTCTATTCTAAGGATTAGTTGCTCGAGGGCGAGCAATGTTTAAGCTTAGGGGAGTTTGATGCGATGATTTTGAGTCGCATTTGTAGACCGATTTCATATGTGTTTTGTGCCTTAATTACTCATTTTCATGGATATTATTGCATAATTCACTTTATTTGGTCTCTGCCATCATTTTATATCAAATCCCCTTTATTTCATTATTTTAAGCATTATTGATCATCTTATCATAAATCGTGTGGATTTATTTGGTCTTGTTGTGCAATTTCAGGAAAAACAAGTATCTACATCCGTCGATACCATCGACGGATGTCGATACCATCGACCAAGCCACAGGTTGTCAGCCGAGAAGAGCAATACAGAGTCGATACCATCGCCACCCAAGTCGATGGCATCGAGATATCTCCAGGCTGCTGGCGAGGATGAAGTCGATACCATCGACGCAAGTCGATGCCATCGACTCAAGGAGAGCTACAGCGTCGCTAAACGACAACAACCGACGCTAAAGGAGTCGATACCATCGACACGCAAGTCGATGGTATCGAGATCACCACAGGCGCTCAGAATAAAAGAAAGGAAAGCTGCCGCTAATCCGCTGGGTCGATACCATCGACCCGCGTCGATGGTATCGACGCCGGCAGATATGCGTTGGATCTGTTTTGATCTCGATCGGACGGCTGTTGTTATTTGACGACCTAATTAGGGACTTATACCTAATGACGGCCGCCCAGACGTGATCATCATCTCATTTTTGGATTGCACGAGTGCCGAGGAGGAGAGAAAGGAGAACGGAGGCCGAGAAGCTCATCCCGGTTGATTCGGACGCTGCCGAAGACAATTTCCACCACCGACAGGCGGGGAAAGTTTGTGTTATACGCCAAGGATCCACCGGTTCTTCTTCGTTCAGGGGTTTTTCCCATCTAGTTCACGTTTTTCTTATGAATTCCCCAATTTCTACCATGTATTCGTGTAAGATGAACATGAGAGGCTAAAACCCTCAATCTTTAGGACCGGGGGTAGCCCGGGAATGCATTATATGACAATTTTATATTGATAATTCATATTTTCTCTCTTAAATCCGTGGTATAGATTCGTTTTCTCCATATATATTGTTATGCTTGATCACCATAATAATAACTTAATGCCCTTAATCACTTCGACAGAAGGATTAACGGTTGAAAAAAGACGAAATCTACATTAATCAATAAAACCCTTGACAAAGGAGTTGTAAAATTAATGGTGGGAACTGAGAGATCGTTTATAATGCGCTTAGTTTAGGGGAATGATTACTACGACGGTGGAATCAACCTAAACCTAAGTAGTGAATTACACCACGACAGTGGGTAATTCTGTTTTCAGGCCACTACCCGGATAGAGAGAGAAGATTGAGGAGTTATATGAAACCGAATACAATGTTGACCCGCGGTGAAACCGCCATCCTAAAGATATCCCTTTGAATTGATTAAATTAACCTTTAATCAATTGTTTTCTTTGTTTGATTTTTATTTTCTTTTAAGTTCAACAACAAAACCCTACTTTGTTAATCGGCCTAGCTGATTGCGATTAGTTAGTAGAAGTCTCCAATAATTCACGTATCCCTGAGTTCGACTCGGGCCTCACAAGGCCTATATTACTCGACGCGTATACTTGCGTTTAAGCGCGTAGTAAAATACACGTCAGGCGTCCCATACCACCACCCAATGTTCATTATTTAAGATTAAGGTTTTATGGTTAGGGTTAGGGTTAGGGCTAGGGGCTATACTCTACCTCTCAGAGTTTCCATAACCCTTTACCCTCTAGAGTTTTCATACCCTAAACCAAGTCCTTCCTCTAAGAAAGGGCTTACCCATACATGTATCTTTCTAGTGTCTACCCTCTCTAGAGGGACCTACACGAAAGGCTACGTCTTTTCACATTTTACTTCTCTTTTTAACATTTTCTTTTCAAGGCTTGTTAAGCAAGAGGTGAGAAGTAGATGAAAATGTGAGATGAGAAACCTAATACATTATACGCTACTAATTTTTCTCTTAAATTTTCTAAGGATGATTTTGAAATTATAAACTATTAGGTATTAGTTGATGAATCTGGGCTCTGATACCAAATGTAACGACCCACACTTTTGAGTGTCTAAAAGACCTTAAAGTCGCCAATCGTCACTCATAACTTCCAGGATCATTTTCATGAAATAATACAAAATAGTAAACAATTTCCATTAATGATCAAATATTTACATGTTTACATAAAAAGCTCCTCTAAGGAGTTACATAACTTTTAAACAGAACTAACTATTACATGTGTGAAGATAAACCATCAAGATTAAACCTTCATGATTAAATTGTGGTGTCTTCAACATCTTAATATGTACCCTCATGTCCACTAATCAAGTATATCTGATACCTAAAATGCCGACAAACAAATACGCGGTCAGTATATTGCTATACTGGTACGTGGGTTCAAACAATAATCACAAGTACATATATAAGCAAACATCTTTATCTTGCATATAAGAACATAAACTTGGTTTCATAATCTAACCCATATCTGGTCAACTACCTCAGGTGTAATCACTGTCCCTCCGGGGCTCGTGTGCATTACCCTTAAGATCAGTCCAACCCAGGGTTCATAATGTAGTATATACTTTACATGATACTCGTAGGAACTTTATAGTTTGCAAGAAGTAAATAAACAACCAAGCAATTTATTTGTCGTTCAATTTCATCGAGAAATATCGGCAATCTCGGAATTCAATACATGTAATCATAAGCGTAATCACGTACCTTATGACATCGCAGAAACCATGCAGAATATCATATACTTTACGAGTGTATCCAAACATCCAAGCAACAAGACATGTGATCAACAAGTATCTGAAACAAAGCATACTACATATGTGTCACCATGTATTCGCATTACATTAATCCTACCTAGATATGCTCCTAAACTAGGGTTTAGGGTTATCTCATGTTTGGACTATAAGTTAGGGTTACAAACCCTAATCTGATCATATTATGGTTTCTAAGATTACCAATTCCATTATGCATATTAGGTGAAACCCTGATCATCATTCCAAGCATATTAGGTTATTCGTGATACCTAGATCATATTATCAACATTAGATCATAGCAAGATGTTGACATTGATTTTAACACCCTAAATAGCATGAATAAGACTACTAGTTTGGAATCATCCATTATCCATCATTATCAGGGATTTCTTCATTATACATGTTTAGATCAGGCATTAACTTAACATAAAAGAACCTATTCAATTAAGCATCAGATTAAGGCAAATCTAAGTTTTCCCTTTATTCTAATCAAACCATGTACACTTTTAGAACAGGAAGCATATTTGGACTCTGAAACTATTTTAATTGGATTCCTCTCGTTCTCCTGATCAATTTTCATATATGCTTTATTTTCATCTGCACATTGTAGAAATTTCTACGATTTTTGCAAAATGAAGCTAATTGGACCAATCAGAACGGACCACGTCGGAGAAACTTACCTTATCCATTAATTGAAATTCGCCCAGCTTTAGACATCGGAATGACCTTCGTGTCCCTTACACCTTGTACACGAGTTGAGGGCATATCAGTCAACTGTGCCCTGTACTCTCTTCCTCAACCTGGCCGCGCTGTCGCGTGCGTACGCGCGGGCGATCTAATAGAACCGGAGGTAGCTCTCCCGTTCCTGCCCGGAGTCTTCCTGGTCCACCGCCATTGCTCGCAGTTTTGCGCAAGCTGTCCTCAGGTCGGCCTGCTCCTTGGTCGTCGGGGCGTCTTCCTCCTTGGACGTTGTTCTGGCCTCGGAGCTCTCTCTCCCTCTCCAAATCCGTCATAAAGAAAGGTGTCGCTGACGTTGCCGCGAGCGGCTCCTCTGCCCTCTGATCTCCTGCCACGACCAGACCTCAAGATCCTTCCGCCTAGACTAGGCCATCCAGGTCTGCCTTCCATGGAGCCGATGATGCAAATACTTCTCCTCCTACCCCGCGTCGGGCCGCCTCCAGCATTACGTCGTTGTGCGTGAGAAGGCTGCAACACCTCCTGCCGCCTCACGCTTCTACACCCTGGCCCCGTAGATTCCTCCCGCCACCATGGGGCAACCCAGCGTAGCCCCCTTTTCTGCAGATCTTCCTACTCGCGGCTTGCAATGCAGTAGTTGGAGGGTTGTGGCCCGCTTAGTTGGCCTTCTGGCCACTCACCTGCTCGCTCCTCCTCCCCCTTCACCAGCAACCGATCTCTCTAGCCCCTTGATGGTGCAGCACCTCTACAGAGACCGCCTTAGCTGTTGCGGCCATCATCTTTGCACCCAGCTCTCATGGCGGCACCCAACTAGAGTCTAGTAATGGTCACACAAAGGAAGAATGTGGCAAGGAGGACACCTGTCTGTTGTCCCTAGAGTTTCCCTCGGACCCGTAGGCCAGGAACTTCTGCCACTTAGAAGAAGAGGGTTATGTGGTCTGTGCATGTGTCCTAGGCAAAACCCTAGGGTTAGGAAGAAGAAAGACAACAGAAGAGAGGAGCGTGGGGGCGGGTTGGATGTCGAGAGAGAGAATAGGGTTCGGTTGTGCGTGGAACTTCTTACCCATATATATACACCTATTCTCACAAGTCTCCCGAATATACAAAAGAAACCACCATTTTCCTTTTGTTTCAAACTATTCCTTTGCGTACAAGTAAAAGTGAAGAAGGGAAGGCACACCATGACTCTCCTTCCAATTATCCTATCATTATCTTATATTCAGATTATCCACAAATTCTTGGATATTTAACATAATCACGAATCTCCTCAATATCCAAAACCCAACCCAGGGACCCATATGTAAAGTCTGATTATCCAATTGGGTTGAAAAGTGACCCTAAGGCCCATGAACCGCATCTTGGGCCTTCCAAAGGCTCCATGAGCCCAATTACAGTCCTCATCATCATCATCATCATCATCATCATCTAAGCCTCAATCCCAACTATGTTGGGGTCGGCTACATGGATCCTTCGTTTCCATTCAGCTCTATCATGGGCCATATTCTGATTGAGATGTAGAGATTCAAAATCTCTCTTTATAAGCTCATCCCATGTTAATTTAGGCCTTCCTCTTCTTCTATTTATAGTGTTTGGCTCAATAGCATTGCTTCGTATAGGCGCACTAGTAGGTCTGCGTTGCACATGTACGTACCATCTGAGTCGGCCCTCACGCAACTTGTCCTCAATGCTCGCCACCCCCACTTTATTCCTGATATAGTCATTTCTCAAACGATCTTTTCTTGTCTTCCCACACATCCATCTCAGCATACACATTTCAGCCACGTTCATCTCGTTGAGACCTTGTTTCTTCACCGCCCAACATTCACTCCCATAGAGCATGGTTGGTCGTATAGCTGTTCTATAAAACTTACTTTTTAACCTGAGAGGGATCTTCTGATCGCATAAAACTCCAGTTGCACTCCTCCATTTCAACCATCATGCAGTGATCCGGTGACAAACATCATTTTGGACATCCCCGTCTATTTGAATAATAAAACCTAAGTAACGAAATTTGTCACAATTTGGTATATCTACTCTGTCCAACTTGGCTCCATCATTCACACTGCGAGATTGGCTGAAATTGCAATGCATATACTCAGTTTTGCTCCTGCTAATCATCAATCCATTTGATTCCAATGCCTTTCTCCAACATTCAACTTTATCATTCAATCATAATTACCAAATTAAGACTTTGATAATCATTGCTTCTTATATTAGCCTCATATAAAAGCATATGCTCAAAAGCACATTATTAACTTAAATTGAACGTTTATCATGATCTAGGGTTTGGATTCAACAACCAAGACCCCTCAAAACTATTCATTGTTATAGGTTCTCTAATTTCATTAAGGCTTGAAATCCACGAATTTCAAAGATGTAACAGTCGCTAGTCCTTATTGTAGTATTTTCTAATGACGGCCATGTCTAAGTCACCTCCCACGAACGATGCCACTGCAAACTCCCACCACCATTGGTACCCTCAAGGCCTTCCTAAGCTAGTGTCGATGCCCTTCCCACTGAGTGTCGCCATCATCTGCCCCCATGGAGTGTCACCGTCCTCTATCCCTAATGTTGATCGCCCTTGACAGGCCTACCCCCTACTATTGTTGCTACCCCGCCGCCGTTCATACCCCCCTCAACCTTATTGTGGCCATCTCCCTTGCTGCCTCCCACTGCAACACTCTACACGCCCCCTCTTGTCCACTTCTCGGCACTGCCTCCACTTCTGTTGTTGCTACTTCCCCCCATAGAATTAAATGTTCGGTTTCAATGTCATGTCTGATGGCCCAAAAACATGAATTTTTCAAAATTTTGCACAAAATTTCGATATTTACGGCCCTAACGATTTTGACAACCAAATAAGTGAATTAAATCATGAAAATTTACCAGTAATGATCTAAACGCCAAGATCTACTCAAATATGCAATAATATTTCATATTGGATATGTGGGGGGTCTCCACATTTGTAAGTGAAGGAAGCTTAACAATTTTGACAGAATTTCAATGGCAAAATGAAGGAATTAACTTATGAAATTTTGTAAACACAGTATAGAGACATAGACATGCTGGACTATATAATACATTTATATGTTTAGAGGTTAGGGTGGGATACATGTCTTGATGAGTGAGTGCACAAATGAACAGAAATGTCAAGTCTACTAGACAGTTAGACTGTTAAAAGCTTCAAGTTACAACTTAGAATTTAAAATTTACAGTTACAAGTTCCAAACATACCAACTACAACTTGTATAAGTCTAGTGTTAGCATTTAACTAGGTTACATGGGACATTTCTACATAGATCCAAGAAAGAATTTTATTATTTTCGGAGTATATCCCCATATCTCTGTAGAAGAGTGTAGAACTTGATGAAGGTAATGTACAAATGGTCTAGGGATAAGGGAAACATACCTTACAATTAAGAAAGATAGCCTTTAGAAGTAAGAGATTCAAAAAAATTGCCAAAATACCAAAGATGTGGTATTATCAGCTTTTGGAACAAATTTATTGAAATTTAATTTGTGTTTCTATACCATTTCGCAAAATTACGGCCCAAACTTGGCTTTTTGCTGTGAAATTCACCATTTTTGTCAAAATTTCGCACCTAGGGTAGAAATTTTCGCGAAATTACGTCCCATTCCCTGGATTTGTGTGTTTCGCATGTCCGATCGTAGGTTTCAATGTCTGATTACAAAAAAAATGAAATTTTGAGCAAAATTTAACAATTTTGATCGTAATTTTGTTCCATGCTTCCCTCACCATGTTGTTGTTGCTACCCATGCTCCCCCCTACACCCTACTGTCAGCCCTAACCCCACCCCCACCCCCACCCTCCCTACTGTCACGCCACCATGCTACCCCGATGCGTTGCTACCATGATGTCCTTGTTGTCCTTCCTCCCCAGTTCCAAGTGTGGAAGTTATTGTTGTTGTTGCCTACCACCTTTATCACAATGAGTAAGGAAGAGAGGTCTTTATACAAAAACATCGAGGAACAGGAAGACAGACATGCCTTTTTTAATCTTCTAGCTAGCTACTTACATTGTTGCTTCTTGTTTACACCTTTTCATTTGCTTTTTTTATCCCACCAGCCTACACACAGAAGACCTTGGTTCCCTCAATACTTGTCTTGCCCCGCCCCACACATATACACCACACATAATGCTAATCGGATTCTTAATTGGATCTATTTTTGCACTGATTAGAACCAACTTAGTTTTTCAGGTTGAAAATCTAGGTAGGTTCCGCTATGGGCTTGAGTTGAGAATTGATAGCCTAATTTTTCATGAGATATATTTAGTGTAAAAAGGAATTTCATCTCTGCATGTTAGTTTACATAATTGATTTTAATAGTAGGTAATTCCATTGTTTGGAAAGCCTTCAATTCTCTTCTATCTCATTAGAGGCTAGTTTGTTCGTGCATCAAGGAGTAGGAAGCAACCAATGAAAATAAAAAACTATCTTTGATATTTTAACTTCAATTAGACTTGAAACTAACATATAGCCTACCCAAACAGTAAGAACACGCTCTTACAATCATATTCAAATATGGTGTTCATACGACTAATGAAGACAGAAGCACCCAAAAGAGCCCCATTAGGGCTTGGCTAGGGTTAATTAGGGTTTTTGGTATTTGTGTGTTTTACTTAATTGCAAGGACTAGATATTTACTAGGAACTTAATTGCTATTTCAATGACTTTTTCTGTAATTTACAACTTTTGTTGGTTTAATTCAGTTTTGTTATTTTTTAGTTGGCGGGGTAGTAGCGGAGTGGTGAAGAGTCGGGCTCCCCAAAATAGGGACCCAAGTTCGAATCCCTTCGGATACGCCTCAGCTGTCCTTTGTCCCGCCAAGCAGGTCGGCCTCTTTGTGATTTAAATTGTCGCCCCCGGTGAGAGGGTAGTTGGGGGCGGGGGTTTACATTGTCGAGGTGGGTTCACCGATGTGGCTGGTCCTCGGGGATGGTTCCCACATTATCCAAGACAAGAGTTTTGTTCTTTTGGTTGATATTTAATTAGTCAAATAATCGCAAATCTCGCAATAACTAGGTTTTGATATTCTATTATAAATACTAGCCTCGCGCTATATTATTATATGTCCAAGCAGACTATTGAGTATTCAGATCTGAGTTTAGGGAATTGGCTCAGTCTCAAAGCCTGAGATCTAAACCCTAGGTCAAGATTCGAGGAACCCCCACCGACCCTAAAAATAGTCACAACCTAGGCCTAGCCTAACCTTATTGATCATTTATCGTTGCTTAATCCCCAACCCTAGGTTTAGGATTATCCTACACATCAACTCACTCATCAAAATTCCAAAAACAATTGTTCTCATACTGTTACTATACGATATTGCTTCTATTCCACCTGAGCATCTTCTTCCCAACTCTGAACTTCTTCCTTCTTTCTTCATGTAACCCGTGTGTGACATCTCTTACACCCCCATCTCTTCTCTTTCAATTCCCCATCCCATTTCTTTTTTTTGAGTTTCCGGGGATTGTGGCTACAGTGTTTACTCGTAGTACAGGGGTCAAGAGAGGAGTGACCACTCCAACCTCCTTCAGATCGACCAAGCAGCACACCCTCAGGATTCCCTAGGGGCATAGAGGCCCCTGGGATCGATTTGGGGTGCTAAAACACCACAAGGGACAAGTGACGAGGTTTAGTCTTTCCTTCCCAAATGGTTGACCTATACTACATGCGGCCCCCAACATCTACCAGGGGTGTAGGGGTGTAGGGGTACTTTCTTGGGTCTAGGGGTACTTTCTTGATCAGCATTTGTTCCTCTTGGGGGCACCAAACCCTTAGCTACATCCTCTAAAAGTTGCAAAGGCATCAATTGCTCATGCAGGGAGCTAGGTGCTCCATTAAGATGAGCAACCAGTCGACTGTACTGGAGTACATGCTATCGTCAATGTTGAGTCAAAAATCAAACTTGATGTTTCTTCCATGTGGTTCATCCATGAAAATCAGAGTTACAATGTCGCAGTATCACATTGGTTTTCATGAAATCCATATACACCCAGATTCTAAATTCTAGAATGAACCCAAACACCATGGTGTAATGAAGCTTACAACACCAAAATTTATAATGCCAAATAGTGCATTGCGATTCCATATGATGTTGACAAAGTCGAGTTTTGGTCTAAATTGCAAAAGACACGTGATGTACTTCAAGCTAAAGTCGAGTTTTGGTCTAAATTGCAAAAGACACGTGATGTACTTCAAGCTACATGGATGAGTGGAACTTGTCGTCTGCGTGCTGCTTATAGACAATTACGCACTTATCGCAATTCACGATCCAATGCATAGCATGTTTCTAGGTTGTTGTCACTGTCCCGACAAGTAAAGATGTGGTGCTACTTCCTATCTTTTCTCCAACACGCCAACAATAATGCAGCCACGTCCGAGAAAATCAAATCCCCAATCTGATGCCGGCCAGGCCATCGTCAATGTTATAGACATCATTGATGCATATTTTGAGGTGTTTCTCCCATCCAATGAGCCCAAGCATGATGCTTACGACGAGACACCATCGTCTGATATCGCAATGTTGACAATGCATCAACATGTCACTCCGGGTCTTAGTTTTGCATACCACACCAGTGATCCACTACAGCAATATGGACATGGATCCCAAATCGCCATGTCGACGAGGGAAAATGCAAGTGGAGTTGATGTAGGACAGCTCAGGCAAGAGACTGGTTAGTTCTTGATAAGAGTTAATAACGTATTTATTAGTATTGTGTGTTTTACTTTTGTTGTCGTGGCTAGATAGCAATTTAAGACTTTATTATCAATTAGGGACTTATTTGTAAGTCCAAGTTTTGTTAGTTTAAATTTGCTTCGTTGCTTTGTTTGGTCGCTAATCAGGCATCTAGTCGCAAATGTAAAAACAACTAAGGTTTCAAGCATCTATAATAAATACTAGCCTCACGATACGTGCGTAAGCAAACTATTGAATATTGAAATTTGAGTTTTAGGGAATTGGTTCCTCATTAACGAGTCTTCATGTGTAGGGAATAAATTTTGCACAAGAAATAATTGCAGGACACTAGCCAAAAATCCTACAACGAAGTTGAGTTTCAGGCTTTCAGCCTTACCTATAGGAGGATTTTCAATATGTACAGTAATCTTAATCCTAAACAGATGAGCTGATATAATGATAATGGGCACAGTGTACGACAAACACCAAAACAGGGCAGCATCTTAGCAGGTATAAAAAAGAGTAAGCTTTAGTTTCTGTATCTTGTAGGTGTTTGCTGTCAGTTACTTAGGTGCTTGCTTTCAGTTACTTAAAATACATAGAAGTTTGAAATCCCACCTGAAGACCATTAACAGAGTTGCAAAATATAACTATGGCTATATGTATAGCACTAGAAATTATCTACAGCATTCAGTTAGGCACCCATAGTAATGAATCAAAGATAAGTTGAATTCCTTGATGTATTATGGTAATGTAATTCATACAACTTTGACTGATCCCTTTTTCACAAACAACTTTCCTTCCCTTTCCTTGTCAATTTACATGATTGAATCTAAGCATATGATAATATCACACTGGACATTTTACATAATTTAGATACACCCTACACTGAATTATCACCTTACCTACATGAAACCCGGGAAAAACAGTGAATCCAACCTTAGGCCTTGAGTTTGTCAAACCGATGTCCTTTGACCATGCCTTTCGGACAGCATTTTCCATATAAACCATAGAGAAATCAGCTCCGTGTGGAACCTGAAATATCTCAACTGGACGATCAAACGCCAATGCTAATAAATGCAGTGTCCATACTGAGCTACACATGGCCACAAATGGCTCATAAAGAGGATTTGAATGCTGCCATGATCTGAATACAGGATCCTTCAGATCCACTTCTCCTAGAAGGGAGGACTTCATTATGGGATGAATGATCTGCTTGTATTTTTTTTGACAAAACCTTGCAAACCCACATTGAGGTCTTGATTTTAAAACTTCCATAGCATCATCGGTTAACTGCTCCAAAAACTGGTTTAGATAGTTCCTCCTTGAAACTATTGGTTCTTCCACTTTTGTCTCAAAATCTTCAGGTGACAGACAAAATTTGGACGTGCCAAAATCGCTGAACATATTTAGGCAGATATATGATAGAAGGGCATACCTGCAATGCCCTTTTCTGGCATAAAAAACATCTGAATAAATAGAATTTGCTGCAGAAATCAAATCCCAGTTCGAGCTCTTCATTAATTGAATAAAATCTCCAGTGAATTTGTGCACTGCCCATCGTGCATCCTTCAGGATTACCTCATAAACCGCGATAGTAAGAAATGCTTTCTCTTCATCGATCAAAGTGGAAGAGCGAAGGTTATCCAAATTCTTCTTCAAAGAGGTTATTCCCCTCTGAAGTTCTTTGAATTCCTTCCTCAAAGCAGAGACTTCAGCATCCTTCTGGTCAATATCAGACTGCATCCTGTTGAAGATAGTCTCAAACATCCGGAGCATACACTGGTTCTCCTGGACCTGACCTCCCAACTCTGAAAGCAACGAAAAATCGGGATTTGAAACGTTCGCTGGTTCGTACCAGGCTTTTTTTATGTCGGAGAGTCGTTGAAGGTTGGAAACTGCTGAGCGGTCAGCGGACTCGATTCCTTCAGGGTCGAGAGGCTCATGGGAGGTCTGCAACTGGAGGTAGGCGGCGTGAAAAGAGGCAACAGCGGTAAAAACGGACGAAACCAAGGAGCGCTGAACTTCAGGGTCTCGCCGATCTAGAATAGGAAGTGGACTAGCGGTGGTCGTGGGGCGAGGCTTGGGGCTCTTGGGCTTGTTGGGTTGGTCAGGCTTGATCACGACGACGCGCTGGCCGGTGATGATCTCCTCGGCGGCGGGGTCGAGGTCGAGAGCCGTGAAGCCGGCATTATCATCGTCGTCGCCGTCGTCCTCCTCCGTGAAGAATTCAATAGTTTTGCTTTTGACCGCCAAGGCGAGCTTCTGCAGCATCTTGGAAGCTGTATTTCAAGCTCAACCTTCTAAATGGGGCAAAGAGGGCATTGGGAGGCAGGAAGGGAAGTAGAGAAAAGGACCGCGCTTTCCCTCCTTCAGAAGGCTCGTGATACTAATTGTCGGTGGTACCCGCAGTGATCTGTGCTTGGTTACTGAAGGACAGTTGGGTCCGCCGGGGGGTGGGAAGCTTTTGGAGGATTGGGTATGTCTGATCTGGACTTTGGTTTCTTCCTTGCTTCGAGCGTGCGCAACGCCTCCCCGGCAAGGCACGGGCAGGCCGACGGTGGTGTTGGGTTTGGGTTTATAAAGCTCCTTACTAGCATACTAGCTCTGTGCCTTTCTATCCCTGCGGCAGGAATAGAGAATGGAATGGGAGAATGACATGTCTTCTGGTCGGGGTTCGCTTCAAAAGGAAGCGGGGAGGGAGCCTTCTTAGCAGAGAAGAAGAAACAAAAGATAGCCCTTTTCTTCGCCTGAACCATCCTTGTTTCTCTGCAAGGAAAACGGGCTAACTTTTTCAGACCATGTAATGTTAATTCGTGACAAAATAACATATCACGTTGCAAGCTATATTCTTTGCAAAACGTTTTATACTTCTTACGGGCCAAACGAGAGTCTAAATTATTATCCTCCTAGTATTTTTTTTTTGAGCAATATATTGACTTCTTACGGGCCAAACGAGAGTCTAAATTATTATCCTCGTAGTATATTGACCTGGTTGAGTTGATTGGAAACTAAGCTGCTTATGGTACGGGGCTAGGATTCTAAAATATGGACTGAGTTAATCAGGATTAGTCTAATGATCTGGGTTGGGGTAGTCAGGATGCAGACTGATTTTGTTTGGCAACCCAGTCTGATTCTGGTCAGCTGGTCAGTTTTGAGTCTAATTTCAGACTGATTTTGTTTAGATGCTAGTCAGTATTCAACCTGGTTTTGTTGGCAACGTACACAGGATCTGCTTATTCTGTCCTATTCTTACATAGTTGTTTTAACAATAACAGCTTATGTAAAAGTGTGATGACACTACAGTACAAGTATAAAATTAACAAAATAAATGTTATTTGATACATAATGTGGGTGATATTGTTTGTTTTTTAGTTAAATGGATAGTAATGAATATGGTCATTTTATATGTTTATTTTAAATATATTAAACTTTACAATTGTCTTGCATGGCATGTTCGTTTTGTATGTATGTATAAAGTTTGCATATTCGACCTAGTAATTGGTAACTGACAAGATAATTGTAATTGGCATAATAGAACATAAATTACGCACAAGTAGACCAAACATCATTTGAAAGATAGTTTGGTTAAAATGTCCATAATAGTTCTATAATAAAACAAATGACAGAGTAAAGATAATAACGTTTGCAGCAGAACTTAAACAACGTCGAAAAAAAGTTGACAAGAACACAATGTGATTTGGGCAAAAGCGTCATGAACCAAGGGAGAGCGGACATAAAAGGAGATGCTTGCCCTGGGCCTAGACCTACACACCCATACACACATGCTAAGACAATGTCTAGCCACTGTGTTGGTCGGTTTTCGTTTTGGACAATGATTGTTCTTATTTCCATGTAGGACCTTCCCAGTTGGCCCCACTTTAGGGCCTCCGCGTACTCGTCCCATGACACGGGAAAGTTCTCCTGCAATGGCTGATGTAGTTGTTTGATTTCGTCTTTTGACCAATCAAACAGCAACGGTAGATGAGGAACATGTTTATTGACCCCAACATTTTCTTCTTCGTGGTTGTCAAATTTGGACCCTTTTGTGCAGGCTCACCCTGGTCTCCATGTTCACAACATTTTTGTTTGTAGACTAAGTATTCCTCAACATATTTGTGTATCTTTGACGAGGACATGAACAACTTTTCAAACTTTGATCGTGACTTTGACCGCGATGTCGACATCTAATAAATTTTTAAAATAAATATAAGTAAGACAAAATAATCATAATAACAAAGTATGTATGCAATAGTTTGTACAAGTTAAAGTTGGCAAACAAACTTAGATATGTGAGTTGTAACGCAATGTTAGACTTCGAAACAGAATACGTGAGTACACCTTTGATGAAATGATGGTAAAAATAAAGTAATGATGGACATAAGTTTTACAAGAAAATGTTGCCAAACAATCATAAACAAATACAAGTTGGACCAACTTTTTTACAATTTCATTCGTCTGCCTAAGGTTGTAGTTTTGATGTTGGTGATTTTGTCAGTGTTAAGGTATTTAAAAATTAACTTATTATATTACAATGGTTATACAACACAAATTAACCTCAATAGTTTGTTATTGTAATACAAGTGAAAAATATTGTAACCACTCTACTAATATTATAAGGGATGAATGACATTAACTAAATATAAGTAAAATAACCGGAATAGAGAGACACTACTAGACTAGATACACAACTTAAAAATAGCATCATGGTCCGGAATCAGCAATTGTGAGGGCCCTTTCATTGTTGTTGTCTTCTCCTGAAGTTTTAACAACAAAAAATAGGTATGAAGTTTGATTACTTTAAGACAGAAAGTGAAAAAATAAAATAAGATTGGAATCAGCAATTTGTTGATTGGACCTACTTTGGTTTTTTGGATGATGTTGTTGTGTCGTGAACCTCGTTGTTGTCTTTAGACAAATTTGAACTAATTGTAATAGGAAAATTGATGGTGCCCAAAGGAATAAAAGGGACTTCGTAGCAATCGTCGGGTGTGTTCCCATCATCAGATTTGTCGTCATGTTCTCTATCCTCTATCGAATAATCAAGTCGTTTGGGATGATCGGGCGTCTCATTGTTGATGTTGGTTATCCATACCTTGATGGTATTATGGTCAACCGGACAAAGAAAAAGTTTGTCAATACAACCCAATAGCATCTTTGTAATCCACTCACGCCAACCAGATGTGGATACAAGATTTTTGTCAACATCCTACTTAACCTCGATAACAGATGTTGAATTTCTATAATTTAGGTATAGTTCACCAGCCTTGTAGCGTCTTCCGTTTAGATCACGCCAATGTTTAGGTATAATGAGTTGTGCTAAGGAACAATCATCTAGGGTGATTTCTAATTGTTCTACAATAGGGAATAGTAACATTGGGGTAGAGGCCCAGGCCACAGTCCTAGGGTGTTGTGGTTGGAGAGAGTGTCAACAATTTATATGTTATGCCTACAATAATATAAAATAATGTTGAGAACAAGTACTATAAATGCAAGTACTAACAACAGACAACAACATGGGTTATTTGATATTCATTATGAATAAATAATTTTTTCAAATGAAAAGATAACTTATTTTCTGTGTAGTTAATAGCAAACGAAGCAAACAATAGACAATAGTCAATCAAATACAAAGTGGCATTCATTGCACCAAGTTTTTCATTTTCTACCAACATCCTCGGGTAGTCTACATGTATCCTCTGTATGTATTGTGGAAGTATGTGATGTGTATTGTTGGTTAACCGAATTTTGTTGTAGTCCTAGTGGATAAGTTCGCGGGCTAGTCCAGAAAGTTTTTGGAACTGCGTCCATAATTTTTAAAATTTTCCATCTCGCCTTAAACACACCCATACTAATATCTATTCTGCTAGTTATCTCATGAAACTCCGCTATGGCATCATGCCAACCCTGTCGTGCAAAAGGTCCACGTAGTTTGCACAAGTAATATTGTCGACCTAACACTGTTCTTAGGGCTACATCACATTCTGCATCCCATACAAACTGATTCATTGTATCTGTTAAACTGAAAAATAAATGTGTAGTCGGTAAAGAAACATTCATGATGGAGATAATGTAAAATGAGAAATTATATATCATTTAAAATTAAGTATCATGTGAATAATCTTAGTACATGTCCACCATTCAAGATGTTAGTAGGAAACATACAAACTAAGTGTAGTACGTAGTCAAATAAATATGTGGTGCGTTGACAAAGACAAATTCATACTAGTGTAGCAAGGGCATCAGATGACCATACGGTGAGTGGTCATGCTTCAAGAGTTGTTGCGCTGGCCTAAAGAAGGCAATGTAAACAGTCGGTAGATAGAAGACTGTATTTTTGTCAACAAGGAAATGAAGTTCGATTTGGCATGGTATGATTTGTTTGGTTCAGTTTGGTCAAGCAATGAAAAACCTACAGTTGTTACTAAATTCAGCTGGATTAGTCACAGGATCTAGTCTGATTTAATTTGGCAACTGTAACAGTAGCCAAACCAAACCATACTACATCTTGTGCCTATTCTAGCTGAATTTTGTAACAAACAAAGGTGTTTCATTGAATAACCATTGTGAACCGTACAACTCATATCATGCTAATTGGACTCCACTTATTTGTCGACAAAAATGTTGTCTCTCTCTACCAAATGTATCAATTGCACTCTTTTGGCCGGCACAACATCTCGTGGTGCATGTCTACATCTGCACACCCAATTATTTCCTTGTACAGTGGTTTTAAAACCTTAACCCGAGTTGTCATCGATACAACGTATATACTTTGACCAGTCAAGGGGTATCCCATCTACATCGCATTCCATTGAGAAGTATGCTACAACTTTTTTTGACTTATCCTTATGCTTTGTGTAGCGTACAGACTTTGTATTGAATTTGTTGTTGTGTGACATCTACATGTTGTTCCAGAAGGAATGGTCAAAAACACATATAGCTAAGTCGGTATCACATTTAATTATAGGTGCATGAAATGAGTATGCCCAATTATGTATTCATTAAAATAGATTCAGACATGCACACTATTGAGCATAATGACAAATGTTCCCGAATCGAACATAACGAAAAATATTTTTAAATGCATATAAAACAAAATATTTGAACGTCCCTAAGGTGGTCAACAATAGTTCACAACTTCATTCATTTGTTCACCACCAAATCCCGCAGTTGCGTCATTATTGTTGTCAACATTGCTTAGGATTTCAACAACTCCTGGGGGGATCACATATTGCGCTAAGGGATGAGGAGGAAATAAATGTCCCAAAAGAAAATGATTTTGTCTGAAAAATTGTTTCCTTAAGTTCTTCCAATGGGTTTTTAGCATGTTCAAATCAATGCTAAGCACCCCAGTTATGTTATGAAAGTCAAGCAATATCTCCCTCCAAGCCTCTGTAATATATGATTCATTGACACATCTCCCCAGGTCATACCAATTTCTCATCGCATCAAGTAGGATTTGATCGTGCTCAACACACCATATTAGACGACAAGCCATAGAACAAATTTTGTATGTAAGATGTTGAAATAGCATAAGTAGAACCATATTAGATGACAATGGTGGATGTAATGTTATATTTGAATTTTGTGTGCAAGTAACATAGGGCATACAATCTTATACATCCATAACCATGCAACAAAATGACAAAAAATGTGTTATGGAGACATCGGATGTGAAGGAGTATCCAAAAGAAGAGCACAACTCTCCTCCAACTTATGAACAAAAGATTGTAGAACTTCATAGTCGTTCTTTCTACAGGTGTAAACATGTTCGGAGTTGTGATGGATTTCAACAAAGTCCTTCATATTCATTGCATGGCCCCATAGTGACTTGCACTCGCAAGTTAGTAATGTAATCTCAGCCTTCAACGAATCAGTTGTTGGGGAAAGATCGACTGCGCAATGAAAGTATTTGCATCAGTCTTTTCCTTAAAAACTTTTCCCAAATTCTAGTTAATAACAACGAGTACAATATTTATAACTTTAAGTTAATATTTAATACTCATGGGACTATATATCATTAGAGATACCACGAGTGTCTCCCTCCACTCTGGGGTGTCAGGCAGTATTGGCTTGTTCCTGCTCTCATCCCATCCAACACCACTTTTATTTGTCACCAATTTTATCTTGGCAAAGTCACTCCTGAGGTTCTTCCACTGAGTTTTTAACCGCTCCATTGAACCCTCGTTCCTCCCCATCCTGTTATGCCAATCATGTAGCATCTCCCTCCATGCGTCCCTAGTAAAAATGCCATCGACGTACCTACCCAGGTCATATTATCTCATCAATGTCGCAACCAGAGCCTCATCCAACTCTTTCATTCATACAATACAGATCTTCGGGTCTAGTGTAGACATAGTAGCAATGACATTGCAACAGATCACTTTAGTCAGGGTGTTCAAACAAAACCTTTATATGAACCTAGTTTGGGTCTGTCTACTTGATAGTGATAACTTGTATTAAAGTAGTCTATTATAAGGTCGATGTTTTCTGATCAAATGGTGACAACTTAGGGATAACAACCACTGATATTACAGTTGTAGGTGGTGTTTAATTTTTGTCTATTACAGTTGTAGGTGGTGTATTGATATTTATAAGATGATTAACAATAGCAGAATTTAGGTGTTGTTTAACATAATAGACCTAACTGAAGGGGTCAGACCTCATTAAGGGGATCAGATATATGTTCCAACTTAAATAAACCAATACATAATTGATTTTAAACTGAATAAATAATGACCTATTAAATTGATTGGTACTGAATCAAGCTCAAGCATGAATTCACACCTCAATGTAGGGCTTAGAGCACACTTAAGAGGACTAGATACTTGTTCCAACTTAAACAAAAATAATACACAATATATTTAAAATTGAACAAATAATGACATATTAAACTGATTGCTACTGAATCAAGCTTAAGCACAAATGTACACTACACAATAATAGGTTCCAAATTGAATAAAAATACTACGTAATAGATGGATTCCATTTTTGGAGCATCATAGTTGACCTAGGTCAAGGGGTCAGACCTCAGTCAAGGGTTGTAGACAAGGAGCCAATTTAAATTCAACATAAACCAAAGTAGGTGGACTAGGGAAATATGACCCTATTTATGAACACATAAAATATTCAGTACACAATAGTAATCCACATCAAGCTCTGTTGGACATAAAATAGTCAACCAACCATTGAGGGTAAAATCATTCAGATTTATTCTGAATTATGTGGTATGTGGGTTTTAGTGGTTAAAAAGTAGACCTATTAAACTGATTGCTAGTGAATCAAGCTCAAGCATGAATTCAGACCTCATTCTAGGGCTCAGGGCACATTAAAATGAAGAATAATGGGTGTTGTGGTCAATCAGTACAGTTGATCGGGCTATGTTTATGAGCACAAAGAATGTAGCCTACACATAATGACATATTAATTTGATTGATAGATACTCAATGAAGCTCAACTGCGAAATTAGAGCTCATTCAAGGGATCGGACAAGGGTATATCATTTTAATTTTCTTGGTATTATGATATATTCAACCAATCTGGACTAGGGTATATCATTTTAATATTCAATACACAATGTACACTACATTTCTTGGAATTCAGAGCTCATTCAACTGAACAAATATACATATTTTGGTCAATCATTATAGTAGAACATGCATTGTCTATGAGCACAGAAAATATACACTACACAATAATAGGTTCCAACTTAAATAAACATAATACATAATAGGCGGAGTCGAATTTTGGTCCAACATAACAGACCTAGTTTAAGGGGTTAGATCTCATTCAAGGGATCAGATAAGGTTTCAACTTCAATAAACACAATACATAATAGGCGGACTAGGTAAATATTTACCTATTTATGAACACAGAAAAGATTCAATACACAATCGTAATTCAAAACAGGCTATGTTGGACATGAAATTCAACCAATCATTCAGGGTAAATCATTATAATTTATTTGGTATGATGGTACATTAGTTAAATAATGACATATTAATTTTATTGCTACTCAATGATGCTCAACCACACATTCAGACCACATGCAAGGGATCATAGCACATTAAAGTGAACAAATATACATATTTTGGCCAATCATTATTGGTATGATTGTAGATGAGTTAAAGAATGGCATATTGGTATGATGAAGAATGTTTGGTCTTTCTTAAATAACCATCCGACCCTCTGGGTTAAAATCCTCAGAGAAAAGTACATGAAGGATAATCGTGTAGCCAAAAAACCATGATCCTCGGTCTGGGCCTTCATCAAACACAACATGCATAAAATCACCAGCTAGTGCCACAAAAGCATTGTTTCAGGCTCAGAAACCTGCATTTGGTCAGATAAATGGTTGAATGGAACTTCTATTTTAGAGCTCAACCCGTCCTGGGATATCCCACCTGATTTGCAGGACTTGAAAGTCAGCTCTCTTTGGCTTGATAATGGCGAGTGGGACTACGAGTTCATATCCAATTATATGCCACCATAAGCTTACAAGATTATTCAAAATATCCCTCCGCCAACTGGGGTCACCAGTACAGACGTCTGGGTCTGGCCTTCCAACCCTATGGGCAACCTGACAGCCAGAGGTGCCTATACCTGGCTCAAAGAAGACGACCACTGTAACACTCTGAGTTCTTGGAAATCCATTTGGAAACTCAAAATCCCTGAACGTTTAAAGGTATTTCTTCGATTGCTTCAACATCGAGCTTTCCTTACTAATATGGAGAAAAGGAGATGCCATCTTGATGTGGATACCTTATGTCCCCTCTGCAATAACCAGGACGATATACTACTACATTGTCTACGTGATTGCAACTGCTATAGGGGCATCTGGAGGAAACTCAATGCCCCACCAGACTCTTTTCTGCTGAATGAGGAAGACTATATCAATTGGCTCATATCATCTTCTAAGCCCAATGGGGATTCCACCACCCTTTCTGTTGTAGCGTGTTTGCACTTATGGAACAGTCGCAACAAACAAATCCATGAGAACCATCATCTGAAAGAAAATGATCATGTAGCTTTCATCAAGGACAGAACGAGAGCAATCTTGAAATGCATGGACCCGAGTCCGTACCTGTCACCTCTGCCTAGCAACACCTTTACATGTCCCGACCCCTTTGAACACATGTTGTTCGTTGATGCTTCATTCAACAGTTTGACATTGGACACTGGTATTGGTATTCACATCATTAATCACTCTGGCCGCTTTCTACAGGGAAAAGGCATCTTCCTTAAAGCCTCATCAGCGCTGCATGCCAAATTCATTGCCATCACAACTGCAACCACTATCTGTATGGCTAGTAATATGCACAATACTATTATTGCTTCTGACTCCAGCATGTCTATGCAGCTGATACATGAGTCATTATGCAACTCACCGAGACTCCAGCAACTCTGGAGGAAATTTCATGTCACAAAGGCATCATTACATCGGCTCCTGGTCATGCACATCCCAAGAGACCTGAATCAAGCTGCTGACAGAACCGCAAAACTAGCCTTATCTTCATTCAACTCCTTTTCCTTTCATTGTAACATGCCACTCTGGCCTTTAGATAGTCTTGATGTCTTTTTACCCAACTTTTGGCCTGCTCTAGAGCGCATGATGAATATATAGGCTCTAGTCCCCACAAAAAAAAAGAATGACATATTTATTTATTTGGTAATCAATGAAGCTCAACGAAGCATGCATACCTCATTCAAGGGATCAGAACAAGATCAAGTGAACAAATGTACATATTTTGGTCCATCACAGAGAATTAATCATGACCTAATCATTCATTACATATAGGAATGTCTCCTGTTATGAAATGCTAGACACACTACAAGGTTCCAACTTAAATAAACATAATACACAATAGGTGTAGTAGTTATATATCATGACCTATTTGGTAACAGACATAAATATTCACTACACAATCACATATTAAAACATGTCCTCTTATGAAATACTAGACACACACAAGGTTCCAACTTAAATAAACATAATACACAATAGGTGTAGTAGTTATATATGATGACCTGTTTGTTAATAGACAGAAAATATTTACCTATTTATGAACACAGAAAATATCCAATACACAATCGTAATGTTGAACAGGCTATGTTGGACATGAAATTCAACCAATCTGGACTAGGGTATATCATTATAATTTTTTAGGTATGATGGTATATTTGTTAAATAATGACATATTAATTTGATTGCTACTCAACGAAGCTCAACCACGAATTCAGATCTCATTCAACTGAACAAATATACATATTTTGGTCAATCATTATAGTAGAACATTTAATGTTAATGAGCACAGAAAATATATAGTACATAATAATAGGTTCCAACTTAAATAAACATAATACATAAATAGGCGGAGTCAAATTTTGGTCCAACATAACAGACCTAGTTCAAGGGGTCCAAGCTTTGTTGGACATGAAATGCAAACAAACATTCAAGGTACATATTGACATATTTATTTTTCTGGTACTGAATGAAGCTGATGAAGCATTCAGACCTCATTCAAGGGATCACTTCCCATTCAAGTGAACAAATGTACATATTTGGGTCCATCACAGAGAATTAATGATGACCTAATCTTCATTACATATTAAAACGTGTCCTTGTATGAAATACTTGACAATAAACATAATACACAATAGGTGGAGTATTTATATATGTAATGACATGTTTCTTAACAGACAGAAATATTCACTACACAATCATAATGCAAAACAAGCTTTGTTGGACATTAAATTCAAACAAGCATTCAAGGTGAATCATTCTGATTTATTTGGTATGAAGGTAGATGAGTTAAATAAAGACATTTATTTTTTGGTACTAAATGAATATGAACGATGCAGTCAGACCTCATTCAAGGGATCATACCATATAATAGGTTTTTATCAAACAGATCATACATCCCTGGAACATCAATATCGTTCATTACAACAAATATTACATCAGTTTCAAGCATTCAACATGTCTATGCTTACAGAACAAATTACAAAAAATATTTTTGTATTGCTCAGGAGATATACATGTTAAGCTGAAATCTAGGTGCAAGAGGGATCATGGCCAGTCACAGTGGAAGGGTCGACTTGCTGAAATTGAGATATACCTGTTAAGATGAAATCTAGATATACATGTTAATTTGTTTCAAGAGGGCAATTGCTATTGTCTTGTAAAAAGAAGAAAGATACAAGAATATGTCCTACAAAATGCAAATACAACACAAACTAGAATGAATTGTCTTATATCTAACAAAAAACTTGGTAGGTCATTGCCTTAAAAGTTATGATACATGGTTGGGTTTTAATATGTGAATACCCCATGAAAGAGCTTTACCAAATTTATGAGAACTTGAACTTCTTGAAGCTAGTGCAAAATAAATAGCCCCAATGTAAGTTAAATGATTGTGTCCCCTGTTTTATGGCGTCAATCATTTTGTGAATTGTAAATGAAGTAGCATGTGCTAAATATAGCATTTATATCATATGTTATATGCACTCAAGCATTTTAATGTTGAGCCACATCAAATAAAATTCTCAAAGTTGGGGAACTACATAAAGAGATTATCTACATGTCCATTGGTTGCGGAGTAGAATCAGTAAGTTTGGCCAACATGCACTATTCATACAAAGCATTTTCTTATCCACACTAAGCATTCATACTAATTTTTAGATGTATCTCACCTTCCAACATTGTAGCCATGATTTTTATTTGTAGACCTTTAGGAAGATTGATTCCCAAGTTTTTGTTTGGATTTCTTAAAGATCAAACTCTATTTGTTGGGAATGTGAATATAATTTGCCACCTCATCGAAAAGACAAAGATGTAGTTCAATAACATAGGAAAAAGAAACATTGGGAATGAGGATGTGGAGGGATATCAATGACTTCTGTCTTTGTGTCCCAAGATTCCCATGCAAATATCGATTGACTGGGGAACCATGTAATGTTATAAGACTATGCCAATGGATAACTTATTCTGAGTGCTTCGAACCTCACCATACTTTGCCAAATAGAAACATTATAATTTTCAGGACATGTCTTATCTACAACCCCCAAAATGAAACTAGTGGTACTGTGTTGCATTCTATGAAGTGCCCTCAGTGAGATATTACAAGTGTATCCTTGCATGGACCAAAAAAATATCAAACCTTGCATATTGTGAATTTCTAAAAGCATCATCCTCACAAAAGTCATATCATATGCCAACCAAGTATATAATTATGTCAGAGAATATCCAAATGATAGTTGACATGATGTGCTTAAAGACATATCTAAACACCAATTCATGATAACAGGGAATTGGAAAACATGTCCATATTAAACCATAAATGTATATATCCTAAAATAATAAGTAAGAATATCATCTAGAGCACTAATTTATACCAAGGAAAAGACTATTTATTTTACCTTATTATAAAATAAGTCTTTGAAGAAATAAAGCTCATCAAAGGTGGAAAAGAATGGTGTTAATACATGAAATTGACTACTTAATAATAATAATAATAATAATAATAATAGTAGTAGTAAATGTGAGGTAGTAGATGATTTATGTTCATTGGTTTTAAGCCATTCCTTTCAGTTTTAATTTAAAGCATGGACAAGAGCGACATAATAGAAGTAAGAAACAAGTAGTAAGAGAAGGGCATCTTATCCTAAATATACTTACCCTCTCTAAGAGATTAGATTGTTTATCATTAATTAAGACCAAGAAAGAAGGAACGAATACCTGGAGAAAAGATATCCTAACTTTTACAAGAATATTTTATAAGATTTATGGAAGATTAACTACATCATTAGAGGATTTCCAAAAATAGCTTAATACATGCATTTATTGTATTTTGCATAAACCTAAACACATTGGAGATTAATTACTTTCCAAAAAAAGCCACTCAGACAAATTTTAGAATGCAAGTATACTAGTTGTAAGGGTATATTCCTTATCTTGGATGAAGTTCTAAGGTTTATACCTCATGGTCTTCATGAAAGATTTAACAAATGTATTGGGTTTGATTCCATAAAGTCTTCTAAACTAGTTCTTGATCATCCAGTCTATTCCCTTAAGCCTATGTCTAGAAATTTTAATGGATTTACAAGCATGTTGCTTGGCATCAACTATTCACTCGATGTGGGTTGTCTTTATGGTTGACCTCATATATTGGTGAATTCTTAGAATCTACTAAGTTGTCACATGTGTTGGCTTGTTCTTAACACTTGATGAACCACCTTAAAATTTTGTTCATTTAAGTTTATCATATTCTAATAATCCATTTAGATTGGAGGTAGCGAATGTAGGGGGTATCATTTCACTGTTGAACTTCCACTACTTCCTTGATGGATTATTCTAACAATCTACTAACAAGGTGTCTACCACATCGATTGGGCTTGATGTCACTATATTAGTATGTGTGCCATGTATAGACGTGTTGTCAATCATTGTGTGCATGTAAGTTGTCCATGTTTCTAGTATCCACATGAGAAACTATAAAACCTAGGTTTATGTCCAATGTAGATAGGGTAGATCTTCGTCTTACATGAGGTGCAAGCCACTTGTTCTACCTCTCTCTCTTTCTCTAGTTGTTGTCTAGGATTTGTAAACCGAGAGGCTATAAAGACAACGACGAATCTTGTGACTTTCATGACTACTGTCATGTCTTATGTAGGAAGGAATTTGGAAATTTGGGGTTTATCAAATATATTCAGACCGAGTTATAAGCTCCTGATATGTTTCATGAAATCCAAATTTGAGTCCAATCTTTTGGATTTTCAAAATGTGGTGCTCTTGGCCTCTAAAGCTCATAGTTCTTGGAACTGTTGTCAGGTCCATAGTTACACTATGATATTTACAATTAGGCCAAGATCCTCTCTTTTATGTCCATCTCATTATGCTAGACTATGTAGTTTTCACACTACTACACTGGTAGTGGATGTTGGTATCCATATTATATACCCATAAGCAACGAGCAATCCCTAGTAATGTACTGTTCTTGATTCATTTATAGGACTAGTTGAAGATCAATTAAGCCTTTCATAAGAAATATTATCGTTGTATTCTTTTTGTCAAATGTGTGCAAAGGAATGGATCAATCATCCTCTTCGTGTTCTGTCCAAGTTTATTGTTCTCTAGGTAGACTTGTGGAAGTATATACCCTAGTATCTATATATTCACCCACATGGGAATGATAATACATTATCTAGTCTCACTCATCAAGAGGCCTAGGACATCACTTATGTTATATATAAGGGAAGCTCTATTATCATCACCCATAACGTGCATCATGATTCTCAACATATTCAATCCACATCTTTATATCCATCTTGTTCGAGATCACATTGAGTGGTGACATCCTGTACTGGTAATCATGTGACAACTGTGATGACTTCATGTCAGGGGATCACAAGACCATTTCCTAATTGAGATGTAATTATGAGGTTCATATGATGATTGATGAATCTCTCTTGAACAAGTTCAATCCAAGACACTTGCATTCTGACAAGCACTCATGTTTCCAACTTGACATCCAATATCTATGAACCATGAGACCTAATCATCAACCACCACCCTTACTAATCTCAAAGCCTTTTGTTGAATGACACCCACTAAAAGTTATAAGAGTTATGAAGGCTAATTTTCTTATTATACATATGATCTCATGTTCAAATCAGTCATATGGCTTTGAAAAAGTTGTTCCACGGGCTATTGATTATGTTCATTACATGATGAGATTATTGAGCACGATAAAATGGAAACAACTTTGTTTTTTAAATACAAATAGAAATTAGACATACTACAACATAGTTGGCTTTTAGGACATACACATCGATATTTTTTTTATATTAGTTTCTCTTTTGAGTCGCTTGTTTACGAAGCATAACTTGTTTTGTTCCTTTAAGGGATGAGAGTGCCTTGATTTGAGTATAAACAAATGCAAGAATGTCCTTGAGGTAGCTATCAAACTAACATCCTTGTGATAACAGCTTCCATCATGTTGAACTAGGAAAAAGGTGGGGTCTGTCATGAATAAGAAATCTAATAGTTTCTTAGATATGTAAAATGTTTTCTTCAAATGTGGAAACCAAATTCGGCACAATTATTCAATCCAATTTATTTATTCCCTCAGACAATTTCACTCTCAATCCCTTCAAGTGATCTCTCTCAAAATTGGGCACGATTTACGACAACCCATTTCGCATTGCCAGACTAAATTTTTGTCAAATGTGGATTATCTCCAAATGAATGTGTGTAGGCACTTCGATTGACCCTTTGAAAGGTTCACGCTCATCCCGTAACACAATTGATATTAGATTGATGAAATATGTTAGGTGGACACCATTTTGGAACCCAAAATGGAAACCCACTCATTCTCCACCACATGTCTAGATTGATTAAGAGCAGGGGCGGAACCATAAATACATAATAGGGGGGGCTGAATTCCTAAAGGAGGTGTTAAAAAATAAAATATACACACATTGAGATTTGAACCTGCACTATTTACACAACTAAAGATACAAAGTACCACTTCAACTAGTCACTCTTTATATCAAATACACTGTAAAATATGTATATATCTAATTATTATTTGTATTTTCAGATTTTCATAATCATATTTCATCATTTTTTTTTATTTGGGGGGGGGGGGTTGGGGTTGGCTACAGCCTCCCCACCCTCCTTCCTAGTTCCGCCCCTTATTAAGAGAGACATCTCATCCACCACACTCCAAAGTGAAATGGGAATGGGACTAGTGGCTGCAACATCCGGTGATGTGATGGGAGTTTTCACGGCAGCCGGTGAGCGGTACAAGGTCCAGTCCTTTGATCCTGAAATGGAAAACCAGATACAATAAATATAGTCAGACGTGGACTTCCTAACTGATTGACCGCCCAACCAACCCTCGCATAAAGTCTACAAGAGAAAACACAATCATACATGTCTATTCAATGGTTATGGCCAACTATCGCTATATTTGCTGTTCCTTTCAATCGATGTGCTGCCAAAATTTCCGCACCCAATCTTAAATAGCTTTCAGTTTCTGCTTGCGATTTTCCCTAAGTCATTTTCTGCGGTAATAACTTATTACTTCTTGTGTTGTAATAGATAAATTAATAAATTTCGTATTAATAAGCCGACATCAGCACCGCCCCCTACAAGGACGAAAGAGGATACTCTGGCAGGGATAGTTGGCAGCCATGATTGTTTGCGGCAGGCAAGCACCCGCTTTAAGGTGAGTAAAGAAGTGCAGGAGCTGATGCTGCTTCAATTAATAACAACTCGCACTACCAGACAATATTGTAATAGAGAATGAGGTAGAGTAGGTGTAGCTACGCACTCGCCATTGCTCGAGCGAAAGAGAGGGAGGTTAGGAGTTGGGTTGAAAATCCTAACCCGACGCCTTGATTAGTTAAGGTAGGCAATACCGAACATAAACCCGTGTTTGGAATTTTGTCAACTACTAAAGTGGGACGCACGCATCCACCAAAAGGAATCCTGTCTACTAGTCAAACAAATGATTAGGGGCAGGCGGGATAATATACAGGAAGAGTTTTTTGATAGGCTGTGTAGCTGTTGATGTTTGAGGTGTGGGTTATGGACGAGGAATAGAATAACATGAGAGTGCAGGAAACATGTATACGCTCTTTCTTTCTTTCAAAGAAAAAAGGTGGGTTTCATCATTCTGATCGTTCGCATGCTCAAAAGAACAAGCAATCGTACGTTAAGCAGTTATGAAGAGCGTCAGTAAAGATTTATGTAGTATTCTCTTGGACATCTATAATAGAACACCGCCTCGGCAGAATGACCCATACGATGAGTATTGACAGAATAATCTATATTTCCACTTCATAAGAATCCAAAAAAGCCCATCTTCTTATTTCATGATTTGTGCGTAGCGGCCAATGGTAATCTTCTTTTATCGTTCCAATTTTATCAGATTTTTTTGAAGAGACAGAAAACACATCTTCTTAGTGGATATGTAACAGTTTATACTTCGTTAAACTCTTTTTCTCCAATATATTTGTCGCTATAAGTTAATATCTTCATATATTGTTGGAAGCAGCCTCTTTAGGGTTTACCCATAAAATTCTTGAGGATTTTCATTTGCCTCGCGCTCTTGAGCCCCCTAGCGGCAAGAAATGAGGCACAAGAGCCGCCCTTTTTGAAGAAACAAATGAACTTTCTATTTCTAAAGTTTCCACTTTGCTCTTTGGTGTTCATACAAAGAAAGTAAACATTCAATTGATTTTCAAGAACAAAATGGCCCTGCTTGGGGCAGTTCTCTCATAGTAAACTCTTTTTTTGCATACCACAACATCATATCTAATTGCTCCTCATATTACAACGCCATCCCTCATCCCCAACAATCACATGTAGATTACATAAATGACTAGCAATTAGCTCCTTTAAATATAGTTCTACTAACAGGGGTGGGCACTCTTCAAAGGTTGATGTCGGGTCACTTTGCTTTAGTTGTTCCTTAGAAAGTTCATCTACGGTTGAGTTCATGCTCCTTGATTTGAATCATAGAAGCACGATTTCCACTAACTCAAGCCATTCCTTGATGGCTTCCACCACAATTCTATATCACACTGGGCATTCAATCCCTCATTAACATACTTCACTAACAACTTGGAATCAGTTTGGATAGTGCACCTCCTTCCTTCTAGCTCCTCACTCGACTAAGATCCTCATACAATTGCCTTTTGCTCGCCTTCCATAGGATTGGATTCCAATATTTTGGTATAACCCCCCAACCACCTGCCCAATTTGTCTCATACAACATAGCTCATGCTCTTCTTGTTGATTGACCCCATTGTTGGCTCCAACGAACACCCTTATGGTCTTTGCAAATTGTACCCTGATCTGGTGTAGGTCCTTGTCTTGCATTGTGCCTTTGCATTGAAGATAGGTTCATTCCTTGAGTAAATTATATATTAAATATATACATGTAGTCCGTCTAAATCTTAAATCTTCCCTCATCTGAGTTGTTATTTCCATATTTTACTGAAGTAACATCCACCTCCCCTAACAAATGATCTCTCTTCTACTAGCCAACCACATCTTTATTGCTCGTGTTGGTGCATAGAACATGGGCTAGGAAGGGTGATAGGATGCTGAGAGGTTGAGTAACAAGGTGGGTGGTGGGACACCATAAGTAATATCATGGGGTGGTTGCTCGACATATGTGCAAATATAGTATAAGTTCATATCCTGAATTTTCCCAGAAATCCCAAGTTTGTATCTTTTAGTGAGTCAATATTTGTAATGTAATGACCCATCCCCATGTTATCCCCAATTAAGGTGGACTAAGAGGGCAAGGGCCATTATCATATTTACATGATCAAGGTTTAGCAATTAAATAAAAATAATTATAAATTTATTGAAATGGAAAAAGTTTGATACAATATGAAAGATAAACTCTCCAATAAGGAGTACATAATATGGTAAACTATTGTTGAAACTAGAAACAAAAACTATCGAACTAAATCCTTCATGGTGTCTTTAAGTATCTTTCCTTTTTGTTCCTTCTTCTTAGGATGTCCATTTTATAGTTAAACAATAATTTAACCTAAACGATGTGAAACAAGACAACGATCAATATAACAAGTTACACTGGTATTTGGGGAAAACAAAATATTCGCATGTAGGTGTAACAATACAATCATCCATATCTACAATTATGATTACAAAATTGAACAAGAGTTTTCTTATTTCAACCTCACCACCCTTATCCTCTTTTTCTCAATGGTGTGCCCTCTCTTTAGGGGAACCTCTTTGTGGGGAACCCTCATTTTAGGGTTTGGTCATGTAGTGGATATTTCATAACCTTCCCTCACCCGGGCTTGGTTTCATTCATAGGCCTTCCTTTCTGGGCTTGGCCTGAGGTGATCTTCCTTTTCAGCTTGATCACCAATCATCCCCATGATAATTTTATTCACCCATGCTCTTTAACACACCAGAGATGATATAGGGTTTAAGAAGTTTACATTTATATAAGGTGATATCCATAGTGACTTTATAGATTATAGGAAGTAAATAAACATGTAAGAATTTAATTACAAGCCATTCATGCAAACTCTAAGAAACCATGAAATTTGGTTAAGGTGATTAATCATAGGCATAACCACATACTTTTCTCAAAAGTGATCAAAGTTCAAGCAAATAAGTGTAGTATAGTTAAGCAAGCAACCACCCTGAAATTAATGCATTGCACCCAAATATTACAATCTTAATTTAAAATCTACCATTGAGATTGACTTAGGTAGAAAGATAGTGTTTTGGGGTCAAATTAGGGTTTCATTAGGATTTTATCGTTCCAAACCTTAATTATCACATTTAATGTCCTTTTAAGTCACAAACCTTAATTTTAGTGTTATATGCATTATTAATCTCAAATTAAGTCAAAGATGTTCTTTTTATCCAAAAATACTAAACTTCATCCATTAAAACCATTTAAGCAAGTTATATTCGTATAATCAAGAAAATAGGTTTTCGTGCTTTTAATACATCAAAGTTGGTAACTTTAAGTACTTTTGGAATTCAGTGCAGATCTAGGTCTTGAAACTTTTTTTATTGAAATCCTTGTATTATTTTGATCAACTTTCTTATATAAATTATCAACATTGGACATTCCTTATGAATTACCACAAATTTAGCAAAATTAAATAATTTTGGCCAATGAGGGCTCGCCACCTAGGCGACGAACCTGGGTCCCGACCTTGCCAACTTGGCTAGGCCAAGCCAATGGGCTCACACCATCTAGACTTGGAGTGCTTGCGTTGAAACACATTAGTCAAGGTGAGAAAGAAGACACATGTCCATTTTGACCCTTACCTGATCACAAATGCTCAGGAGGTAAGGGAGTCATTTCCCTCCATGTCATCTTTTTCCTCTCACTCGCTTGAGAGTAGATTGGGTGAATCAACTAGAGGGTTGACTCTAGGATTCAATCCTCCTCATCGATCAACAAGGTTACCCAGTTCTTCACCGCTCTCCCACACATTCACTAAGGGCTCCAATTTTCCAAGAGGTGGCCAGAGTTAGGAAGAAGATGAGAAGGGATCTCCATCAAGGAAAAGAGAGGTAACAATGCTTTAGGATGAAGTTGGGAGAGGAAATGGAGGCAGGGATTCATCTGGGGAGTCAAGTACAACCTCATGAACGTGTCAACCTTGTAGGGGGATCACACCCCTTTATATACTCTCAACTATGGAGGTAGGGTCCTCCTCGAGTCTAGAATTGGGAAAATACTCTAGGTGTCACGCCCCAATCTCACATTAACCACAAACTACGAGATTAAGACGCGACAGGATGAGATTTACACATAAGCCAATCACTCTTCACTTTTTAAAATATTTTAAAGAGATTAATAGGATAATCTGATCTATGCTGTAAAATGAAACTAAACAAACTGCGGAAGCATCTTTATTAACTGACTAGCAATATAATCAGAATCTACAACATTTTACATTGTTTGACATAAAATAAAGCATAACAGATAATTTACATATTTTATACACATTCACTCTCTCACTCACACCTTGTCCCAAAGATCGAGGGGAAAGGACTAAGAGACCTCTAACTACTAACTACGTATACCTTCTACAGGCTAAGCGATAGGATGAAAGGATCCTTCAGATTTCCTGCTGCTTATGATAACCTGAAAATGTTTTGAGTAGAGGTATGAGCCTACTCGCTCAGTGAATAGCATTTCACTTAGCTATCACTAAACAACTCATCAGGTTTATAAATTTAAATTAAACATAAATACAGAACTAAGCAAGGCAGTTCTAATAACATAGCAGATATACAGATAATAATCACATCTCTAAGCATCAACAGATAATTCAGGTAAATAAACAGTTATATAAATTTACTGTGATCCTACATGATTACTTATTCATATTATTATTATGCCCTAAATATATGCAGTGTACTCTGCATATAAAGATCCGCAACAAGTCCATGCTACGGTCCCACCGTACAAGACTTAGCGACACACCCGGGAAGTGCTAAGTCTGACTACTCGTCCTGGTCTGCACAGGACCCAGGCTCCACGGCCTCAACGCACAACCACGTGTGCTGCACAACCACGTGTGCTCCAGACTTCTCCTTTAACCTGAGTACACCGGCGGAGAGTCTCACAGGGTTACCTTCGTGACACAAGCACGAATGGTGTTAGATAACCAAGTTTTATTTTTCCCAGTGCCATCGTGACACAAGCACGATTGTTGTTGGACACTGCCTCTCTTTCCTCGTTTGTCCGTGACACAAGCACAGATGATGTTGCAACACGAGTTTCACCCCTAAGTTGCAGATACCTCTTAGGGGTTCTACGATGTTAGGGCACCTAAGTCTAATAATTGATTAACAAATAAACATTTAAACAGGAATATCACATTTCATGCATATTGCACAATCTGAATAACACATGAAGCAATTATAAATCCATTATCATCATTAAACATGATTCAATATCATTTATCCACATTCAATGCTAAACATCTATTTTTAAATCAGCACATACATTGCAACTATAATACAGGAAATTTCATCATTTTCACTAAGCATCTTAAGTATTTCAAGTTCCAATGAAACTAACATACTCTATTGTATGTACTACACTGTTTAGAAGTTATACTAACTGATACAGAAACAATTAAACATTTAAATTTAGTTAATTAATGATTACTGAATGAACTACTACTCACTCTTAAAACTCGGCCGACCACTACTGGGAACTCGGCCGATTGGCTGGGAACTCGGCCGATCCACCCGCAACTCGGCCGATCCAAACCATGATTGATTTTCCTATAAAGGGAAACTCGGCCGAATCACACCCAATTCGGCCGATCAAAACACTGTTCGTTAATCCTAATAAAGAAACTCGGCCGAATCATTCGCAATTTGGCCGAATGACACACAGACAGGAAATATTCAAACGCCCAAGTTTATTAATGATTGATAAGTGAAACCCTACTCACCGCGATTTGGACTGTCCAGATTCGTCCGGAAATGCGTCCAAGGGGTTGTCTTCAACCTCGGAACAAGCCCAATTTGAATCTGCAGCAATGGAACAGTACGTCTCTTTGTACAGGCTGAGATCAAGCTCAGATGGTGCTGATTGAGGACTAGGCTGCGGATTCACGCCGAGATCTTGGATTCGGAGTTCACAGGCAGCTATCTCTGCTGCTAGGCGCGCCCTAGGAGGTGCCCTTGTTGCTGCTGCAATTGCAGCTTGGCTGCCGGCCGCCCAAACAGCAGGGTGGGTTGCAGGTTGCTAACGTAATAAAGAGAGGAGGAAGAATAAGGGTGGACGGAGGCCGAGTGCAACTAAACATAGCTAAGGGCTAAAGGTCGCCCCATGAGACCTCCCCTATAGCAGCCGTTCGAGCTGCTCCTGGCTGCTATGGCTGCTGGCCAGCGCTGCTCTATGCAGCAGGTCAAGCTGCAGGTGGGGCGCCGCCCTGGGGCAAGATGAGGAGGAAAGAAGGAGGTGAAAGGAGGTTGCTGCTGGATCAGAGCTCTAGGGCTCAAGGATTCGCCCCAAGGTCGCCCCTGATTTCCTCCTCTGGCTACTGTGATCGGGCCACTGGCTGATGAGCGCCGCTTCAAGCGGTCGTTCTCTGTTTAGTCGGGTGAGGAAGGGATAAGGGAGAAAGGTCGCGGAGGGGGCCAGCTGCAAATTTCCCATATATTTCCAATATTTACAACTAGGTCCCTAAACACTCAAATGTCCATATCTTTTAACTCGGAAGTCGGTTTCGAGTGATTTTTCTTGCAACGGTTTAAGAACGGAATTCTCTATAACCTCAAAGTGCAAAACATGCTAAATGGACAATTCTACTGGATCAAAGCTCTAATTACAACTGTGATTGCTTGATTCAACTTAATGTACTAAATAATCAACATTGTCATCATTACTTACCTCAGATGATTCAATCTCAGTTATTAATTCACATCTTAGAGTATCTTGATTATCTATGATGTTTAATTTGATACTCAACACTAATTGAGGTGTTTTACGTAATTCGAGGTATTTATTAGTTAATCATGGAGTGGGTCATAACAACCTTTTCCCCTTAAAAGAATTTCGTCCCGAAATTCCTAAAAGAGAAAGGAAACTGGTTACTCATCTCTGACTCGTATTCCTATGTAGCTTCCTCTAGGTTAAGATTTCTCCACAAAATTATCACTAATGACATCTCACAATTCGTGAGTTTCTTGATCCTCTGATCAACCATCTGCATAGGTCCCTTAACCTAGGACACATATGATCTGATTCCAGATCGACCCACAAAACATTGTCTTTCCAGAACTGTTATAGCAGTATCTCACTTTATGGTAATTACCAAGAAATTATTATACTGTTCATGCAAACAAACTAAAATTCTTAAATAAACAGAATGCATGTTTATTTGGTACTAAAATTAAATCATGCAATTTAACTGTTAAACATCACTACATATCATACTGAGAATTGATATCAAAAATACTTGATTCATCGTACACCCTATCCTTAGGGTTTCATTTGCCTTGTTCATTCATCACATGCCAACACCCTACTCTTAGGGTTATCTCATTCACTAATCACATGGCAACACCCTACTCTTAGGGTTTCCATTATCTCATCTGTTTGATTGCAATTCAAATCACAATACGATATCATTCTGGAACTGGCAGAGCAGTATATTTCAAATCATAGTAATTACTGAGTAATCTTTCCATCATGCATGTTGACAGATTAAAATTTCATAAATATTCCAAACTCAAATCAATTTTGGCACATACATACTAAATTCATGTAATTGAACATCTTATTATACCAATAAGAGTAATTTACTCCACTTATAAGAAACCATCTGTAATATTTATCAATTATCTGAAATTTCTCGAAGTGCGTGCATATTAACCAAATTCCTGGTTTATGCATCACATAACTCAATTAAGAGTTATTTACGTATCATATCACAAATAATTATTAGTACTTGAGAATTTCTGATAATATCTCAGAGAAACGATTCATGTAAATTTTAAGTCATACCCATTAACATAACAGGAAGCATGTAATTTGGTTTATTTACATATTTTAATGCTATCTTACTATCTTGAAATCATACATATAACGGTTTACTAAATCTGTGTTTTCTGGGTTCATTCTCAAACCGTACCATTATCAGTGGTGCATTTCTAAACTCATTATGATATGATTGAAACTGGATTACCAGGCAACTTAATTATTTTATCCATGTATCTTAGTCAAGTTTCGAGACACCAAAGGTTGACTTAATATGAAGAAAGTAAGCAGACTAAATTAGTCTATCCACAATCATTCATATCAAATCATAACCTCTAGGTGTCTTGGGCAACCCTATCACAAAATCCATTGTGATATGTTCCCATTCCCATTCAGGCATAGAAAAAGATTACAAGGTAGCTATAGATTTCTAGGGTTCAGCCCTAACCTACTGGTACACACTACTTCTAACCATGTACTCTGCTACATCCTTCTGCATATCTGAGCATTCATTTCAACTTCTTGAGATTCATATACATCTTAGTGTTTCCTGAAAGCATAGCATACATCAATACATACACTTCCATAAGAATCTTTTCTTTCGACCTTTTCCCCTTAAAAGAAATTTACACTATCTCGAGGTACACACAACATGCCATACATAGTCTGGTTTAACTCACTATCACCCTATAGTAGTTCCTTGATCTAATCATAAAATGTAGGCTTGACTTGCATCTGTGCAATCAAACCACTCTGTGCTGTCACCCCTAAGTCTAAGTTTAACTTCCACATTTCTACTAACAAGTCTCTATTGAAACCTGCCATAGAGAATGCATTAACTGTTGAACTTGACTTTCTGCTGAAAGCATCAGCCACCATATTCTCTTTACCAGGGTGATAATCTATTGTCACATCATAAAGATAGTGACGCCATGTCTTAAAAACATGAACTACATCAACTATCTTCAGATCATAATCGGATAATACTCCGCTTTTATGCTACTCTCTTATTGTTACATTTCAATTTTATGTTTTACTCTTTTCTCTAAGTTATTTCATGTTGTTCATGTACTGATCAGATTATCTTCTTCAAAACCCTAGGTCGCTACCAAAGCCAGTTTACTTTACATAGATCAAATCTCAATGTCTTATTTTACAAAGTTACTAGTATTCAAGGTTACATCACTAATGATATCCCTTAAACTACTACAACTTTAATCATTCTAGGGTTTTATCCTTATTAATAACATAGCATTATTGTGTGTGTGTGGTCGATTATATAAATCAATTTGAGTTGCTTGGGTCAATAGCATATTAACCCAACACTCAACTTTAATTATATTGGCTGAAAATTCAGTTTTCATAATAGTTTCTGTAATTCGTTTATTAAACAGCTAAAAGAAGCTCCAAAAATTCTGTAATTTTATATGTTGTTCCTAATGAAGTTTCAGACCTCCATTAAAAATTTCAGATTATTTTAAGTTACCAATAATTAATTAAAAATGAAACAGTGCACTGCTATATTGCAGTCTGCAGCAGGTTCGGCTGAGTTACAAACTCGGCCGACACCCTCACTGTAGAGATCAAAAGTCATCCAAAAATTACGCCAATTTTACAGAGTGTCTAAAATTGTGTTTTTCAAGCACAGTTAAAATTTGAGATCATTTGGATATACTAATAAAAAGATAAAATTCAATTACCACACTGCTATATCATTCAGGAAATGTGATCGGTCGAGTTTGAAACTCGGCCGATAAACAAGTCAGAACATTCTTCAAAAATTCTGATATTTTCCAAATGTTGCTCACATTATATATATCCAACTCATATCCCAATTTTAGCCAAATCAAAGTTACACATATAATACTAAAAATCATTTACTGAGACACTTTACTTATCAAATTTTGTATTTATGTATCATCAAAACCCTATTTTGGGCCGATTAGGGTCTATGCTTCTCAAACCCTAATTCTCAAGAACAAAGAACATTTAAACTTCTTATCGTAGTTAAAACATCCTAATGTATATATATTATCACTATGTTACGGGTCTAAATCATCCAGAGTCTATTCTTATTTTACTGTTAATAGGAGTCATTAGATCCCAGTAACGCATCCTGCCAGCCGGACCAGGCCGAACCTGTAGTCCTGAAGCCAAGAGCTACTCGGGATTAATCAACCCCTATTAATCTTAAACATGTGGAAAGAATATCCACTTAGGGCAAACTCAATTAAACATAATTTCGGGTCTACTTTAATACAAAGAAAACAAATATTAAACAATTCACTTCATGACACAACAATATAAAAGAATCATGTTTACTTTACAAACTGAAAATTTCATTTCATGCATATAAAAGCATTTCTAGTGATCTTTAAATCAAATAAACAATGATAAACAAGAGTTGAATCACATCTTATATGTAATATCTTATTCCTTTATTAATTTCTGATCTCTTAACCCTAAGATTTCTAGGGTTTTCTCTCTAGCCTATCCTTCCTCTACATACCTGGCCAGGGCATCCAGAGAAGAACAGACAGAGTAGCTTGATACTGGTCAATCTAAGTATTCAGACACCTGGCCAGGGTATCTAAACACTCAGACCTTCCAGAGCTAAAAACACATCATTCATTATTCGTCTTACTTATAACCTTATCTTTTGACCCTAATGATTCTTAACGACTCATCTTAAGCTCATTACTTGATTCTCGTGACCACATCCTCTTCCTGCTATCTGCAATAATATAACAGAACACTTCCTGTTAGAAAATTACAGATAGAAGAAAGACACCTAAACCTTAATCCTATTGGTCTCTTATCGTCCCGTGACCTTGAGTAACTATGTACTCAAACCAAAGCTCTGATACCAAAAATTGTCACGCCCCAATCTCACATTAACCACAAACCACGAGATTAAGACGCGACAGGATGGGATTTACACATAAGCCAATCACTCTTCACTTTTTAAAACAATTTAAAGAGATTAATAGGATAATCTGATCTATGCTGTAAAATGAAACTAAACAAACTGCGGAAGCATCTTTATTAACTGACTAGCAATATAATCAGAATCTACAACATTTTACATTGTTTGACATAAAATAAAGCATAACAGATAATTTACATATTTTATACACATTCACTCTCTCACTCACACCTTGTCCCAAAGATCGAGGGGAAAGGACTAAGAGACCTCTAACTACTAACTACATATACCTTCTACAGGCTAAGCGATAGGATGAAAGGATCCTTCAGATTTCCTGCTGCTGATGATAACCTGAAAATGTTTTGAGTAGAGGTATGAGCCTACTCGCTCAGTGAATAGCATTTCACTTAGCTATCACTAAACAACTCATCAGGTTTATAAATTTAAATTAAACATAAATACAGAACTAAGCAAGGCAGTTCTAATAACATAGCAGATATACAGATAATAATCACATCTCTAAGCATCAACAAATAATTCAGGTAAATAAACAGTTATATAAATTTACTGTGATCCTACATGATTACTTATTCATATTATTATTATGCCCTAAATATATGCACTGTACTCTGCATATAAAGATCCGCAACAAGTCCATGCTACGGTCCCACCGTACAAGACTTAGCGACACACCCGGGAAGTGCTAAGTCTAACTACTCGTCCTGGTCTGCACATGACCCAGGCTCCACGGCCTCAACGCACAACCACGTGTGCTGCACAACCACGTGTGCTCCAGACTTCTCCTTTAATCTGAGTACACCGACAGAGAGTCTCACAGGGTTACCTTCGTGACACAAGCACGAATGGTGTTAGATAACCAAGTTTTCTTTTTCCCAGTGCCATCGTGACACAAGCACGATTGTTGTTGGACACTGCCTCTCTTTCCTCGTTTGTCCGTGACACAAGCACGGATGATGTTGCAACACGAGTTTCACCCCTAAGTTGCAGATACCTCTTAGGGGTTCTACGGTGTTAGGGCACCTAAGTCTAATAATTGATTAACAAATAAACATTTAAACAGGAATATCACATTTCATGCATATTGCACAATCTGAATAACACATGAAGCAATTATAAATCCATTATCATCATTAAACATGATTCAATATCATTTATCCACATTCAATGCTAAACATCTATTTTTAAATCAGCACATACATTGCAACTATAATACAGGAAATTTCATCATTTTCACTAAGCATCTTAAGTATTTCAAGTTCCAATGAAACTAACATACTCTATTGTATGTACTACAATGTTTAGAAGTTATGCTAACTGATACAGAAACAATTAAACATTTAAATTGAGTTAATTAATGATTACTGAATGAACTACTACTCACTCTTGAAACTCGGCCGACCACTACTGGGAACTCGGCCGATTGGCTGGGAACTCGGCCGATCCACCCGCAACTCGGCCGATCCAAACCCTGATTGATTTTCCTATAAAGGGAAACTCGGCCGAATCACACCAATTCGGCCGATCAAAACACTGTTCATTAATCCTAATAAAGAAACTCGGCCGAATCATTCGCAATTCGGCCGAACGACACACAGACAGGAAATATTCAAATGCCTAAGTTTATTAATGATTGATAAGTGAAACCCTACTCACCGCGATTTGGACTGTCCGGATTCGTCCGGAAATGCATCCAAGGGGTTGTCTTCAACCTCGGAATAAGCCCAATTTGAATCTGGAGCAATGGAACAGTACGTCTCTTCGTACAGGCTGAGATCGAGCTCAGATGGTGCTGATTGAGGACTAGGCTGCGGATTCACACCGAGATCTTGGATTCGGAGTTCACAGGCAGCTATCTCTGCTGCTAGGCGCGCCCTAGGAGGTGCCCTTGTTGCTGCTGCAATTGCAGCTTGGCTGCCGGCCGCCCAAGCAGCAGGGTGGGTTGCAGGTTGCTAACGTAATAAAGAGAGGAGGAAGAATAAGGGTGGATGGAGGCCGAGTGCAACTAAACATAGCTAAGGGCTAAAGGTCGCCCCATGAGACCTCCCCTATAGCAGCCGTTCGAGATGCTCCTGGCTGCTATGGCTGCTGGCCGGCGCTGCTCTATGCAGCAGGTCAAGCTACAGGTGGGGCGCCGCCCTGGGGCAAGATGAGGAGGAAAGAAGGAGGTGAAAGGAGGTTGCTGCTGGATCGAAGCTCTAGGGCTCAAGGATTCGCCCCAAGGTCGCCCCTGATTTCCTCCTCTGGCTACTGTGATCGGGCCACTGGCTGATGAGCGCCGCTTCAAGCGGTCGTTCTCTGTTTAGTCGGGTGAGGAAGGGATAAGGGAGAAAGGTCGCGGAGGGGCCAGCTGCAAATTTCCCATATATTTCCAATTAGGTCCCTAAACACTCAAATGTCCATATCTTTTAACTCGGAAGTCAGTTTCGAGTGATTTTTCTTGCAACAGTTTAAGCATGGAATTCTATATAACCTCAAAGTGCAAAACATGATAAATGGACAATTCTACTGGATCAAATCTCTAATTACAACTGTGATTGCTTGATTCAACTTAATGTACTAAATAATCAACATTGTCATCATTACTTACCTCAGATGATTCAATCTCAGTTATTAATTCACATCTTAGCGTATCTTGATTATCTATGATGTTTAATTTGATACTCAACACTAATTGAGGTGTTTTACGTAATTCGAGGTATTTATTAGTTAATCATGGAGTGGGTCATAACACTAGGGTTCTCCAAGTTAGGCAAATCCTAGGGTAGATAGATGTGAATTTCTCTCCCAAATCTATTAGACTAGTTTCCATATCTGTTTGTGCATTAAAGAGGGGGAGAGAGGTGAAAAAATTCCTCGTAGTTACTGTGCTTCCCCCCTAAATCAGCTGAAGGTAGATGATGATCGTCTGACCATCAAACTTTGATCCTAGGATCACATATGTGTGCGACAAAACAAATAGCCATGATTTGATTTCCTAATAGGAAAATATGTGTGACATAAATGTATATTTCCATTAACTCATTAACTTTTGGCATTCTGGTAAATTATCTACCTCTCTCTCATTTTATCCTTTTAATTCCAAATTTTAAAGGTGATAGTGTAACGACCTCGCCTCCCGGTAACCCCCAATTAAGGGAGACCCGAAGGTCAGAGCCATTAATCAATTTACAAGATCAAAGGTTCAACATATAATCAATAATAATTATAAAATTATACTAACTAAACTGGAATTGAGTACAAAAATTAGAACTTTTACTTACCTTTATAAAACTTGGAAATCTAACTATCCACAGCTTGAAATACTCTATCTAATCCTCCTTGCACTTTATTTCTTAATTTCACGATGTGCCACTTTACTTTTTGTGTTTTTCAGGATATTACCTAAAACGCCGACAAACAAAACATCGATCAGCAATTGCTGGTATGTGGAGGCAACCAAAATTTCACAATTAAGTCTAACAATTTAAGTATTGCAATCAAAGTAATTAACAAGTCAATTTACATTTTCCATGTGACAATCCCCACCGCTTTTGCCCTAACCCTGGATTTGACTTAAGGCCACCTTCTCAATCCCGAGCTTGGTGCCTGGGAGTCACCTCTCATGGTGTTCCTTAGTCTTGCCTCATCGACCACCTTCTCATTCCCGAGCTTGGTGTCTAGGGTCACCTCTCATGGTTCCCATTGGTCTACCTTCCTGGGCTTGACCTTTATGGCATCTTTCATCAGGTTGGCATGTAGGTGCAGGATTTACACATTTATATTAAAGAGTGATAGTCATAGTCACTTTATAATTGCAATATGAACATCCAAACAGTTTAGTTGCATTCAATGCGATTAAACATCTGGGAATCCATCGGGAAACTAAAGCGGTTATTCATAATTAACCACATACCTGTTAAGCAGATTTGAATGCAGAAATAACCAATCAACCAAGATTGAAGCAAGCGTACACACAATTATTCCTGAAAAAGGCATCCAATTTATTTATCATTAAATTCATCATCTTGATCCATTCATCCTAGTTGTTGCCTAGGTTATTTACCCCTTTTTAGGGTTTTAACCATAATTAGGGTTTTATTAGGGTTTTTGCCTCCATAACGCTTTAAATGCTCTCTTAGTTCATAAACCCTAATTTCAACATCATAAGCCCAATTAAAGTCGATTATTTCCCTTTTATACCAAAACTACCTTCTTTATCCTTTTAAGTTATTTCAAGGTCATTAGACTCAATTATCACCTTTAGTTTCTTTCAGATTAACAACTCATAATTCATGATGGTCTAATTCCCATATGAACTCTATTTATTATTAATTCTTCCTTGATTCAATCGAAAACCCAAATTTCTATACTAAGGTTATTTAATCACAAATTAGGAACTTTAATGCTCAAATAGCTTAGACTCAGCATATTCCAACTTTAATCATGAAATTAATCAATTAAAGCCCTTAAGAGTCGAATTTACCAACATTAGGGTTTCAAGGCCCATTAAAGAATTATTCATGCACATTAAACTCGAAATTAAAATAATTACATGCAAATTCATCCTTTTTGTTCCTAATGTGTCCTTTCATCATTAACATGTTAATACTAACCCTAATCATCCATTAAACCCTTATAAATATATTATTCATCTCAAAATAGGGTTCTTTAACCATTAACACATTAAAGTTGATATCTTCCATTACTTTTCGAATTGCAGGAGGAATTAGCTTTTAAAAATATTTTTATTGGGTTCTGATAACACCAGTTTTTGTGACGTTTTTGCCCTTTATTTTGTTATCAAAACTGCCCTTTTATGCTATTTTCCTCTATTTTATTAGCATTTTCGCAATAATTGGCCGAGCTATGTTCTAACTCCAATACTTCCAATCTTTGCAGTATTTCCTCTCCATTTTGATGACAATAAGGGTCGACTCCGGCCCACGAATAAGTCAAAGTCTTTTCGCCCTGCAGACTCCCGATACAGACCCCTCCCAACAGGGCAGAACGACTCAGTAGTGCGACTCAAAGGGGCGCTGCGCGACAGGAACGTGTCGGCCGACACACCTTCTACCCGACAGGGAGCCAAAGCCGCCTCGACGACCTAGCTTGTCGGGCGACACGGCCACCCACCGGCAGGCGTGCCGCCCAACACGTGACCGATAGACATCACCCCGCGTCGAGAGATGTCCAGTATCAGCCGTCCGACGACTGGTGTTTAAGGTGGCCACATGGCGCTTCGAGCACCACGCCTTCTCACCAACCAGCTGACTATAAATAGCAGCTACAGGGAGCCGAAAAGACGGTTCGCAGTTTTGGAAAGTCCACAGGCGGACAGTTAGACAGTTGGAGCCTTGAATTCGGACAGTTGGGAGCTCGAGTGAGGAGACTCCGAGAGCATACGTATCGTGCCCCAATGCTCATCTCGGGCGACACTAGGTGAGCTTCTCCCCATCCCAAGAGGGAGGGGACAGTTCACTTAGGACCGTTCCGGGCGACACTGCGGGCCGATATCGGCCAACGAGGATGAACGATACAAGCGCCCGACAGAAATAATGCATAGCTCTTAGCCCGACACGATATCAACCTGATACGCTTAGCCTGTCGGTGCGTGCCGCCCGAGAGGGTGTGCCGCCCGATATGAGTGTATCGGCCAGAGCCCTTGATCGATACAGTCGACAGTCGGTGCATGCCGCCCGAGAGGGTGTGCCGCCCGACACATCTGTATCGGGCAGGAGAGCTACTGCACCCTGTCTCCCTTCTACATCAAGGAGGCGACACCTATCTTTTATTTCTGTTATTTAATTCTTTATCATATGCAGTGTATTAAGACCTTTGATGTTTATGGAAATAGAAAGGTTTAATTACTTGTTGCTCTATACTTGGTGTACAATGTTGGATGACTGCTCTGTTTCATATCTGAGCGCTAGCTTGCATGATTTGGATCGCGTTTCGATTAGCTACCGAACCGTTTTTCCCGTCACAACAACTTCGAGAGTTGTGTTGTGCTCTAGCGTTTGGTCCGATTTTGGAGTACGAGAGTGCCTGGAACGGAGCTGTTTTTGTAACATTCCACTCTAACTAAAGCCCAGCAACCTCGAGAGGGGTGTTGATGTAGAGGTTAGAGGTACCCGCTCTGAGAGGAGGGGTGCAGGGTGTTACCGCTGCCGCTTGTTTTACTATAGTCTTATCCTTCGTACCTAGCCCGTGCTATAGTCTTTATCTTTCTGCTTCTGTTGCATGAAAACCCCTAAAAATTGCTAAATGCCTAAAATCTTAAATCTCTCTTGTAGCTCCATTTGGAGATAGTTTTCTTGTTTTATTTCGTGACATCCTGTTGTTCCCTTTCGGGAATTTATATCTCTGTATACCCGCCGGAGTGTAGCGTGTCGATTCATGGTTCTCAACACTACCCCCTTGTCCCTGTGTTCGACCCCGTATGACTACTTCGACCCCGTAAGCAAAGTTGCGGGGGCCTAGAAGGATTCAGTTTTATAAATGTAAAAGCTCGACTACCTCAAATCCGCCTCCACTTTTGGATGCGCGATTTAGGTCGGTCAATATTTTGGCACCGTTGCCGGGGACGAGGCAATAGCAGTACTGTAGAAAAACCCGAAACCACTAACTACACTCCAGTACCTCAAGCTTAGAAATGAGTTTGACAACACTCTTTTTCTTTCTTTTCTTAGCATTATTCTTTGCCTTAAAGTTAAAATTCAATTTTCTAAACTTGGTTTTCTATGCCTTTTCAGGAACTCTGAAGAACTGTGACCTGTGCCGCCAAGCTTTGAGACCATGTCTCGCTGTGAGCAGTCTCTTTCTAAGAGTGAATGTCAGGGCTGAGGCGGGAGGTCGAGCCAACCTAGCTTGGTTGGTCAGCTCCCTGCCTACATAAAGAGATAGGATACCATCATCAGCAAATTGGTACAGAACACGCTCCCTAACCCTGGGGCTCTGAATTCAATGCAGCGCCAGATGGCCAGCTTGCAGATGCGCCAGCGGGAGGTAGATCAGCGGTTGACCCAGATGGCTTCTCTGATGGAAAATCCTGCAATAAAAGCGCTCCCACACCTAGAATCTACCGTAATGGCGGTACTGAGGTCTGGAAGGATGCTGGAGCGCCCCGATGAAGCCAGGCCCGAGCCCGAGCAAAGGCCTGAGGGTGCGGATCCAACAGAAGGAGAAGAAAGACAGGCAGACGTCCGAGAGTCTGCGCAAGGGTTCCCTGAGGAGCTACCTGGAAGAAGGAATGCCTACGCTCCTAGGATTCCGTTCCCATACAAACTAATAAAGGCGAATCTGAAGAAGCGTCATGAGAAGTTCATGGAGTCGATCAGGAAGCTGCATCTCGAAGTGCCCTTCCTTGACGCATTGGAAGAGATGCCTACGTACGCCAAGTTCCTCAAGGACCTTATCACAAAGAAGAGAAGGGGAGGAAGGATAGAGACAGTGCAGCTAGCTTCCACCTCCTCCTCCTTCCTGAAGCCCGACATGCCAAATAAGAGAAGGGATCCCGGAGCTTTCACAATCCCATTCGCCGTCGGAGACAACGTCGAGCGCAAGGGTCTAGCAGACTTGGGGGCAAGCATCAGCCTCATGCCTCTAAGTTTCACACAAAGGATGGGCTTGACCGACATGGTTGGAACCAACATGCGGATTCAACTGGCAGACCACACCTTTAAAAGACCCGTTGGCATTGTCGAAGATGTGCAGATAAGGGTTGGTGATTTCTTCATCCCTAGCGATATAGTCGTCATAGACACAACTGAAGACCCCCGGTGTCCTATCATCTTTGGGCGCCCCTTCTTGGCAACAGGGAGAGCGTTGATTGATGTTTCCGAGGGGATGATCACTTTAAGGGTCGGAAACGACCATATGGACTTCAAGCTAAAGGAAATAATGAGGAGTCCGTCCATCTCTGAATCAGCACAGTTCACAGATAGTTACAATAAATTCTGCGAGGAGATAGAGGAAGACATCCAGACAGTAGACCCCCTCTTGAGGGCTATAAACTGTCAAGATCCTGACCTCGAAGATCCTGAGGTCGCAAAGCATCTCAACCTTTTCAGCCTTTCTGGGGATGGCTTGCAAGAAGAAGATATGGCGGTGGAGTCTGCGATGTATGTATCTCTCGAGAAAGAGCCTCAGGAGAAGACACCCAGACCACAACCAGAGTTAAAAGCATTACTAGAGGGCCTGAAGTATGAATTTTTAGATGAAGAGCACATAAACCCCGTCATCGTGAACGCCGATCTTTCAAGCAGCCAGCTAGACCGACTCCTTGAAGAGTTAAGACTCCACAGGGGGGCTATAGGATACTCGGTAGATGATATCAAAGGCCTTAGCCCCGCCTTATGCATGCATCGCATCAACTTGGAAGAATCTGCCAAGCCTCTGGCTCAACCCCAGAGGAAGCTGAACCAGATGCTCAAGGAGGTCGTCAAGAAAGAGGTAATAAAGCTTAGGGATGCGGGGATCATTTACCCAATCAACGACAGTAATTGGGTAAGTCAGATCCATGTAGTACCCAAAAAGGGCGGGATGACGGTGGTTAAGGGTGACGAGGTGGCGGTGAGGACCGTCACCGGCTGGCGGATGTGCATAGATTACCGAAAGCTTAATCAGGCTACCAAAAAGGATCATTTTCCGCTACCTTTTATTGACCAAGTTCTTGAAAGGTTAGCGCATCACGATTTCTTTTGTTTTCTTGATGGTTTTTCAGATTTTTACCAGGTACCCATCTTACCCGACGATCAAGAGAAAACAACGTTCACCTACCTTTACGACACTTATGCCTTCCGAAGGATGCCCTTCGGACTCTGCAACGCCCCCGCCACCTTTCAACGATGCATGATATCAATGTTCTCAGATTTTTTAGAAGACATCATAGAAGTTTTCATGGACGATTTTTCCGTCTATGGGAAGGACTTCGATAGCTGCCTGAAGAATCTGTCATTCGTCCTTCAGAGGTGCGAGGAGAAAAGCCTAGTTCTGAACTGGGAGAAGTGCCATTTCATGGTATGGGAGGGCATCGTCCTCGGGCATAAGATCTCGAAGCGTGGGATCGAGGTGGACGCAAGCAAGGTTGAAGCAATATCCAAGCTTCCTCCACCAAGATCCGTGACGGGGGATGCGAAGCTTCCTCGGGCACGCGGGATATTACCGAAGATTCATCAAGGACTTTTCAAAGATCTCCAAACCACTGTCCAATCTTCTGGTAAAAGATGTTGAATTTGTTTTCTCTAACAATTGTCTCAGTGCTTTTCAGGCCCTGAAAGACACTTTAACCTCACCACCTATCCTTCAAGTGCCAGAATGGGGTTTACCTTTTGAGCTGATGTGCGACGCTAGCGACTATGCGGTTGGTGCGGTCCTGGGGCAGAAAAAGGATAAAAAGCACCATGTGATCTGCTACGCTAGTCGCATGCTAGACGAAGCTCAGGTGAACTACACGACCACTGAGAAGGAGATGCTAGCGATCGTCTTTGCATTTGATAAATTCAGGTCATATCTCGTTGGAGCCAAGGTCAAGGTATACACAGATCACGGGGCTATAAAATACTTAATGCAGAAGAAAGACGTCAAACCCAGACTGTTGAGGTGGGCCTTGTTGCTCCAAGAGTTCGACCACAAAATTATCGACAAGAAGGGCGCAGAGAATGTGGTCGCAGACCACCTATCAAGGATCATGACTAAAAAAGAGGAAGAACCTCCCATCAACGACGACTACGCCGACAAAGCCCTTATGTTAGCCGAAGCCCAAGAAAAAATCCTACCCTGGTATGCAGACATCTGTAATTATCTTGCTTGCGGTGAGCTGCCTCCTGACATTACGTACAATCAGAAGAAGAAACTTCTAGCGGATGTTAAGAACTACTACTGGGATGACCCCCTCCTGTTCAAAAGATGCGCCGACAACTTATACAGAAGGTGCATCCCAGAAGAAGAAACCGCAGACATCCTGAAGCATTGCCACACCTCCCCTTATGGTGGTCACCTGGGCATCGAAAGAACAACTGCAAAGGTGCTACAATCAGGTTTCTACTGGCCTTCCTTGTTTAAAGACGCCGCACAGTTTGTGAAGGTTTGCAAAGAGTGCCAGTTTACGGGGAACATAGGGCGGAGGAACGAAATGCCTATGGCTAGCGGGATCGAAGTAGAGATATTTGATGTATGGGGGATCGACTACATGGGACCGTTTCCCCCATCTCGGGGGTATCAATACATTCTCGTGGCTGTGGATTATGTATCGAAGTGGGTGGAAGCGGTAGCCACCCAAACCTGCGACACCAAGTCAGTTATCAAGCTTTTCGAGAAGATCATCTTCCCTCATTTCGGCGTCCCGCACACAGTTATAAGCGACGGAGGGTCGCACTTTGGAGAAAGACAGTTTGAAGCACTTCTGCGCAAGTATGGAGTGAGGCACAAGATCGCTACACCCTACCATCCCCAGACGTCGGGACAGGTAGAGGTTTCCAACAGACAAATCAAGCAGATCTTGGAGAAAACTGTCAGCCGAACTAGGAAAGATTGGTCGATGAAACTTGACGATGCACTTTGGGCCTACCGCACCGCTTACAAGACACCCATTGGAGCCACCCCCTACCGTCTCATCTACGGAAAATCCTGTCACTTGCCTTTGGAATTGGAACACAAGGCCCTTTGGGCAATCAAGTTCCTAAATATGGACCTCGACCACTACTACAGAAACAACATTCAGTGTCGCTTTTCTGGGCATCGGTTATTTAGGAAAACCGACGCCTATAACATTCAACGTCGGTCATCTAGGTCATCCGACGTCTGTAGCCAAGACACGGGTACCGCTTGTATTAAGCGTCGGTTTTTTTGGTAAAAAACCGACGCCTAAAACTGCCGCGAAATCCAATTTTCGAGCAAAAAAAATATGTCACATACGGCATCGGTTATTTACCTAAAGCCCGACGCCTATATAAGATGAAAATTTGCGCGAAAATTTACAGCTTAGGTGTCGGTTATCCTTAGATAACCGACGCCTATAGTGGTTCCCGCCAATTTATTTGGGGCAAATTTTATCTAATTGGACGTCGGTTTTGTAATAGGAACCGACGCTGAAGACCTTAGGCGTCGGCTTTGTTAGATACCCGACGCCCTTTACGAACTTATTAGACGCATGATCGATCGACTTTAGGTCCCCTTTCCTGTTTCATCGTCTTCATCGCCCGACCCTCCGCTGCTCACCGACGCCGCTGCCCGCCACCCTCCGCTACCGTCGCCCGACCCTCCGCTGCTGCTGTTGCTTGTGCGCCGCCGCCGCTTCCTGCTCCTTCTGCTGCCAGTGTCGCCACCGCCTGCCTGCTCCTTCTCCGCCGCCTTCCTGCCCGCCGCCGCCTGCCGCTCCCTGCTGCCGGTGTCGCCTTCCTGCTCCTTCTCCGCCTGACGACCCCCGCGTCTCCGCCGCTGCTGCCACTGCCCTACGCCGCTGCCGCCTCCACTGCCTACATCGCCGCCTCCACTGCTCATCGTCGCCGCCTCCACTGCTCTTCTTCCTTAACGGAGCTCGCTACCGACAGAGCTACTCCTCTTCTTCCTCCACGAGCTCGCTACTTACAGGTACGATTTTATACCTAGTTACACAGCTCATTTTTGCTTCAATCATATTCATCATGTTGTTGTTTTTTATTGCAATTTTATGTAGATATTCTCCTTTAAATCCTAAGAAAATTATACACCCTTTAATTACAAACCCTAATTCACCTCTAGTCACTCACTTCTATCGATTATCCAAATGTAAATTGCCCCTTACTATGTCACCATTCATTCCAATGCAAAACTGGACCTTCCTACGCCACCATTTACTCAAAAGGTAGTTTTCATTTGATATCTAATTATTACATTAAGGATACTGAAAAAACTATATGAGTTACACCTTCATAGGAATGCATACAACTTCTATCTGAAAGAGATCTAAACATGATAAAAAATAATCTAAGATACAACTTTCTTCATTTAGGACTAGTCCAAGTATCTACAAAATCCTTAACTAGAAAAGGTATAAATTATTCCTTACTTCTATCCCTTAGAGACTGTAAGCATCTAAAATTCTCAGATTCCCTTCTTAGACTTCTAGAATCAACACTACATGAAGAATATGTTTCCTTCGATAATATGTTATAACATAGTATGATCTTAATCTGATCTGGATGTTCATAATAATGTAGTATGTTAAATATGATGATTAGGGATACATATAATGTCTAGTAAAGATTCCTAGACCTTTTGTTTGAAACTATTGATTTCTTGATTTATTATTTAATAATGCTCTGTTGATTAGGATTAACCATGTTGCATGTAGTTTATAGACAATTATTATATATAAGAATGCAACACATGTATTTGTTGGCCTAGAAACCCGTCCAAGATTTACTCATTAGGAGTAAATCTTGGATAGTCCCCGGTTTGGGACTGTTCTTGAACACCTAATCTCACTTAGGATGTAAGTGTATAATGTGTATTGGGTTTTTGAGAAACTTTCAGTAGCATTTCCCTGTTTGTTCTCTAAGTACATATGTACTTAGAGAACAGCGGGGAAATGCTGCCGAAATTTTCTTGAAAACCAATTACGCATTATACACTTACTAGTGAGATTAGGTGTTCAAGGATGGGATAGGTGGTACACATTTATTATATATAAGAATGACATCAAATGTGTTTGTTGGCCTAGAAACCCGTCCAAGATTGACTCTTTAGGAGTAAATCTTGGATAGTCCCCGGTTTGGGACTGTTCTTGAACACCTAATCTCACTTAGGATGTAAGTGTATAATGTGTATTGGGTTTTCGAGAAAATTTTGGTAGCATTTCCCCGTTTGTTCTCTAAGTACATATGTACTTAGAGAACAGCGGGGAAATGCTGCCGAAATTTTCTCGAAAACCCAATACACATTATACACTTACTAGTGAGATTAGGTGTTCAAGGATGGGATAGGTGGTACACATTTATTATATATAAGAATGACATCACATGTGTTTGTTGGCCTAGAATGTGAACAATCATTGTTTTTTATATTACTTGTACATTGGTATAAATTAGAATGAACAATCACTAAATTATATACTGTTTGTATGGAATCCGGCTTCATTGTAGATATCTATTATTGTTGGCCTAGAAACCCATCCAAGATTGACTCATTAGGAGTAAATCTTGGATAGTCCCCGGTTTGGGACTGTTCTTGAACACCTAATCTCACTTAGGATGTAAGTGTATAATGTGTATTGGGTTTTCGAGAAAATTTTGGTAGCATTTCCCCGTTTGTTCTCTAAGTACATATGTACTTAGAGAACAGCGGGGAAATGCTGCCGAAATTTTCTCGAAAACCCAATACACATTATACACTTACTAGTGAGATTAGGTGTTCAAGGATGGGATAGGTGGTACACATTTATTATATATAAGAATGACATCACATGTGTTTGTTGGCCTAGAATGTGAACAATCATTGTTTTTTATATTACTTGTACATTGGTATAAATTAGAATGAACAATCACTAAATTATATACTGTTTGTATGGAATCCGGCTTCATTGTAGATATCTATTATTGTTGGCCTAGAAACCCATCCAAGATTGACTCATTAGGAGTAAATCTTGGATAGTCCCCGGTTTGGGACTGTTCTTGAACACCTAATCTCACTTAGGATGTAAGTGTATAATGTGTATTGGGTTTTCGAGAAAATTTTGGTAGCATTTCCCCGTTTGTTCTCTAAGTACATATGTACTTAGAGAACAGTGGGGAAATGCTGCCGAAATTTTCTCGAAAACCCAATACACATTATACACTTACTAGTGAGATTAGGTGTTCAAGGATGGGATAGGTGGTACACATTTATTATATACTAGGGAAATGTTGCCTAATCTTTTCCTAATATATACTTGTTTTCTCTGATCATAGAATGGATAGATCATGGATGTCCATTCGTAATCGTTGCACCCCAGAGTTTATATCTGGTCTTGATCAGTTTATTAGATTTGCCGAGGAACATAGGAAAAAACCTACAGATAGGTTCTACTGTCCATGTAGGCATTGCGGTAACAACTTGAAAGTCAACACTGGTGAGGAAATCAAAAGTCATGTCATGTGCAACGGGATTGTACAAGGCTATACAGAATGGCACTGGCATGGAGAGATTTCAAAATCGAAACCAGTAGATGTCGATAGCAGTGCTTGGGTGGAAGAAGAAATTGCCTCTGATGACGTAAATGTGAACGAACCAGTTCCAGCAGACATCGTTGATGCGATGCTGGATAGTTGTAGGGTAGAGCACACCGATCCACCTCCTATCTTTACAAACATTGTGCATGATGCTGAGATACCGTTATACACAGGTTGTGCTAAGTTTACGAAGCTTAGCGCTGTCTTGAGATTGTATAAGTTGAAAGCTAACAATAGATGGAGCGACAAAAGCTTCACTTCATTGTTGACTTTGTTGAAAGAAATGCTTCCTGAAGGAAACGAGCTTCCAATCTCAACATACCAGGTAAAGAAAATGTTGTGCCCAATGGGAATGGAGGCCAAGAAGATACACGCATGCCCGAATGATTGTGTATTATTTCAAAAGGACTATGTAGATTTGAAAGATTGTCCAAAATGTGGTGCGTCACGGTATAAATTGACGACTTCGGGGGAGTCCAAAACTTGTTCTCCTGCCAAGGTGTTGTGGTATCTACCTATAATATCACGGTTTCAACGCTTGTTTGCAAATCCGAAAGATGCGAAGAATTTGAGGTGGCATGCAGATGTTAAGAAAAATAATGATGGGATCCTACGACATGCGTCTGATTCCCCACAGTGGAAGAAGATTGATCTATTGTACCCTAAATTTGGTGAAGAAGATAGGAATCTAAGACTTGGGCTTTGTACAGATGGGATGAATCCGTACGGGACATTGAGCAGCCAACATAGCACTTGGCCAGTCATGCTTGTTATATACAATCTTCCTCCCTGGATGTGTATGAAAAATAAGTACGTTATGTTGTCATTGTTGATATCGGGTCCTAAACAACCCGGAAATGATATCGATGTTTATCTTGAACCTTTGATTGATGACTTAAAGAAACTTTGGGCTGAAGGTGTGATGACCTATGATGCTTCAGCAAGAGAGACATTTCGTTTGCACGCTATGTTGTTTTGCACTATTAATGACTTTCCAGCATATGGGAATTTGTCTGGATATAGTGTCAAAGGAGCTAAAGCGTGTCCTATATGTGAAGAAAACACTGATTCAATAAGACTAAAACATGGCGGCAAGACTGTATATCTTGGTCATCGAAGGTTTCTTTCAAAATTCCATCCGTATCGTAGGAAGCGCAAAGCATTCAATGGATGGAATGATGAACGAAGTGCACCTAAACCTATACCAGGGGATGTTGTTTATGAAAGAGTAAAAGACATTGTCAATGAATTTGGTAAGAAATCACAATGTAGTATGGCCACACGGAGTGACAATTCTTCATTCAGGAAGAAGTCAATATTTTGGGATCTTCCTTATTGGAGTTCTTTGACAGTCAGGCATTGTATCGATGTAATGCACGTTGAGAAAAATGTATGTGATAGCATCATTGGTACTCTATTAAATATACCAGGTAAGACTAAAGATGGGATAAAATCTAGACTGGACCTACGTGAAATGGGAATAAGGTCAGAATTAACAGAATTACGTGAAATGGGTAATAAAAGAACATACTTACCTCCCGCTTGTTACACGTTGTCTAGAAAGGAGAAGAAAACTTTTTGTGAATGCTTGGTAAATGTTAAGGTGCCACATGGTTACTCATCCAACATCCGTAGATTGGTATCAATGAAAGATCTGAAATTGATAGGTCTTAAATCTCATGATTGTCACACTCTAATGCAACAAATATTGCCCGTGGCAATTCGATCTATATTGCCGAAGCATGTAAGGTTTGCAATTACCAGACTTTGTTTCTTTTTCAACAGTCTATGCAGCAAAGTTATTGACCCTGATACTCTCGATAATTTGCAAAGAGAAGTGGTTGTTACCCTATGTCAGCTTGAGATGTATTTCCCTCCTTCGTTCTTTGATATCATGGTACATCTTGTTGTCCACTTGACTAGGGAAGTGAAAATGTTGGGACCAGTTTTCTTGCATTGGATGTATCCCTTTGAACGATACATGAGCGTTTTTAAAGGTGATGTTCGAAACCGTTATCGGCCTGAAGGGAGTATTATTGAAGGTTATGTGGCGAGAGAGGTTATGGATTTTTGCAATGACTTTCTCAGTGGTAATGACACTCCTGATAATGACAAGAATATTGAGGAGGGCAAAGGAATTTTGGGATCACGGGTGAAAGTAATCAGCCGTGAGCAGTTGGAACAAGCTCACTTGTATATTTTACACAATATGGATGAAGTGAGTGTTTATATCGAGGAACATACCAATTTCATAAAGAGACAACATCCTCGAGCAAGTTCAATGTGGCTTGCTAGAGAGCATAATAAGACTTTTACTAAGTGGTTTGAAGATAAAGTCTTACATCAACTATCTCAAACACCACATGATATTACAGAAACTATCAAATGCCTCGCCTTTAAACCAAAACCGAATGTTATGTCTTATGAAGGGTTTGACATTAATGGATTCACATATTACACAAAGCGCCAAGATGATAAGAGTGTCGTCCAAAATAGTGGGGTCACTCTTCAAGCGTCGACTATGTACTTTGCAAGTGCAAAGGATAAGAGTCCACGTGAAGCTAAAATGTCATATTACGGTGTCATTGAGGACATTTGGGAGTTTGACTACATAGATTTCAAAATTCCGCTCTTTAAATGTAATTGGGTTGATAACACCAAAGGAGTTATAGTGGATGAATTGGGTTTCACTTTGGTGAACTTTGAAAAGATTGGCGAGAAGGGTGAACCATTCATATTGGCATCACAGGCGAAACAAATATTCTATATCGATGATCCTGCAAATGATAAATGGTTGGTTGTTCTTCATGGTAAAAGACAGTTCATTGAAGATCCTATAGATGAAGAAGAGTACTATGATAAGTATGATGACTCCAGTCCATTCTCAGTTGGGTTGCCAACTCCACAAAATATTGAAGCTAATGATGACTTATATGTGCGCGGAGATCACAATGAAGGATTGTTAATTGATAAAAGATCACAATTTTAGAGACATGTATGTTTATACAAATGCTAAATGTTTGCCTTTTTCTAGTTAATACAAATGCTAAATGTTTGCCTTTTTCTAGTTAATACAAATGCTAAATGTTTGCCTTTTTCTAGTTAATAGAAATGCTAAATGTTTGCCTTTTTAATGACATTTTCAGATGGCTGACCATGATGAGCATGATGTCCATGATGAGCATGAAGTTCATGATGAGCATGCTGTCCATGACGAGCATGGCGAGGATACTAATGTAAGTTCTAAAAACATATCCTGTATTTCTATAAAATTCATTATCTTCTAGTTATGTCATATATCCTATATTTCTATATTGGGCTAAGTTAGTGTGTTTTATTTTTGTCAAATTTTAGGTTGATGCACCTGTACCCACTGAAGCACTGGAGCAACTTGATGCGCAACACCAGACACTTAACAAGAAAAGGGGCATCACTCTGTTGAAGAAGTTATTAGCGCTAAGTGGTAGTGGATCTAAATTGGTGGTGGAGTTTGATAATGGAGGAAATCCAATTGGAGTGAACCGCAATAATTTTGTGAACTATCTTGGGTGTACCACTCGGAGCCATTGTGGTGTTAAGTATGACAATTGGCATAAAGTTCCTCAAGGGAAAAAAGACTTGATATGGAAGGATTTATGCGTGAGTTATTATTATTTGCAATTCTATTTTGTAGATTACAAATTCTATTATTTGCAATTCTATTTTGGATACTAGTTAATAACATTTCTATTTTACAGAATCTGTTTGCATTGGATGAGAAGTTGCATCGTAAAAATGTGATGCAACGCGCTGGAAAGATGCTTAGGAATTATAGGACAAATCTGAACAGAGAATACATAAAAGAGGGTGATAAGAAGAAGAAGTCAACCCTTGAACAATGGAACTTCTTGGACAAAGAAGATTGGGACAATTTTGTTGCTTCAAGAAAATCTGAAGAATTCAAGGTATTAGGTGTCACTCCTAATTTAATTAATATACATTGTATTCACCTGTTTCAAGATTAGCATTTAGTGCTACTAACCAAATCATTAATGTGCATACTAACTAGGCCCTCAGTGACGCACAAAAAGCAAGGCGTGCACTGAATGTGCATGACCACACTATGGGTCCAAAAGGCTATGCAAGCGTTCGCCAAAGACTACAGGCGGAGTCTGCGGCTACTCAGGAGTCTGCTCCTACTCAGGAGTCTGCCACACCCATGCCTCGCCATGATATCTGGATAGCTGGCAGGCAAAACAAGAAGGGTGAAATAAAGAAGCCTGTAACTGCTGAGGCGGCTGCAAAAATGGTAAAATACAACTCTTAGAGAAATCGTTTGAATATTGATTATTTGTGGTGTTAACTTACCAATTTCTGTTTATGGTGATTAGCGGGAGCTGCACGAGCAGAGGAAACAAGGCACGTTCATCCCTCAGGGCACAAGGGATGAATTGACAGTTGCTCTGGGTAACCCAGAGCATCCTGGACGTGTTAGAGGTGCCGGCGCTGGTGTTGGCATCAAAGCATTCTTTGGGCCATCCCAGCGCAAACCCAGAGCGGGACTTTCTCAAGAAGAGGTAACCTATTCTTTTTTTAGAATGTTACTGCAAAAGGAAATTCATTAATAAGAAGCTAATGTTTCTTTTATCCATGTATAGGAGAATAAGAGAGTTGAGGATTTAGTTGCTAAGAAGATCAACGATGTAGTTGCTGAGAAGGTCAAGGAAGAATTGCTGCGGTGGCAGGCATCTCAGGCTTCCAATACGCCTATGGCGACCCACTCTTCTCCTGATGCACAGACTGCGAGTAATCCTGGAGACCCATCGCCTAGCACGTCTGCTGTAAGTATTGTTTATGACATTGTAGTTAGTCTTTTCAAGTTGTTATGTTTTCAAGATGATATGTATATATGTATAATATTCTTTACGTAAATTTGTAGGCATTGAAGCCATGCCGCTTAAGAATGCAAGACTACGTTGTTGCAGAGGCGCAGGCTTACCCGTCCCTTCCTGGGGCAATGTTTCACGGGACTCCAATGCCACAGGGCTACGTTCGTGTGAGCCCGATACGTGTGTTACCTGATTGGAGAGAAGCTACATTGCCATATCCCCACCCGGATATTGATAGACTTGCTGATGCAGAAGGCGGGGTGATATTGTGGCCCAAAGCAGATGTCGTCTACACGACTGAAATTGTAAGATAAATTTACATTGATTTAGACTGTTAATGTGTATATATGATGTCAACTGATCTGAAATTATATGTACAGGTTAAAAAGAAGACACCAGGAGCACCTAGGCCTCCACTTCCACTTCCCGCATTACCCGATTGGGTTCCAACTGACCTAACATACCCGTTAGGTCCTGCTTGTAGGGGAATGGCATGTTGGCTACGGGCACATAATGTACATTGCCCTATAATTATTTCCTTAGATGCAGATTATGCAGGTCAATCATACGATAGCTCTTTATTTATACAAGATATTATTGAGCTGTTTATGTATGATTGGCTGAATACATCAATGATAGAGACATGGATAAGGTGAGATCTTGTTTATACATCCATATACCTTGTGTAAGATCCGGTGATCTGGTTTCTTATATATTAATGCATACGCCTATATGTTTTGCAGCTACCTAGTCGAAGATCATTGCAAACAATTTGCATTTGATCATGTGGGATTTTTGATTCCATCATTGATTAGTTTGGTAGCTAAAGACCCTGATAATGTTCAACAATACTGTATAGATGCTTTTACAATTTTTGGTCAGCAAAAGAAGACGATAATAATAGCTCCATTCAATGTCAAGTAAGTTTACTTTATTTATAATTTGGACTTAAGAAAATTCCATTTTTATTTTGCATTTTGAGTTATTAATTGTTAACTTCTTACTTCTAGCGGTAGACATTGGGAGTTACTAGTTATTGTCCCCGGGACATTCACTGTTTATTATCTAGATCCTGCGGGGAGTACATTGAACACTAAAATTGGACACGTAATGAGAATGCCATTATTCTGGTGAGAAATATTTCATTTTTATATCCGTTAACATCTTTTATTACATTACTATTTACTTATGCAATTTATTGTGTTATATTAACATGTAGGGGTTTAGATGCATTCAAAAAGGCTGGAGGAACGGTCCCAAGGAAAAAGAACCAGCCAATAAATTGGCAGAACGTACAAGTAAGTTCCCGACTCAAATATATATATTATTGATGTGAATTGTGCTTAGTTGTATTATTTTGTATGTTTCAATTTATAGTGTGCTACACAAGACAATGGATGGGCATGCGCATACTATGTGATGCGATTTATGCAGATGATTATCAAATATGCCGCATTGGACATCGATACCATACATGAGGTATTATATATATTCTCATTAGTTAGTATGCAATATATCAATCTTATATTATTTTTATATTATTACTTATATATATACATCATTCTCTTTGCAGGTGTTTAAAACTGACAACACTACAGGTAAACGTTTAAAAAATATACATGCTCCATATACGATGGAAGCATTAAATGAAGTAAGAGAAGAATGGGCAAAAGCCATACAAGCAGTGGCAACTGTAAGATATAATTGGGATGTTGATAGCGATAATGAATGATACTATGTAAATGAATATTTCTGAATGTTAATACATGTATTTGAATGTTTCTATATGTGTGTGAATGTGAGAATTGAATTGATGTCTGAATGTATGTACTTGTGTAGAATTTTGCTTGTGACTTTTGCAGGTTTGCGGCCTGTTTGTAGGCTGATATCAATGGATGTCGTAAACCTGCAGTTCAGAAAACTGAACTGCAGGTTCTCATCCTGCTGACCAGCCACAGCAGGCCTGCAAACTGATATGAAAAAAAAAAAATATAAATAGGCGTCGGTTATTTATAGAAAACCGTCAGGAAAGACCTACAGCGTCGGTTTTTTCAATAAACCGACGCCTGATGTGGCCAAAGCAGTCCTGGAAATGGCGTCGGATATTCATATCAAACCGACGCCTATTTAACATATAGGCGTCAGTCGTTTAGTATATAACCGACGCCAAAAGTGTTCGCGCCACAAAAAATGGCGTCATCTAGGGCACTTTATGCGTCGGTCATCTACTAAAAGACCGACGCTATATTCCATAGTGGCGTCGGTTATTTACTAAAACACCGACGCAGAAAGTGCCCTAGATGATGCCGTTTTCTGTGGCGCGAACCCTTTTGGCGTCGGTTCTCTACTAAACGACCGATGCCTATAGATTAAATAGGCGTCGGTTAAAAAACCGACGCCGAAGTGTTCGACCTTTAGCGGCGCCCACATAGGCGTCGGTCGGAAACCGACGCCAAATGGGGTTAAACGACCGACGCCAAAGGCCGTTTCTGTAGTAGTGGACAAAGCTGGAGAAAAGAGGTTTTTGCAGCTGCAAGAGCTTGAAGAGCTGAGGATGTACGCCTACAAAAATGCAAAAATCTACAAACAGAGGACAAAGTTGTGGCATGATGCCCATCTCAGGAGAAAATATGTGAGCGAAGGGGATAAGGTCTTGTTATTCAAGTCCTCTATTCGTCTTTTCCCTGGGAAGTTGCAAACAAGGTGGTCTGGACCATTCACAGTGTCAAAGATATATCTGTCAGGGATGATGGAGCTCTACGACAAAGGCGATCCAACCAAAGCCTTTCAGGTGAATGGGCACAGGGTGAAAAGGTTCTATGAAGACGAAGCGTTTGTCAGGAGGGCAGAGACCAGTCTGCAAGATATGAGTATAGTTGAGGGCTGAATGAGAAGACCCTACACCGGTCGAGCTGGCGATGCAAACCCCAGCGCTCCTCGGGAGGCAACCCAAGTTCTTCTTTCTTTCTTTCTTAGAATAGGTTGCATTTTTCCTATAACCAGCAAAAACAAACATTTGGTATGTAATAAGGCCCGAGCCAGAGCACGCGCCGAGCATGCCGGCTCATCTGTTTTATGGGTCATCGCTGAGTTTTCCGTAGCTTTGACGAGCATTTCTGTCTGAGGGCGATGGGCTCTGTCCTGACCAATGATGTTTTGCCCGTCAAACACTTTTTCCCGCTAAGTTTTAAGTTTCTCGACCGCACGAATATAGGCCGTGTCGGGCCGCAGCTCAGCTGGCACACGGAATCGCTCGTATCGGGCCAGAGTCTCTTGGGCGCCGCTAGTGTCGCGACGGTTGGCATCCCCGAGAGACAACCGTTACGTACATGGGGAGTAAATGCCCTTCAATATGGCTAACGGGATCGTCGTCTCGGGAGCAACATGCCTTAACCAGTCGACGTGCGCGCGCCAGAACTACCCAATTTGACACCAGCTGAGTTCTCTATAAATACGATAGGGGGGACCATCGTGTCGGGCTACCACACTTGTTCACTTTTTCAGCCACCTAGAACGCATGCAGTGATCCACCTTTTGCTCGTGTGTCGGCCATCTCGCCTTCACCCCGGTATCGGGCGATGTCTCCTATGAGCAAGGGTATAGCCCGACACACCTTTTGCCCGACACATTTTCTTTCACCCGGCACAAGTTTTGTATCGTGTGCGGCGTATCGGCCGACTTGTTGTTTTCTTATCGACCGACATGATTTGTCACCTAACATGGTTATAGACCGACATGCTTATCGACCGATAACCCTGTCGCCCGACACGTGTGTCTTTTATCGAGCTGCTTATCGGGTTTACAAGGCTTGTAGATTTTGTATCGCTCGATACCTTTTGCACGAATAACGACCGATTTTGCTTGCCCGATACGCCATATCGGGCGACACATTTTCCTTTGAAGCACCCTGTCGGGCGGTCTCTCTCTTGAGGACCCATCGACCGATACACCGATATTGGGCGGCATGGTGTGTGTCGACCGATTCTTTTCGTGTCGTTCTATCGCCCAGTGTTTTCTCTCGATGGGAGACGCCCTAAATTTTGATATAAGTAGAATAATTGTATAATTTTAGCCGTTCTAACATTTCAATAATTGTTGAACTTGATAACAGGAATGGCTCACCCAGATGAAAATACCAGCAAAAACTGTCAGACAGAAATGGAACCAACAAGAAAGGGATGGATTCTTCTTCATATGATAGCTCAAATGGAGGGTTACCTTATTATAGGCTGTTTTCTTCGGTGGTTTAGGACCATCTCCAGAAACATCACGAGTACGGCAACCAAGGCCTCCAAACAAGTTTGAGGCATTTCGGTTCCGCCCTCCTAAGGGAGAGGGCCCACCCTGACTACACACTCCAGGGAACTGAACTGGGACTGATGATCAGTCCTTTTGTTCATGTTCACAGCGGAGATTTGGAGAAAAGGTGAGCCAGAAGTGAATTTTGAGGGTCTACGCTCCTGCTCAATCTCTCATTGGCAGCAGCGAACCCGCTAGGCAACCTCCCAATGGCATGCTGCAACTTCATAGGAGCATATTACAGCACATCAGTGAGTGAAGGCACACCCTCACTGGCTAAACTTTATCTTACCCTGCTTTCTTCACCACTCTGGGACAGAGTGTGGAGTAAGTTTGGGGGGGGGGGTACCCGTGTGCCAGTGAGGGAGGTATAAAATTTTTAACTCTTCAAGCTTTCTACGCATGAAATTTTATCTGATGTGCTCTTGCAATAGTTTCCTGTATATCTGATGTACGCATTTATGCCATATAAAAAATTTCCGAAAATCTTTCCTTTACAAATTTCTGTCCCTATGCATATGTACAAAGTTGCTGTAAGAATGAGTAAAAATCTGTTGCGACTTCTTGCAAAGTTTGTTTTCTTTGTACTTAATGAGATGCAAGTTTTGTTATATCTTTTTGATAATGCTGCTTCAAACGAACCAACGAATATGTTTTGCCATGTCAAAAATTTCAAAAATACAATAATCTCGCAAACAGCTAAGAGACAAGTATGGAGAAGGAAAAAGCTGCCCAAACAGCAGAAATCTCTTTTGTCTTCCCTCACCCAACAAAAATCCCAAAAAGAGAGAGAAGCCTTATGAGCGTGAATAAAAGCATGAGAGTTGTGCCCAATAAAAGAAAAAGAATATATATATATATATATATATATATATATATATATATATATATATATATATATATATATATATACACACACACACCACTTGTTTTCCAAAAGTACCCATCTTTAGGCATGGTAGATCCAGGGCAGTGGTACGTAGGATGTCAAATCACTGCTCTAAAGCCAACTGGCTTGGACTGTAGGGTCCACTCGCCCGTTAACGGACCCTTACCTGGATGGACTGATGGGAGACAAGAATGAAAAACCCAAAAAAGCCTTAGCCTACCCTATACACAACTTTCTGCCTAAAAAATAAAGCTGTTTGGTGTGTAAGCTAACTTCAGAATCATACAGCTAAGTCTCGCCGAAGCTGTAGAGAAAAATCTTACTTAAACAATAAGGCAGGAAAAACTAAGTCTTTTGTTCGTATTAAGGCAGTATTATCTTTAAGGCATTACGATCTTTGTTTCACCTTATGGACAAGAAGCCTTCCCGAGTAGAAGAAACGACACAAAAATATAGTAGTTTAAATATTGATTGAGGACAATCAAAACACTAAGTTTGGGGGAGTTGATAACACCAGTTTTTGTGACATTTTTGCCCTTTATTTTGTTATCAAAACTGCCCTTTTCTGCTATTTTCCTCTATTTTATTAGCATTTTCGCAATAATTGGCCAAGTTATGTTCTAACTCCAATACTTCCAATCTTTGCAGTATTTCCTCTCCATTTTGATGACAATAAGGGCCGACTCCGGCCCACGAATAAGTCAAAGTCTTTTCAACCTGTAGATGCCCGATGTAGACCCCGCCCGATAGGGCAGAATGACTCAGTAGTGCAACTCAAAGGGGCGCTGCGTGACAGGAATGTGTCGGCCGACACACCTTCTACCCGACAGGGAGCCAAAGCCGCCTCGATGACCTAGCTTGTCGGGTGACACGGCCACCCACCGGCAGGCGTGCCGCTCAACACGTGACAGATAGCCAGCACCCCACGTCGAGAGATGTCCAGTATCAGCCGTCCGACGACTGGTGTTTAAGGTGGCCACGTGGCGCTTCGAGCACCACGCCTTCTCACCAACCAACTGACTATAAATAGCAGCTACAGGGAGCCGAAAAGACGGTTCACAGTTTTGGCAAGTCCACAGGCGGACAGTTAGACAGTTGGAACCTTGAATTCAGACAGTTGGGAGCTCGAGCGAGGAGACTCCGAGAGCATATGTATCGTGCCCCAGTGCTCGTCTTGGGCGACACTAGGTGAGCTTCTCCCCATCCCGAGAGGGAGGGGACAGTTCACTTAGGACCGTCCCAGGCGACACTGCGGGCCGATATCGGCCAACGAGGATGAACGATACAAGCGCCCGACAGCAATAATGCGTAGCTCTTAGCCCGACACGATATCAACCTGATACGCTTAGCCTGTCAGTGCGTGCCGCCCGAGAGGGTGTGCCGCCCGACATGAGCGTATCGGCCAGATCCCTTGATCGATACAGTCGACAGTCGGTGCGTGCCGCCTGAGAGGGTGTGTCGCCCGACACCTCTATATCGGGCAGGAGAGCTACTGCACCCTGTCGCCCATCTACATCAATGAGGCGACACCTATCTTTTATTTCTGTTATTTAATTCTTTATCATATGCAGTGTATTAAGAACTTTAATGTTTATGGAAATAGAAAGGTTTAATTACTTGTTGCTCTATGCTTGGTGTACAATGTTGGATGACTGCTCTGTTTAATATCTGAGCGCTAGCTTGCATGATTTGGATCGCGTTTCGATTAGCTACCGAACCGTTTTTCCCGTCACAACAACTTCGAGAGTTGTGTTGTGGCTCTAGCGTTTGGTCCGATTTTGGAGTACGAGAGTGCCTGGAATGGAGCTGTTTCTGTAACATTCCACTCTAACTAAAGCCCAGCAACCTCGAGAGGGGTGTTGATGTAGAGGTTAGAGGTACCCGCTCTGAGAGGAGGGGTGCAGGGTGTTACCACTGCCGCTTGTTTTACTATAGTCTTATCCTTCGTACCTAGCATGTTCTATAGTCTTTATCTTTCTGCTTCTGTTGCATGAAAACCCCTAAAAATTGCTAAATGCCTAAAATCTTAAATCTCTATTGTAGCTCCATTTGGAGATAGTTTTCTTGTTTTATTTCGTGACATCCTGCTGTTCCCTTTCGGGAATTTATATCTCTTTATACCCGCCAGAGTGTAGCGTGCCGATTCATGGTTCTCAACACTACCCCCTTGTCCCTGTGTTTGACCCCGTATGACTACTTCGACCCCGTAAGCAAAGTTGCGGGGGCCTAGAAGGATTCGGGTTTATAAATGTAAAAGCTTGACTACCTCAAATCCGCCTCAACTTTTGGATGTGCGATTTAGGCCGGTCAGGTTCCCCTCATTTTTCTAAGCAATTTGATATATAGTTTCACTATATTCCAAGTTACTAATAAAGAGATACAATTTTTACAAAATTTGTTTACCTGGACCAATCATGGGGCACCACATCACCCCGTCCATGCAATGCAGGCGCGGCTTGTTTGGGAAACATTTCGAATTGATAATTTTACCCCCCACGTAAGTGGCTGTCTTCTTTGTACCCCAGAGGGCAGAATCGTCCAGCTACTGTTTGGTCGTCTTCTTCCTTGCAGCGCACGACATGGCCGCCGATAGCCCACCTTCCGCGGCCCGCCCTCCCTTCTCGGGGGATCAAGGACCGCCACCACCTATTCCACTAGCTCCGCCCTGCCCTGACGCACCTAGGTCTCTCCCAAACAGCTGCCAAGACGGTTATTCCTTTGCAAGGGAAGCACACGACTGCTGTTGTAGTTGCAGCAGGTCGGCATACCTCAGGTAGATGCTGCTTGGAGATGTCAGCGTAATTACGGCGGCCAGTTCCTCATGGTTGATCGTGGATGTCTCCTGCCTCAAGCAAGATCAAAAACACCCCCCGGTCGCTCCAAGGATAGGGCCTACACCCTCTCTAGGGTTTAAGAATGAAAATATGGAAGAAGGATGTGCAGGATTCCCTCTCCCTCTCTTTCACTCGAACTAGGGCCTTACCCTTTATATAGGGTGAGTATCCATGCCCTAGGACGACCACCTATGGGTTAACTTAGCTCTATTCCCAATAGGAAACAAATTCCTTCATGGAAAAGAAAACTTTCTCTCTCTCCTTTATTCTTTTTCTATTCCTTTCTCTTTAAATATTAAGATTTTCGAAAATTATTTCCTCGTTATGCCTTGTACTTGCCTTTTAATTAATTGGCATGGAATAATGTTAGAAAATACTTCCTTGTATCAATATTACAAAATTCATTAATAATATACCACATTATGCTCTTATTTTGCAAACTTGGTATTTTCTCTTTCTTTCCCCTTTATTGGGGCTCCTTGGACCCCAATAAACTCAAAGAATTCGAAATTCCTTTTTAAGGAATACTCATTATCCTTAAATGCATCAATATGCATTATTTCACATTATCTTGCTTATTTCTTCATTAAAAAATATCTTTTTGAGGTTTTCTCTTTATTTCTCTTTTATTTTTCCTCATTGGTTTTCCTTTCAACATTAGGAACCCTTGGGATACGAAATTCCACCAAGGATTACTCCATTTGTGACGATCCGATCCATAAACCATGATATAAACTCAGCGAAGCGTTCGATTAGTTGCGGAATACAAAAATTACTGGAAATTAAAACTTTTTGAGACAAGATCTTGAAATCATGAAACTCCTTTTATAAGAAACAAAATAAATAGTTTACATCTCTGTTAAACCACTTTTTGAGTAGTTATATACAACATGATACAAAAATCTCAAGAGTCAAAACCAAAATCTCAAACCACCAACTCCAAGGACATGAGAGTACAGAGACGGCATAGGACTATCTAACTACATGACTCAGCAGTCAGTATCTCCACATGAGATTCACTGCTGCCCCTGGTACTGTTGTTGTTGTTGTTGCTGCTCATCCTTAAATGGAATCCTTCGTCTTCGAGGACCACCTAAAAAGTTGAAGTCTACGGGGTGAGACAATTTTAAATAATTGTCCCAGCGAGAGTTATAACTCTCAACTAGAAGCTTTATTATAACATTAAGGAATATCATAGACAAGGTAACTTAAATTATGCAACAACAAGTTTAATAACAAGTGAAACAACTTCTACTTAAGCAGTCATTTCTTTAAAGCATATAAAGAACATGTATACTAAATATTTGAACAGATCAATAATGTAAACAATGTAACATCAATCATTATTTTTCATAGTTCAACCTAAGTAGATATGCTACGCGGTTGATTATGTTTTACAAACATTATTATGCCCTGTGGAGATGAGGTATACCACTCATACTCCAATCGATCACTAGTAAGTCGCATCGGTATCATACATAGGTCATCAAAAGAGCCGGATTCTTATGACCTCATCTTCCTCAGTCAGTAAGAGGATTTGTTTGCAGGACATCTTGTGTCTCTACTGTAGTAGCTGTCCAGGGTATTCTGGAAACTTCACTATAGAGTTACAGTGGCATTCTGTACTCTCTTTGTCATCGGAAGATTTCTTGTTAATCTCTCATCGATGCGGTATTTGTGTTTTCTTTGGGAGATTTGTGGTACATTACCTGGTGTGGATTTATAGTGAAGGGTTGATGGATTAAGATACATCTACATCAATTCCTACACTAGGATGTAAGGATTTACACATCCATTTCCCCCACATACTCAAAAGTATGTGATCCAGGAGTTCCCTTAGGAAAACCTGTTTCACCATCATTTGGTCTCTGACAATGATGGATCTATGATCAGGGCTCTACATGGTATGATTGTACTTGATTAGTTAGGTACATTTCAGTATTCTTTTATCATCATATATGTTCTCAAACATTAATCATTAGCATAACAGCTATGAAAGTAGAATACTATATGTAACAGAACTAATTCACATCAGTTATCATTTCTTCATCATTTCATCATAAATCTTCTAATTAGCATGACCTTGCTGATACTCATGGCCGTCACAGCCTATCAATCTCATTAGATGCCACTTGCTAGGCATCAAGGCATTTCACTATTCATAAAGTTAATAACATGCTTTCGGTGAATATGGTATCATCATTCTTACCTGGATATGATCATCCTCATATAAGAACCTGCATGGTTAATTTAACTGATAACAATAAACAATTCATTTCAAAGAAGTTATACCTTCCTACTCTTATAAGAGTTAGGTTCCCTAGATCTCATCAATTAGGGTTATTCATTTCCTTTGCTTATGATTAGGAATCTTGATTCCTCATCTCATACTTCAATCATGAAGATTTATGCTCAAAAGCATAACTGGAAATAGGGTTTTACCCTATTCAATTAAGGTTATTAAATCTCTTTGCCTTATAAGGCATCATATCTTGTAATTTGTTCACAGAGTTTGATACCTAAAAGCATAACACAGGACTAAGGTTAACATACCCCATCCTTCATTAATTAATATTTCCTGTTCATATTATCAGTTCAACTCTAGAATGCAACTTTACCATCCTTGGAAGCATACCAGGATATGATGAGTGTTTACCTTTAATTACAACATTTATCGAACATCATAATGATTATCAATTATAAGTATCAATCTATTTCTCCTTCATATCATACTCTACACTTATTAAATACATGAATTAGTTGTGCCCCTATCATAGCTAATTCCCTCTTACATCTTTTTAAAAGATACAAAGGTTTAAACATTGTTGATGTAGGATTACTCATCTTGTAAGATTGATTTAGCTATACCTCACTTAAATGCATTACCTTGTAGACATCTCCAGGATTTCATAATTGCCAGGTCATAAACTAGGCTCACTATTCATCCTACTAGGATTTCCATATTTTCATTTCCAATTAGGGTTTCTCATATTGCAACTTGTAACTAGGGTTTCTATTCACACTACATGTTATTACCCTATAACTAGGGTTTACTATACACTCCTTGGTGAATTGAACTCATAACATCATCATGTATGAGAATCATCACCATTGATGCCCTCAGATTTGATTAAGATTCATCAATTGTCATAATTAGGGTTTTCATGATCTCACATAGGTGGATCATACCTTTATCATGCACATTCATATGTATTGAAGGTACTTTACTTGAGTTTTAAACATAAATGGTACTTTCTCTCTCCCCTTACTAATAGATGGTGATTACACCACTCTAGATTAGATTGGGTTAAGTCCTCATTGACTAACATAAGCCATATCACCACTAACATGTCATTAAGGTTTGATTAAAACAAGGTATCCTTTGATTTAACCCTTCAAGGGCATTTTGGTAAAGTACACCATTGATCACCATCATGGGTCAATTCATTAGTCATTTAGACCCTTAATGTCCTAGGGTACCATTAGGGTTTAGATTAGATCACCATTGAACCAATTACACCTTCAAATGATTGAGTATAAACAACCTTGAAAGTCTCCAATCGGTTACACATATTCAACCTCCAAACGGTTTGAGACCATTTGGATGTGTTGACCGTTTGCTAGGTTTGACTCCAAGACCGCATGACACTCAAGGTCGTTTGCCCTCAAACGGTCTTAAGACCGTTTGGGGTGCGTTGACCATTTGGGGAGAGTTGACCTCCAAACTGTTTGAGGTTATGCGGTTTGAAACCGTTTGATCAAAATCGACCTTGAGATCAATTGGTCCAAATGACCTTGAGATCATTTGAGCCCAAATGGTCTTGAGACCATTTGGCCCCAAATGGTCTTGAGACCATTTGGCCTCAAACGGTCTTGAGACCGTTTGGACCTCAAAAGTGGTTCAAAAGTTACAATTGATCATGGTTATGTATGTTGAAGCCCTCAATTGGCCAAATCCATGACAACCACTTATAAATTGAGTCAACTAGGATTAGCCTTAATCAATTGGACACAAAATTGACCCTCAATGGAAAGCCAATTAGGGTTAAATCCAATTCAATTAGGGTTCCCAATCGGATAGTCATCAATGTTCAACAATGTGAATCAATTCGAGGTTGAACATATCAATTGACCTCCAATTGGGCCCAAACTTGGCCCAAACGGTCTTGAGATCATTTGGACACCCTCTAAATGTCTTGAGACCGTTTTCCCAAAGTTTGACCAAAAACTAAATCGATTGGATAAGGGTTGAACCCTAATTAGGTCTAAAATCAGCATTTTTATCAATTCTTCAACTTGTTGCAATTGGACTCTCAATTCATAAAATTAGCTCAACCCTAGAACTCCAAATGGTCTTGGGGCCCCAAACGGTCTTGAGACCATTTGGGTCCTTCAACCCAAAACTCAACAAGATCTATACTTGAAATCAGCAATTTCAACCCGATTAGGGTTAGGGTGTTGAAGTGCCTTCAACTCTCAATTAGTTAAGAATTAGATTATGATTCTTTGTAAGAATGAAATTCAATATATTACCAACAGACCCTCAAACGATCGTCCCTTGGTCAACACTATCAAATAGTCTTGAGACCGTTTTGATCCAAACGGTCTTGCAAGACCACATGAGATCAAACGGTTTGAGACCGTTTGACCTCAAACGGTTTGCAACCGTTTGGACCAAAAGGGTCCAAGGTCGGTTGATAAGGTTGCCTAGGAATTCACGCCCATCATCTTCAACCTCTGTTCATGTCAGTTACTCCACTGTTTTACTTGCAAAAGTGCAAGGAAGAAGGGAGGTAGAAGAAGAACTAAGTACAAATTGTAAGAACAAAGATATGCATAATAAAGCAAAGAGTTTAGAGTTATAAAACCCGCCTCAAACTTATTCCTAGAGATCCAAGCTTCCAAGATTCAAGCCTATAATGGCGTCTTGAGCTCCACAAGTCGGCCAGAGGTGATTCTCCAAGGGAAAGATAGGGATGGTCAGCTAGAACAAAGAATCTAAGTGAGTTAACCATAGAACCAACCTTTTATGAAGAATTCCTCCAAGAATTCGAGCTAGAAGATGGTTCCTACTCACCTTAAAACTAGATGGTCATCTCCCTGAGCTCCATACCTTTGCCTTGGTCGTTTTGAGAAAGATGAGAAGTGAAGAGGTGAAAGGATAAGTTTAGTTGGTTTGCAAGGGAACTAGGCTTATATAGTTTTAGGTAGTTTTCCACCTTAAGGACCTCTTAGTTTAAGGATTTCTCATCTAAGTCCCTACTTGTTTCAAGGAACGTCCAAACCCATCTAATCTTAAGCAAAGTCCATCAAAACTCAAGATCTAAGGAAAAAGGAAACCAACTTTCAACTAGGGTACATATATGAAGGGTCTCCATTCTTATACTTGGTGAATTTTATACACAAAAATCATTCTTCTTATCTGATTATTCATTGGTGTGTTCCTTTCATCATTTCTACTCTAAATGATGTCAAGAGTCATACTAGATGTTCTAGAAGGTGTATTTTACAAGTTGCACCCCATAATTTGGGTAAATTGCATTTTACTCCAAATTAGGGTTTTTAAGCATAAGGATCATTCCACAAGCTGCATCTTGATGCCCAGGCTTGGGAAATCCATTATACTTCATCATATTCATTTTTATGTTGTCTCAACATTAAAGGAACATATAAACATGTGTAATTTTGCAAGTTAACCCCTTTAATTGGGTAAATTGCACATAGGTCCCTGTATTGCAAAGCAATACTACAACATTGTTCATAGGGGACAGAAATGGAAACATATGTTCCTTAGGAGCTTTAATTACTTGCTAAAGGATAATTACAAACATTTAATTTCATAATTAGGAAAAACACCTAGGGTTAGCTCATAACCCAGGTCAGGGATGTTACAAATCATAAACCCCTAACAAGGATTTCGTCCCCGAAATCTCAGGAAGAAAAGGGGAAAGCAGATATTGTTTCAGCATTATATTATTACATCCTTAGGTAACATTCCATTTTTAGGGAGATGTTATAGAATTTTGATCAACATTTCTTAAGATCAAATTCAATCTATGATATTTATTTGAGACCATATAAGTGCCTTCGCACCCTGAGTGTGTCATCACATCCGATAATCAACATACTAACTTCCTTTATTATATGCATTAACTACCTCATCAGTTATACATTCTTATCATAAAGAAAAGTTTTCTTGTCAATCAAGGATTTATTTAACAGACATTCTGGAGAAGGATATGTTTATTTAAGAACATAAACCCCTAACAAGGGATGTTCTTAACATTCTATATGTCTATTTTAATCTCATAGTTGATCAATCCAGATAATTAATATAATCATTTGGTATGCCTTTACATTCTTACTTTGGTATTAATCACTTGTGTTATCAACACTTTATATCTCTTTCTTCCTTTTATCATGGGACATTGCTTATTACATATATTCTTTCAACCTTTACTGATCAGGGTTGATCTTCCTTATTCCTATATTTCTTATTTTATGATACTCTTTAGGTTGTTTCAGAATGACTACTTGATCAGAGTAATCAAAAGATAACAATCTAAGAGTTTCCATATTTACTTTATCATCAGTAATTGTATACCTGGCCAGGGTATATATTTACTGAGGTAAGAAAATATGCACTTGAATACTACCATGTTCTTTCTCTTTTCTCATCCTTACAAGTATAAATATTAACTTTACTGAATTTTATATCCAGATCAATTCTTTAATACCTTATCTTCTTATAGAAGTAAGCATGTAACATGAAACATCCATCTGATGCAACATTATAAGCCTTTATAAGACCAATCGAGGAAAGTTCAATCAATTTAAATTTTTATCCAAAAGATCATAAAGGGACTTATAAGAAATACCATTTATCTTGTCTAACCTGTCATGGCTCGAGGATTATTCATTATCTCAGGCTGATTCTGCCTCAGAGGTTGATTTGCCATAACATTTCTGGTTGGGCAATCTCTCATTAGATGCCCTACCTGTCCACATTGATAGCAAGCTCTGAGTTCCTTGTGTGGTATAAAGGGTTCCTTACCCTTTCTGGATAACCATTGCCTTGGTGTACTAGGTCCTGGTTGTGTTGGTGATACCAGAAATTTCTTCCTTCTGGAACTACCAGACCTCTGCTTCTGGGTTTGGATAGGCTTTTTCTCAATTCTTCCTTTATATTTCCTTTCTGGACAATTAGGTCTGATATGTCCAGGCCTCCTACAATTATGACAGGTCCTGGTCTCTGGCTGTATTCTAATCCCTACATTACTGTGTACTGATTCATCAGGCTGAGGTTGAGCATAAGCTTGCTCTGAGTTCAAAGCTTTACCATTTACTTCTGCTTCAACCTGCTGCTGAGGGTTACATATTCGATGGATATCCAAAACATCATCATTAGGAGCTGGTAATCTGGGTTGTATTGCTAGTGTTTGATCCACTAGATACATCATGGTTGCCCTAAATTCACCAACAGTGATTCCTAAGGAAGGATTCCTCATCATGGTTGGATTAACTAGGGGAACCTCAGGTAAGTGTCCCTCTACTGCTTGCTCCTCAGCACTTCTTCTAGGTATAGCATTTTTGCTTTCTGCAACAAACTCTTCATCCTTATATATCTTCTTCTCCTGAGGAGCAGAAGATTCTATTAGATAAGGAAGAAACACTAAAGATAGACTCGACATCCTAAGTCCTATGTCTCTGTAGACTCGGCGAACCTAGAGCTCTGATACCAATAAATTGTGACGATCCGATCCATAAACCACGATATAAACTCAGCGAAGCGTTCGATTAGTTGCGGAATACAAAAAATTACTGGAAATTAAAACTTTTTGAGACAAGATCTTGAAATCATGAAAGTCCTTTTATAAGAAACAAAATAAACAGTTTACATCTCTGTTAAACCACTTCTTGAGTAGTTATATACAACATGATACAAAAATCTCAAGAGTCAAAACCAAAATCTCAAACCACTAACCCCACGGAGCTGAGAGTACAGAGACGGCATAGGACTATCTAACTACATGACTCAACAGTCAGTATCTCCACCTGAGATTCACTTCTGCCCCTGGTACTGTTGTTGCTGTTGTTGCTCATCCTTAAATGGAATCCTTCGTCTTCAACGACCACCTAAAAAGTTGAAGTCTACGGGGTGAGACAATTTTAAATAATTGTCCCAGCGAGAGTTATAACTCTCAACTAGAAGCTTTATTATAACATTAAGGAATATCATAGACAAGGTAACTTAAATTATGCAACAACAGGTTTAATAACAAGTGAAGCAACTTCTACTTGAGCAGTCATTTCTTTAAAGCATATAAAGAACATGAATACTAAATATTTGAACAGATCAATAATGTAAACAATGTAACATCAATCATTATTTCTCGTAGTTCAACCTAAGAAGATATGCTACGCGGTTGATTATGTTTTACAAACATTATTATGCCCTGTGGAGATGAGGTATACCGCTCATACTCCAACCGATCACTAGTAAGTCGCATCGGTATCATACCTAGGTCATCAAAAGAGTCGGATTCTTATGACCTCATCTTCCTCAGTCAGTAAGAGGATTTGTTTGCAGGACATCTTGTGTCTCTGCTGTAGTAGCTATCCAGGGTATTCTGGAAACTTTGCTATAGAGTTACAGTGGCATTCTGTACTCTCTTCGTCATCGGAAGATTTCTTGTTAATCTCTCATCGATGCGGTATTTGTGTTTTCTTTGGGAGATTTATGGTACATTACTTGGTGTGGATTTATAGTGAAGGGTTGATGGATTAAGATACATCTACATCAATTCTTACGCTAGGATGTAAGGATTTACACATCCATTTCCCCCACATACTCAAAAGTATGTGATCCAGGAGTTCCCTTAGGAAAACCTGTTTCACCATCATTTGGTCTCTGACAATGATGGATCTATGATCAGGGCTCTACATGGTATGATTGTACTTGATTAGTTAGGTACATTTCAGTATTCTTTTATCATCATATATGTTCTCAAACATTAATCATTAGCATAACAACTATGAAAGTAGAATACTATATGTAACAGAACTAATTTACATCAGTTATCATTTCTTCATCATTTCATCATAAATCTTCTAATTAGCATGACCTTGCTGATACTCATGGCTCTCACAGCCTATCAATCTCATTAGATGCCACTTGCTAGGCATCAGGGTATTTCACTATTCATAAAGTTAATAACATGCTTTCAGTGAATATGGTATCATCATTCTTACCTAGATATGATCATCCTCATATAAGAACATGCATGGTTAATTTAACTGATAACAGTAAACAATTCATTTCAAAGAAGTTATACCTTCCTACTCTTATAAGAGTTAGGTTCCCTAGATCTCATCAATTAGGGTTATTCATTTCCTTTGCTTATGATTAGGAATCTTGATTCCTCATCTCATACTTCAATCATGAAGATTCATGCTTAAAAGCATAACTGGAAATAGGGTTTTACCCTATTCAATTAAGGTTATTGAATCTCTTTGCCTTATAAGGCATCATATCTTGTAATTTGTTCACAGAGTTTCATACCTAAAAGCATAACACATGACTAAGGTTAACATACCCCATCCTTCATTAATTAATATTTTTGGTTCATATTATCAGTTCAACTCTAGTATGCAACTTTACCATCCTTGGAAGCATACCAGGATATGATGAGTGTTTACCTTTAATTACAACATTTATCAAACAGCATAATGATTATCAATTCTAAGTATCAATCTATTTCTCCTTCATATCATACTCTACACTTATTAAGTACATGAATTCGTTGTGCCCCTATCATAGATAATTCCCTCTTACATCTTTTTAAAAGATACAAAGGTTTAAACATTGTTGATGTAGGATAACTCATCTTGTAAGATTGATTTAGCTATACCTCACTTAAATGCATTACCTTGTAGACATCTCCAGGATTTCATAATTGCCAGGTCATAAACTAGGCTCACTATTCATCCTACTAGGATTTCCATATTTTCATTTCCAATTAGGGTTTCTCATATTGCAACTTGTAACTAGGGTTTCTATTCACACTACATGTTATTACCCTAGAACTAGGGTTTACTATACACTCCTTGGTGAATTGAACTCATAACATCATCATGTATGAGAATCATCACCATTTATGCCCTCAAATTTGATTAAGATTCATCAATTGTCATAATTAGGGTTTTCATGATCTCACATAGGTGGATCATACCTTTATCATGCACATTCATATGTATTGAAGGTACTTTACTTGAGTTTTAAACATAAATGATACTTTCTCTCTCCCCATACTAATAGATGGTGATTACACCACTCTAGATTAGATTGGGTTAAGTCCTCATTGACTAACATAAGCCATATCACCACTAACATGTCATTAAGGTTTGATTAAAACAAGGTATCCTTTGATTTAACCCTTCAAGGGCATTTTGGTAAAGTACACCATTGATCACCATCATGGGTCAATTCATTAGTCATTTAGATCCTTAATGTCCTAGGGTACCATTAGGGTTTAGATTAGATCACCATTGAACCAATTACACCTTCAAATGATTAAGTATAAACAACCTTGAAAGTCTCCAATTGGTTACACATATTCAACCTCCAAACGGTTTGAGACCGTTTGGATGTGTTGACCGTTTGCTAGGTTTGACTCCAAGACCGCATGACACTCAAGGTCATTTGCCCTCAAACGGTCTTAAGACCGTTTGGGGTGCGTTGACCGTTTGGGGAGAGTTGACCTCCAAACCGTTTGAGGTTATGCGGTTTGAAACCGTTTGATCAAAATCGACCTTGAGATCAATTGGTCCAAATGACCTTGAGATCGTTTGAGCCCAAACGGTCTTGAGACCGTTTGGACCTCAAAATTGGTTCAAAAGTTACAATTGATCATGGTTATGTATGTTGAAGCCCTCAATTGGCCAAATCCATGACAACCACTTATAAATTGAGTCAACTAGGATTAGACTTAATCAATTGGACACCAAATTGACCCTCAATTGAAAGCCAATTAGGGTTAAATCCAATTCAATTAGGGTTCCCAATCGGATAGCCATCAATGTTCAACAATGTGAATCAATTCGAGGTTGAACCTATCAATTGACCTCCAATTGGGCCCAAACTTGGCCCAAACTGTCTTGAGATCGTTTGGACACCCTCTAAATGTCTTGAGACCGTTTTCCCAAAGTTTTACCAAAAACTAAATTGGTTGCATAAGGGTTGAACCCTAATTAGGTCTAAAATCAGCATTTTTATCAATTCTTCAACTTGTTGCAATTGGAATCTCAATTCATCAAATTAGCTCAACCCTAGACATCCAAACGGTCTTGGGTTGTCACCAAACAGTCTTGAGACCGTTTGGATGAATCCCCAAATAGTCTTGAGACCGTTTGGGTCCTTCAACCCAAAACTCAACAAGATCTATACTTGAAATCAGCAATTTCAACCCGATTAGGGTTAGGGTGTTGAAGTGCCTTCAACTCTCAATTGGTTAAGAATTAGATTATGATTCTTTGTAAGAATGAAATTCAATATATTACCAACAGACCCTCAAACGGTCATCCCTTGGTCAATACTATCAAACGGTCTTGAGACCATTTTGATCCAAACGACCTTGCAAGACCGCATGAGATCAAACGGTTTGAGACCGTTTGACCTCAAACGGTTTGAGACCGTTTGACCTCAAACGGTTTGCAACTGTTTGGACCAAAAGGGTCCAAGGTCGGTTGATAAGGTTGCCTAGGAATTCACGCCCATCATCTTCAACCTATGTTCAGGTCGGTTACTCCACCGTTTTACTTGCAAAAGTGCAAGGAAGAAGGGAGGTAGAAGAAGAACTAAGTACAAATTGCAAGAACAAAGATATGCATAATAAAGCAAAGAGTTTAGAGTTATAAAACCCGCCTCAAACTTGTTCCTAAAGCTCCAAGCTTCCAAGATTCAAGCCTCTAATGGCGTCTTGAGCTCCACAAGTCGGCCAGAGGTGATTCTCCAAGGAAAAGATAGGGATGGTCGGCTAGAACAAAGAATCTAAGTGAGTTAACCATAGAACCAACCTTTTATGAAGAATTCCTCCAAGAATTCGAGCTAGAAGATGGTTCCTACTCACCTTAAAACTAGATGGTCGTCTCCCTGAGCTCTAGAGCTTTGCCTTGGTCGTTTTGAGAAAGATGAGAAGTGAAGAGGTGAAAGGATACGTTTAGTTGGTTTGCAAGGGAACTAGGCTTATATAGTTTAGGTAGTTTTCCACCTTAAGGACCTCTTAGTTTAAGGATTTCTCATCTAAGTACCTCCTTGTTTCAAGGCACGTCCAAACCCATATAATCTTAAGCAAAGTCCATCAAAACTCAAGATCTAAGGAAAAAGGAAACCAACTTTCAACTAGGGTACATATATGAAGGGTATCCATTCTTATACTTGGTGAATTTTATACACAAAAATCATTCTTCTTATCTGATTATTCATTGGTGTGCTCCTTTCATCATTTCTACTCTAAATGATGTCAAGAGTCATACTAGATGTTCTAGAAGGTGTATTTTACAAGTTGCACCCCATAATTTGGGTAAATTGCATTTTACTCCAAATTAGGGTTTTTAAGCATAAGGATCATTCCACAAGCTGCATCTTGATGCCCAGGCTTGGGAAATCCATTATACTTCATCATATTCATTCTTATGTTGTCTCAACATTAAAGGAACATATAAACATGTGTAATTTTGCAAGTTAACCCCTTTAATTGGGTAAATTGCACATAGGTCCCTACATTGAAAAATAATACTACAACATTGTTCATAGGGGACAGAAATGAAAACATATGTTCCTTAGGAGCTTTAATTACTTGCTAAAGGATAATTACAAACATTTAATTTCATAATTAGGAAAAACACCTAGGGTTAGCTCATAACCCAGGTCAGGGATGTTACACCATTATACCTCTTTTCACTTATTTTCCTCATTTCATCAATATTTTCAATTTCTTTCTTAATAAAGAAATACTTAATTGATCTTTTCTTTTCTTATTGCTCTCTTTATGCAACTTTGGACTCCTTGGAACCCAAGGAACCCAAGAGGCACGAAATCCTTCCTTGGATTTGCCTTCTAGAGGTTTCTACCTCTTTCTTTTCTCAAATATTCAATTATTCATTAATTAATTGAATTTCCTTGTTATTGGGCCCAATAGCCAATAAATCCCACAAATCAAACAACAAGGCTATTTTAAACGAAATCCATTTATTCACAACAAATTATATTATTTTTCCAAATATCTTTAATATGAGAAATTACATTTCTCACCAAATGAACCCAAAATTTGGGGTTGTAACATCCTTCCCCTCTTATAAGAATTTTGCCCTCAAAATTCCATCAAGCAAGCAAACAAATAGGATAAGCCTTTCATGTGTCCATCATGGCTCCCATGTGGCTTCACCCTTTCCACGGTGCTTCCCAAGAACCTTCATCATCTCATATTCTTCCATCTGAGTTCTTTCTTACCTTGGTATATCGTACCCTCATAGGTGACTCAGGACATTTCAGCCTCTCAAAAGCTGAATAGGTTCAGGGCTCAACACATGGCTTGGGTACCTCACATAGTGCTCTAGATCGGACATATGTAACACATTATACATCATGTTATCCTGAGGGGAAAGGCTAAACACAACCATATCCACCAATCCATCTCAAATGGACCCATATATTGGGGACTCAGCTTTCTCAGCTGTAGCTCAGAGGGGTAGGATTTTTACATCACATATTCTCCCACAGTGAACTGCATGTCAGTCTGCTTTGTATCAACTCGTGACTTATGTCACCACTGGGCTCTTTCTCTCAGCCATTGCACGATCAATGCGACTTCATCTGCACACACTGTGATTCTTTTCTGACCTTCGCGAGGCCTCCTTCACCAACATCATCTTAATGAAGTGGTGACCGACACAACCTCTCTATAAGACTTCTTGCATCCCGATAAAGGCTATGGTGCTTAACATCACATCTTAAGAATTGTCTCTATGTATCACCCTGAATGAGCACACATGCTCTCATCAGACCCTCTAGTCTGGTTCATACTGTCCATTAGTATGGGGTGATAAACTGTTCTATTATCGAGTTCTTCATGTATCCACTTCCACCTCATGGAAGTGGACCTTGGTCATACCCAAGAACTTTTGAACTTGCATCATGGTGTAGTTGAACCATCTCTCTCTCTTATGTAGTTCAACGAAATCTATCTCTTGACAATACTCCTTTCTTTCTCATGTTATCTAGGTAAGGCGATCTACCATAACCCATATTGCATCTTGACCTTCTGGGTCAAAGGGAGACTTACCACAACATCCATAGTGATGAAATCCCATTCCCCCTCAGTGACTCTTTTATCCTCTATATCGATACACTGGGTTACTGGTGTTCGTCCTTCACCTCCGGGCTTGCATGGCCACATGCTACATGCAACTTTGTTTTAAGCATCCAGAGTGCTACCATCACTTACTATATTTGTAGTACCAAGGTATATCATGACCTCCTGTATTGTTATGATTCCTCAAGCTTGATACCTCGGAAACCCTAAACCACTCTCAAAAGGGTTTTATTACCTTCCTATCCAAAGAAGTGTATATGAGGTTCTATCACCATCCTTTTACTACATCAACCATTAACTTGTTCAACATATCTTGTTACCTCTATGTGTTAGCCAAAACACATCCTCTTTCCAAACATCGGGTTAGTCGAACAACCTCAACTTCTTCTAGGTAGCTATATCTCAACCAGAGCATTTATTACTACTTCTTATACTTAGGTGTTTAGGTAATGTTGAAGACCTACACCTCCATGTATTATACTTATCATCTCATCTCAAACTCTAAGTCTATCTTCATCAAGAAGCTCTGAGCTCATCCTCACTGTGATCGAACTTGACCTTGGTTAATCTGCAAATTCCACATAGTTCTTGTTAAGACATCCTCATAAGCTGACTACACTACCTCTCTTAGTGGTTGTGAACCATCCATGTATAATTCACTTCACCAGGGTATGTTATCATCTCTATCCTCATACCTTGTAGCTACGTTCCAACTTACATCATCTTTATCCTTGATGTAAGGCATGCGTACTGTCCTATCTCTCACTCCCATAACAAGAAGAAATAAGCATTTGGCTGCAGTCCAAATACAGAGTTCTTCCTATTCTAAGAGTAGAGATGGTACAGCCCACCTCACCAGTACACTTTAAAATCTAAGTTGAAACGTGCAACTCATGTCTCCACATCACAAACATCATGATATCAAAAGTTACTTCCATGGAAAACTGGTCTCGAACCTACTTGGATCCAGACATAATCCTTTGTCATCTCCTCTAGGTCTATAGGATGCTGGCACTTTTGGGGTCATCCCTCTTCCCTTATGCATCTAGAGAGTGCCCTACTCATCTTCCCTTTGGGTCCCATGAGTTCATGAAGGTGATCAATCTCCTAACCCATGGCCCTCAGACAATGATAGCTGTTACCTCCCGACCCTATGGTCATGTGCAACTAGGGAATTAGGTAACTCTTTCTTCCATCAGTCTTATCCCTACATGGACCTAGGATAGACTTAGGATTCTATTATTGTACATGTCCAACATAGAACCCTACCCAAACATCCATCATCTCTCTTCTTGCATTCATGGGCTGACTTTCATCCTTTCATAAGGGTCATGGTGACCTGCCTACCTTGGTCGAGCCCCATACCGGTTACCTCCATGGTAACACATCCACATGTACATAGAGATGGTTATCTATGGGTCTATAGGTTCATTCTCATGCCATATACTCTTTACTTAGCTTCTCAAGATCCTATGAAACCTCCTTAGGTTTCCTCATACCCACAAAACTAGTAAAACCCCTACCAAAGGGTCCCTCTCCCAGGATGGGAGGAAACTACACCTTGATAACAAAGGTCGCAAGCATCCCTAGGGTTTACATTCTCATGAGCATGCCTAACCCAACAGCTACTAAGGCACAAGCAGACCACCTATTAACTATACTAGGTCATACTTGTTCTCTTTCCTCAACATTGGATCAACTTAGCTGTGAGGGGTTCATCAAACATACCCTTAACCTAAGGGATTTCCTTTACCCCTACACATGAGGAGTACCATGCTTGAAACTATAGAGACTCAAATCTCATCATGAGCATTGGATACACTACTTCCCCTCTTAGGCCTAGGAACCCTAGGTTCTCCTTTGGGTATCCAACTACATGCTCAACCTCTTAACCACGAATCAAGCATATCCAAGGTATGTCATGTACCTCCATGATCTTTCTACTCGAGCAACACTTCGGAGTTGAATCCTCTTCCAGGACAACCAACTAGGTATAAAGCCTCACAATTGGTTACTTAAGCCTCCTCAGGGTCTAAAGCACCCTTTATCTCATCCAGCAGGTAACCACTTATACCATGGGTACTAGAAGCATCTTCCTCTCTCTAGGGTTTGGTTCCTCTAAAGGCAACCAAGATATCATCAGCCTCCAGGGGTCACGCATAAGGCAACCACTATCATCCACGTAGGTCACATCATCCTCAACTCCCCACTGTTCCTCAAGTTCGGGGTTTTAGACTTCCAACCTCCTTGTTGGGGTCCTGCTTCCTCTCTCTAGAGCTAAAACCACCTCCAACCATACCTACTAGATGTCCCTTTTCCATGAAGGCTCATGCTCTCAAGCAAACCCCTATGTGGAAGAAGCCTATGCTCAACTCATGTTTGGCTCAAGATTATTCATATCTCTTTATGCTTATCTCATAAGCCATACATCATGTCCTTCTGGCCTTAGTTTTAACCTACTATTCACATTACTGATGTACTCAGGGTGCAAGCTATATCCTACTTGCAATAGCCCATAAGGTTTATATAGGTTCTTCTCTAACCTTATCCAGGAAGGAGCTATCCTTTTCTCAAACATGCATGATCCTTCTCAGGGTTGGGGTGCCAAAGGTGCTAGGCCATCTAACCTCTCATGTCTCATATGGAAAACCAAACATCTGGTCAACCATGACATCTAACTCATCATGTCATCTCTCTCTCTCTAATCTTCACTTAGGGTTAGGGTTAACATCATCCTCAAAGGATGTGCTAGGTTTCTATTTTTAATGGAGGTCTCTACCTCCAAGACTAACTCTCTCTCTACACATCCTCCTGACAAGGAGGTCTATCCTCAGGTCTCTCCTGAAGGCAATGACAACTCGTGTCATACGACCTAAGCATGTATCTATTCCTTTACACTTACTCTATTAAGCTTATGTCCATGACATCTTATTTACATGTTTTTTTATTAATTTGGTGGAGGATTCCTTAGACCTTATTAACTTTACCCATATCTCAAGAGGGTGAGGAGAAGAGATAAAACCCTAATCCTTAAGGCCCTTAACAAAATTTGAGTTGAGAAGGGATGAACAATATGAGAGAGTCCTAAAGGTATCTTATTTCGAGTCATATCCTTAGACATCGGCCAGGCAGTCACACAATCCGAGAGTCCTCGTATTCCGACTAGCGGTGCGGAGGAAAATCTTGCCAGCCCCCGGAAGTGGTCCTTTTCTAGACACCTCAGTCTTTCAGACACTCCTCTAATAACTCCCTCAGTTCTATGGAATTTGTAAAATTTAATAATTATTGATGATTAGATGGAGAACCTACGCTCTGATACCAATTGTAACGACCCCGCCTCCCGGTAACCCCCAATTAAGGGAGACCCGAAAGTCAGAGCCATTAATCAATTTACAGGATCAAAGGTTCAACATATAATCAACAATAATTATAAAATTCTACTAACTAAACTGGAATTGGGTACAAAAATTAGAACTTTTACTTACCTTTATAAAACTTGGAAATCTAACTATCCATAGCTTGAAATACTCTATCTAATCCTCCTTGCACTTTATTTCTTAATTTCACGATGTGCCACTTTACTGTTTGTGTTTTTCAGGATATTACCTAAAACGCCGACAAACAAAACATCGATCAACAATTGCTGGTATGTGGAGGCAACCAAAATTTCACAATTAAGTCTAACAATTTAAGTATTGCAATCAAAGTAATTAACAAGTCAATTTACATTTTCCATGTGACAATCCCCACCGCTTTTGCCCTAACCCTGGATTTGACTTAAGGCCACCTTCTCAATCCCGAGCTTGGTGCCTGGGAGTCACCTCTCATGGTGCTCCTTAGTCTTGCCTCATCGACCACCTTCTCATTCCCGAGCTTGGTGTCTAGGGTCACCTCTCATGGTGCCCATTGGTCTACCCTCCTGGGCCTGACCTTTATGGCATCTTTCATCAGGGTGGCATGTAGGTGCAGGATTTACACATTTATATTAAAGGGTGATAGTCATAGTCACTTTATAATTGCAATATGAACATCCAAACAGTTTAGTTGCATTCAATGCGATTAAACATCCTGGAATCCATCGGGAAACTAAAGCGGTTATTCATAATTAACCACATACATGTTAAGCAGATTTGAATGCAGAAATAACCAATCAACCAAGATTCAAGCAAGCGCACACACAATTATTCCTGAAAAAGGCATCCAATTTCTTTATCATTAAATTCATCATCTTGATCCATTCATCCTAGTTGTTGCCTAGGTTATTCCATAATTAGGGTTTTATTAGGGTTTTTGCCTCCATAACGCTTTAAATGCTCTCTTAGTTCATAAACCCTAATTTCAACATCATAAGCCCAATTAAAGTCGATTATTTCCCTTTTATACCAAAACTACCTTCTTTATCCTTTTAAGTTATTTCAAGGTCATTAGACTCAATTATCACCTTTAGTTTCTTTCGGATTAACAACTCATAATTCATGATGGTCTAATTCCCATATGAACTCTATTTATTATTAATTCTTCCTTGATTCAATCGAAAACCCTAATTTCTATACTAAGGTTATTTAATCACAAATTAGGAACTTTAATGCTCAAATAGCTTAGACTCAGCATATTCCAACTTTAATCATGAAATTAATCAATTAAAGCCCTTAAGAGTAGAATTTACCAACATTAGGGTTTCAAGGCCCATTAAAGAATTATTCATGCACATTAAACTCGAAATTAAAATAATTACATGCAAATTCATCCTTTTTGTTCCTAATGTGTCCTTTCATCATTAACAGGTTAATACTAACCCTAATCATCCATTAAACCCTTATAAATATATTATTCATCTCAAAATAGGGTTCTTTAACCATTAATACATTAAAGTTGATATCTTCCATTACTTTTCGAATTGCAGGAGGAATTAGCTTTAAAAAAATATTTTTATTGGGTTCCCCTCATTTTTCTGAGCAATTTGATATATAGTTTCACTATATTCCGAGTTACTAATAAAGAGATACATTTTTTACAAAATTTGTTTACCGTGACCAATCATGGGGCGCCACATCACCCCGTCCATGCAATGCAGGCGCGGCTTGTTTGGGAAACATTTCGAATTGATGATTTTACCCCCCACGTAAGTGGCTGTCTTCTTTGTACCCCAGAGGGAAGAACCGTCCAACTACTGTTTGGTCGTCTTCTTCCTTGCGACGCACGACCTGGCCGCCGATAGCCCACCTTCCGCGGCCCGCCCTCCCTTCTCGGGGGATCAAGGACCATCGCCACCTATTCCACTAGATCCGCCCTGCCCTGACGCACCTAGGGCTCTCCCAAACAGCTACCAAGATGGTTATTCCTTCGCAAGGGAAGCACACGACTGCTGTTGTAGTTGCAGTAGGTCGGCAGACCTCAGGTAGATGCTGTTTGGAGATGTTAGCGTAATTACGGCGGCCGGTTCCTCGTGGTTGATCATGGATGTCTCCTGCCTCAAGCAAGATCAAAAACACCCCCCGGTCGCTCCAAGGATAGGTCCTACACCCTCGCTAGGGTTTAAGAACGAAAATATGGAAGAAGGATGTGCGGGATTCCCTCTCCCTCTCTTGCACTCGAACTAGGGCCTTACCCTTTATATAGGGTGAGTATCCATGCCCTAGGACGACCACATATGGGTTAACTTAGCTCTATTCCCAATAGGAAACAAATTCCTTCATGGAAAAGAAAACTTTCTCTCTCTCCTTTATTCTTTTGCTATTCCTTTCTCTTTAAATATTAAGATTTTTGAAAATTATTTCCTCGTTACATCTTGTACTTGCCTTTTCATTAATTGGCATGGAATAATGTTAGAAAATACTTCCTTGTATCAATATTACAAAATTCATTAATAATATACCACATTATGCTCTTATTTTGCAAACTTGGTATTTTCTCTTTCTTTCCCCTTTATTGGGGCTCCTTGGACCCCAAGAAACTCAAAGAATTCGAAATTCCTTTTTAAGGAATACTCATTATCCTTAAATGCATCAATATGCATTATTTCACATTATCTTGCTTATTTCTTCATTAAAAAATATCTTTTTGAGGTTTTCTCTTTTTTTCTCTTTTATTTTTCCTCATTGGTTTTCCTTTCAACATTAGGAACCCTTGGGATACGAAATTCCACCAAGGATTACTCCATTATACCTCTTTTCACTTATTTTCCTCATTTCATCAATATTTTCAATTTCTTTCTTAATAAAGAAATACTTAATTGATCTTTTCTTTTCTTATTGCTCTCTTTATGCAACTTTGGACTCCTTGGAACCCAAGGAACCCAAGAGGCACGAAATCCTTCCTTGGATTTGCCTTCTAGATGTTTCTACCTCTTTCTTTTCTCAAATATTCAATTAGTCATTAATTAATTGAATTTCCTTGTTATTGGGCCCAATAGCCAATAAATCCCACAAATCAAACAACAAGGCTATTTTAAACGAAATCCATTTATTCAGAACAAATTATATTATTTTTCCAAATATCTTTAATATGAGAAATTACATTTCTCACCAAATGAACCCAAAATTTGGGGTTGTAACAGATAACGTCTGATTTTGTGGGCTTTATCAAGCTTATTTATTCCCTTTCTGTCACTTTTACCATATTTCATCTAAGATGACACCTACAATTTCTATCCCAAGACTCACAACTTTCTCTATACTCTAAACAGACCAATAAATTTAAGCAACTGATTAACCTTGAGCCACTGTAACAATCGTTGGCCATCCACCCTTGCTGCGGTCAAAGAAGCAAAATCCCTAGCGATCAGCAAAGGAGACCGCTTCTGCGATCACTTCCCTTGACTGTATCTGAGGTCTCTTCTTATGATGTCACTATGGTCACCAACCCTAATGCATATGCGGTCGCTTACCCTAAGTATCGTTGTGGTCGAAGCCACCAGAATGTCTCTATGACCGCCTACACTAACACTATAAGACTCCTGAGCTAGATTTGTATTAAATATGTTCTCTTTACATAATGCATTTCTTAAACTTTTTGTGAAGTGTCTTAATACATGTGACAAATCTTTGGTTTCAATTTTTGTTCAATTTGATTGAGGTTTGAACCACCTTTTCTATATAAGTAATAGTTTTGGACTAGTTTGCAATTTCTCATAATTGAGGGTTAACATAAAAAATGTCACATGAAGATAGTGTTCCTTGTACCTTGGCACCATGAGAGAGAAGATGTTGACATGGGGCTCCTTGTTTGATTGATGTTTGATGATGGAATACTTCATGGTGTTCTAGGGTTTCTAGGGTTACCATGTGTAAGTGGTGACTAAGTTAGGGTTTGGGTGTAGCAACCGTTACCTCACACTTGGGTGAGGGTATTGATGCGATGATTTTGAGTCGCATTTATAGACCTTTTTCATATGTGTTTTGTGCCTTAATTACTCATTTTCATGGATAATATTGCATAATTCACTTTATTTGGTCTTTGCCATCATTTTATATCAAATCCCCTTTATTTCATTATTTTAAGCATTATTGATCATCTTATCATAAATCGTGTGGATTTATTTGGTCTTGTTGTACAATTTCAGGAAAAACAAGTATCTACATCCGTCGATACCATCGACGGGTGTCGATACCATCGACCAAGCCACAGGTTGTCAGCCGAGAAGAGCAATACAGAGTCGATACCATCGACGCCCAAGTCGATGGCATCGAGATGTCTCCAGGCTGCTAGCGAGGATTAAGTCGATACCATCGACGGATGTCGATGCCATCGACACAAGGAGAGCTACAGCGTCGCTAAACGACAACAACCGACGCTAAAGGAGTCGATACCATCGACACCCAAGTCGATGGTATCGAGATCACCACAGGCGCTCAGAATAAAAGAAAGGAAAGCTGCCGCTAATCCGCTGGGTCGATACCATCGACCCGCGTCGATGGTATCGACGCCGGCAGATATGCGTTGGATCTGTTTTGATATCAATCGGACGGCTGTCATTATTTGACGACCTAATTAGGGACTTATACCTAATGACGGCCGCCGAGACAAAGGGGAGATCTCATATTTGGATTGCACGAGTGCCGAGGAGGAGAGAAAGGAGAACGGAGGCCGAGAAGCTCATACCGGGTGATTCGGACGCTGCCGAAGACAATTTCCACCACCGACAGGCGGGGGAAGCTGTGTTCTACGCCAAGGATCCACCGGTTCTTCTCCGTTCAGGGGTTTTCCCATCTATTTCACGTTTTTCTTATGAATTCCCCAATTTCTACCATGTATTTGTGTAAGATGAACATGAGAGGCTAAAACCCTCAATCTTTAGGACCGGGAGTAGCCCGGGGATACATTGTATGATGATTTTATATTGATAATTCATATTTTTCTCTCATATCCGTGGTATAAATTCGTTTTCTCTATTGCTATTGTTATGCTTGATCACCATAATAGTAAATTAATGCCCTTAATCACTTCGACAGAAGGATTAACGGTTGAAAAGAAACGAATTCTACATTAATTAATAAAACCCTTGACAAAGGAGTTGTAAAATTAATGGTGGGAACTGAGGGACCGATCCTAATGCGCTTAGTTTAGGGGAATGATTACTACGACGGTGGAATCAACCTAAACCTAAGTAGTGAATTACACCACGACAGTGGGTAATTCTCATTTCAGGCCACTACCCGGATAGAGAGAGAAGTGTGAGGAATTATATGAAATCTAATACAATGTTGACCCGCGGTGAAACCGCCATCCTAGAGATATCCTTTTAATTGATTAAATTAACCTTTAATCGATTATTTTCTTTGTTTCATTTTTTATTTTCTTTTAATTTCAACAACAAATTCTACTTTGTTAATCGGTCTAGCTGATTGCGATTAGTTAGTAGAAGTCTCCAATAATTCACGTATCCCTGAGTTCGACTCGGGCCTCACAAGGCCTATATTACTCGACGCGTATACTTGCGTTTAAGCGCATAGTAAAATACACGTCAAGTTTTTGGCGCCGTTGCCGGGGACACGGCGAATTATTGGCACTTTGAGTGCTAAGAGCGGCCACTCTAGGCCACAATTTTTTTTTATTTATTTTAAAACAATTTCAAAAAAATTCCTTTATTTCTCTATATTTGTGTTGACTCGACTAAAGCATTGTACTGAACCCCTATTTCCATATTTCAGGTGTTTTGCATGGTGCACACGTGTAGTCGAGACTACGTGAATCGCACACCTGAGGTTCCATCTGCGGGACCAGAGGACGGGGACAACTACGAGGAGGAACACCACAGTGATATACATTCTGAATCTGAGCCGGAACAAGAAGAAGTAATGGCTGAAGCACAGACAATATGGGAGAAGATCAAGGCGTCTTCTTCCTCGGCATCAAAGGGGCCTATAAAGAAACAAGGGCTAAACATACCCACATACAAGATCGACCCAGCACTGATTAACTTGGTCAAATCCAATGCATTTCACGGACTGAAAAATGAAGATCCAGTGGCACACATTAGTCAGTTTGTGGAGAACTGCGATATGGTGAAGATAGATCGCTTTCCGCAAGATGTGCTTTATCTCAAGTTATTCCCCAGTTCCTTGGCAGGAGCAGCACGTGAGTGGCTTCATAACCTCGACGACGAGTTTGTTGAATCATGGGATCACATGGTGGAGGTTTTCTTCGAGAGGTTTTTCCCTCCTGAGAAGACCAATGATATGATCCGGAAGATCCACAATTTCACCCAACAGGCGGGTGAAACTTATTCTGAGACTTGGGAGCGATTCCAAGTCATGTTGAGGAGATGTCCACACCATGGACTAGACAAGGAAACCCAAGTGAAGATCTTCTACTTTGCTCTCTCCGAGCACGATAGGAGCAATTTGGATTCAGCCGGGTCCGGATTTTTCTTAAACAACACTGATGATAGGTGCTGGGAGATTTTAAAGAACATGTCCAGAAAACAATCATGGGGTGACCGGGATAAAGTTGAGCATGTTCGAGCGATAGGGGAATCTAAAGCAGTCAAGGAGCTGAATGATAAGTTAGATCTCCTAGCCAAGAAGTTACTGTCTAAGGAAGATGCATCTGAGGATGAGGAAGCCCAGGTTAAATTCATGCAACAACAGGGCTACAGAAATAATGACTATGCATGGAGGAGAGACAAAAAGTTTTCTTGGAAGGATCCGAATAACTTTCTACAAGATCCGGATGCAAAGCCACAACCGAAAGCCGAGGACAAGAACACTGAATTGCTAAGTCAAATGGTCCAGCAAAACCAAGAGATGATGGCCATGTTTGGAAAACAACTGCAATCTCAAGGTGATATTCTAACCAAATTTGGGCAGACGCTGCAAAGCCATGGAGCGCAAATGCGGGCATTGGAGACCACCGTGGCACAGATTTCAAGTGAGGTGGCAGCTATCAAGCACGCCAATCAACAGAAACCAGCCGAGAACGCGAATGTGGTCCAAGCGCACCATCAGGTCAAATACATTTCTGTGGTGAGTAATGAAGAAGAATCTCAGGTGCAAGAAGTTGCAGAGGAAAGGAGAATGACGTTCAATGTGAATGCAACACCGGCAATACCATTTCCACGCACGTACTATGGACTGCCGGGTGGAAATCCTTTCTTCAGAAAATCTGATAGAGTTGTGAATACTGTATCTCCACCTGGGCAAAAAGAAGAAGTGCAAGTTTGTGCACATGCGGAGACAAAGAAGGTGGAAGAGGAACCACAACAAGCTGCTACTAATGAGGATGACTTGCAAAAGCACACGCCCGAGATAGTGAGTGAAGCAAGCTTAGGGGAGGTACCCCCGAAAGACTCATATGTGCCTCCTCACAAGCGTGTCAACGCGGCAGATGTGTCAAATCGGGACAATCCAAAGCCGAAGAAGGAGCACCGACACTATAGGAAATTCTTGGAAATATTCCGCAAGCTGCATATCAACATTCCGCTGGTGGAGATGATTGAGAAAGTGCCCGCCTACGGGAGGTTCATTAAAGAGATCATCAACAAGAAGAGGCGGATAAATGATGATGAAATTTATTGGTTGAATGAGACGGTGAGCTCGATAATTCATGGGAGTTCACCAAGGAAGAGAAAGGACCCAGGAGTTTTTTACATTCCGTGTTCAATAGGTGGTCAACATGTTTCTAGAGCGCAATGTGATTCCGGCGCTAGTATCAATCTCATGCCTTTGGCTACTTTTCAGAAGCTAGGGTTAAAAGAGATCAAGAATTTGGCTGCGACAATTGAATTGGCAGATGGGTCGACAGTGAGACCCTATGGAGTATGTGAAGATGTGCTAGTTAAGGTTGACAAATTCGTATTCCCGGTGGACTTTGTCGTCATAGATATGCCACCACTCCAAAGCTGTGAAATTCTTCTAGGAAGACCGTTTCAAGCAACGGCAGATGTCGTGACTGCCTTAGGGAGAGGTACTCTGTCTTTGGGCATTGGAGGAGATCGTGTTGAATTCAAATTACCGAATGATCCTCTAAGTGCAATTTCCAAGGTGAAGAGATGACAATCGTCACACCGTCTAGCCTAAGACGCTAAAGAAGGGCGCTTGTTGGGAGGCAACCCAACCAACGGTACATTAGGCTAGTTTCATTTTAGTGATAGATTGTTTTTAATTCGTTTAGATTTTAGTTTAAAAATGATACCTTGATCCGTTTGTTAATTGTGCAGGATTAGGCAGAGTCGATACCATCGACACATCAGTCGATGGCATCGACTTGGGCACAGGTTGCAACCAGCAAAAATCGCACTGTGTCGATGCCATCGACGCATCCGTCGATGGTATCGACATGGTCACAGGTTGATCTCCAGGATAAAGTCGATGGTATCGACACCCCTGTCGATACCATCGAGATCTCTGGAGATATTCAGACAAGTTTTGCTCAGTCAACTCGATACCATCGACGGCCTCGTCGATGGTATCGACATCATCACAGGTTGAGAGCCAGAAACGGAGGTGTTGCAACAAATGCAGGTCGATACCATCGACACTCGTCGATGGTATCGACGGACATGTCACCAATCCGAATGAAGACATCGGCGACGACCGCGACAGCCACGTCAGCGATCCGGGGGCTGCGTCGATACCATCGACATCCGTCGATGGCATCGACTCGTCAGCGATCCGGGTTTCGCGATCCAGCAAACGTCAGCCGTCGATGCCAGCGACAGAGACGGCTACCCGCGAGACGTGTCGATACCATCGACCCGCGTCGATGGTATCGACGGGTTAACAGGGGCGCCGATCAAGTCTATTTAAGGGGACTTGCAACGTCATATGACATCACACCCTCAGAGCAAGTACCCCCCATTGCGTCGAGCACTCCCCCGAGCCCTCTACACCTGCGGAGAAGCGTCACCGAGCAAAGATCTTCATCGAGCGGAGATTTTCTCTCCATCTTCACCGAGCTCTTTTCTCTTAATCTCTTCTTCTCGCAAACATGGTGCATACGGGCGGAGCATCTTCATCGAGCGCGCATCCAATGGTGATCGAGGAGTTTGTTCCTCCTCCAACAGCTTCTATCTCTCGTCCACGCCTTATTCACGCCAACATGGACACGAGGAAAGTGTACGAGGAGATCATGAAGAGGAAGTTCGAGGCCACCCGGTATGTGGACCGGGGCATGATCAGGGACTTGGGATTCGAGGCCAACTTGGCCTATGTGTTGGCCGGGCAAGCGCGGCACACCGGTCGCTTCTACGAGATGGACTGTCATGCGGATGGGCAGCCGTTCTTTGGCGAATGGCCCACATACAAGGAACTGGTGGCCGAGTTCATGGCGTCCCTTGATATCTGCGTCGTACCAAACGACGTGGTACCATCGGACCAGACGTGGATCCAGGGGAGGGTGACCTTCCGTCTATTCAACAACAATTACAACTTCACGTTGAAGCAGTTCAACGACATCTTCAACTGGAACCACAGCCGCCACGATCACCGACGTCCCGACGCCCGCACCGACTACGACAAGATCTTCTCCGAGCTTTGTACGGTACCGGCAGGGAAGACTGTGAGCTACCACAACGCCGCGGTAGCTGATTTTGAACACCCGTTCGTCCGGGTATTGCATAGGATGCTTAGCTTGACCTTCTTCGGGCGGAGCGATCTTGCTTTGAGCAAGTTTCAGGAGAGCGACTTTTTCTTTCTGTACGCCCTCCTGAAGCGTCAAGAGTGCAACTGGGGAGCATTCTGGTTACAGCGCGTCATGGCGGTGAAGCGGAGCACAAGGAAGGCTCCAATACACTTTGGTGGTCTTGTCACCAAGTTGGCGCTTTACTTGGGGCTGAACTTTCAGTCCATGACTCCGATTTCTACGCGGAGTAAGGTGAACGTGCAACACTTGCACCGTTCAAACCTCATTCTTCTCCGGGACGGGTTGGCGTACGCTCATTGCCACGTCAACCAAGCTTACCAGGAGGCATCCCTGCCGGACGATGTCTTCCACATCGAGGGCAAGCAGCATTTCCGATGGCCCATCATAGCCATCGAGTCCTCGGAAGAAGAAGGCGGTGGTGACGACCAAGAAGGCGAGGCGGAGGAAGACGAGGAGGCTTTCACACCTCTTCGAGCACGCGTGGCACCACGGAAGCGTCCTAGGATGCATCCGGGTGCATCTTCATCATCTCAGCCCCCGCCGCCATCACCACAGCAAGAACAGCCAGCTGCGGATCCCTACTCCATGCAAGGGATGTATACCATGCTGCAGGACATCCAGCAGACGCAGCACCAGCATATGACTTTGTATACCGGCATCCATGAGACAACGGGCCGGTTGCTTGATAATCAAAGGGCTATGTTCGAGAACGAGCGGCTCATCCTCGCCAACCAAGAACAAATGCACAACCGGTTGCAGCGGATAGAGACGCAGCAGGAGCCCTTCTTCGACCACTACTGGAGTCGAGACTACTTTGGAGGTTATCCACAGCCTCCGCCGAGGACCCACTATGATCCAAGCTTCCAGGGGGAGTACCCGTCTTGGGATCCTACGGCACCACATTACCCACCACCGCCTTCACAAGATTGATCAGGGTATCACTGTTCCACCCTTAAGTTGGTTTTTGACTATGAGGCCATAGTCGGATTCAAGCTTAGGGGGGTGGCTGGAACAGCTCTATCTTTTATCTTTTCTTTAGTTGTTTTAGTTTCTGCTTTGTTATTTGTTTTTGCAATTTTAAGTTTTTATTTAGGATCCACATCTATCTAGTGTAATCGTGGATGTCTTAAAATTTGTCATCTTGCTGTTTTCATGGGAAATTAAGGGAATTTAAAAATTTTCTGTGTCATTTGGATAGCTTTACTTGGTTGTCCTTGGGGAACTTTTTCTATGAAAATGATTGATTATGTCAACTTTGAACCAATATGTCATACCCACACCCTTTGACTCATGGAAAGTGGATAGTAACGGTTGTTTGAGCCTAACCTAATCAAATGGTAATGAGACCTTAATCAGATGTAAGAGAAAGCACCCTTTTTACTACTACACATGTCAATAAGGAGGGACACATAATTTTCTTTTAAGGTTCAGTCACTTAATCTTGTGATCATTCCACCCCATTTCCTATAATCCACCAAGAATTGGAAGTAAAGTGCAGTTTCAATTTCTTTTGCGTGCATGGCATGTAGATAGGTTTTGCATTGTTATTTTCATGTTTTTGCATAGAATAATAAAAAAAAAAAATATATAGTGATACATGCACATTACCTTTAGGTGCATGTCATGTAGTTGCACTCACAATTTCATGATTTTCATGCATAGGCACACCATGTATCTCAGTTTTCCTAAATAGGTGATCTAATTTGTTCCATACCCTCGAAATAAAGCAAGGATCTCCAATTGGAAAGAAAAAAAACAGAAGAAAAAAAAATTCTGGAAATATGAACAAATGTTAAAAAAAAAAAAAAAAAAGAAGAGAATTTAGAAGGAAATGGAATAAGAGGGAGAAAGGCATGATATCACTTGTATAACAGGGGAATTGAGTACATGATGTGGCTTGAGTAGATTTCTATCTCATTTTGAGGTAGAAGGTTAGGGCATGCATCATTCCACCCGCTTTTAGGCGGTAGGGCATTCTTAATGTGCATTTGCATCATTTAGGGCATTTTGTTATATGCATTTTGAAACTGTGTAATACTTCCAAATTCTCCCATGAACCACCCATTCCATCCACCCGTTGCTCGGATTGGTAGGCCACCGTGATTTTCTCCTCACTCATGTTTATCAGGAGAACTGCTTCCATGTAGATGGTAGTTAGGGCGAGCAACGTAGAGTAGGTGATCACAAGATGCACCATGGCTGAATCGGCGAACTTTATTATGATAACTGCCTTATGTGATAGTGTTCATCAGTTTGAAGGATAATTTCTTTTATTGATGGTTATTGTCGCCTATAGGGTAATTACTGTTCTGTGATTAGGGTAGGCCGGTTTGAGAACGTCCAGTGGGAGTCATTTGTGAGGTGGGTTGGTGTTTTGATTGTTAGTTGACATTCGCAATTTTATTCTAAGGATTAGTTGCTCGAGGGCGAGCAATGTTTAAGCTTAGGGGAGTTTGATGCGATGATTTTGAGTCGCATTTATAGACCTTTTTCATATGTGTTTTGTGCCTTAATTACTCATTTTCATGGATAATATTGCATAATTCACTTTATTTGGTCTTTGCCATCATTTTATATCAAATCCCCTTTATTTCATTATTTTAAGCATTATTGATCATCTTATCATAAATCGTGTGGATTTATTTGGTCTTGTTGTACAATTTCAGGAAAAACAAGTATCTACATCCGTCGATACCATCGACGGGTGTCGATACCATCGACCAAGCCACAGGTTGTCAGCCGAGAAGAGCAATACAGAGTCGATACCATCGACGCCCAAGTCGATGGCATCGAGATGTCTCCAGGCTGCTAGCGAGGATTAAGTCGATACCATCGACGGATGTCGATGCCATCGACACAAGGAGAGCTACAGCGTCGCTAAACGACAACAACCGACGCTAAAGGAGTCGATACCATCGACACCCAAGTCGATGGTATCGAGATCACCACAGGCGCTCAGAATAAAAGAAAGGAAAGCTGCCGCTAATCCGCTGGGTCGATACCATCGACCCGCGTCGATGGTATCGACGCCGGCAGATATGCGTTGGATCTGTTTTGATATCAATCGGACGGCTGTCATTATTTGACGACCTAATTAGGGACTTATACCTAATGACGGCCGCCGAGACAAAGGGGAGATCTCATATTTGGATTGCACGAGTGCCGAGGAGGAGAGAAAGGAGAACGGAGGCCGAGAAGCTCATACCGGGTGATTCGGACGCTGCCGAAGACAATTTCCACCACCGACAGGCGGGGGAAGCTGTGTTCTACGCCAAGGATCCACCGGTTCTTCTCCGTTCAGGGGTTTTCCCATCTATTTCACATTTTTCTTATGAATTCCCCAATTTCTACCATGTATTTGTGTAAGATGAACATGAGAGGCTAAAACCCTCAATCTTTAGGACCGGGAGTAGCCCGGGGATACATTGTATGATGATTTTATATTGATAATTCATATTTTTCTCTCATATCCGTGGTATAAATTCGTTTTCTCTATTGCTATTGTTATGCTTGATCACCATAATAGTAAATTAATGCCCTTAATCACTTCGACAGAAGGATTAACGGTTGAAAAGAAACGAATTCTACATTAATTAATAAAACCCTTGACAAAGGAGTTGTAAAATTAATGGTGGGAACTGAGGGACCGATCCTAATGCGCTTAGTTTAGGGGAATGATTACTACGACGGTGGAATCAACCTAAACCTAAGTAGTGAATTACACCACGACAGTGGGTAATTCTCATTTCAGGCCACTACCCGGATAGAGAGAGAAGTGTGAGGAATTATATGAAATCTAATACAATGTTGACCCGCGGTGAAACCGCCATCCTAGAGATATCCTTTTAATTGATTAAATTAACCTTTAATCGATTATTTTCTTTGTTTCATTTTTTATTTTCTTTTAATTTCAACAACAAATTCTACTTTGTTAATCGGTCTAGCTGATTGCGATTAGTTAGTAGAAGTCTCCAATAATTCACGTATCCCTGAGTTCGACTCGGGCCTCACAAGGCCTATATTACTCGACGCGTATACTTGCGTTTAAGCGCGTAGTAAAATACACGTCAGGTATCAACCACAACACCATACCTTAGAGTTGTGGTTTTGACCTAGACAACATAGAGGTCAAAACAAAACCTTGTCCTTTAGTGTTTCGATCTTGCTTTGTCAATTTAGGGTTTGGGTCGAAACAAGGTGTACATGGATGAAGTGTAGCGACCTTGATGATGGTTGTGACCATGGAGGTCACTATACTTTATAGATAAATATTGTATTTTTGTATTTTTGCATGTGGGAGAGGATAATACCATGGGGTTGAAGTACATGTGTTCTTGGGCGATCTAGAATGATGACAGATCACAAACCACTTCCTCTCTCTCCCTTGGGGTATATATCCCTTTCTCTTCATGTGTGATAGATTTTTTGACTTCCTCTTCTTCCTCCCTTGAACATGAATTGACCTTGGAGCTTTAGGATCAAGAAGGAGGAGATCTTAAAGCTAGGGTGGCCAATCCATCTTGCATGTGGTGGATTTGGTGTTAGATCATCTTCTTGGTGGTGGTTTCTTGGAGAATCTCTTGTCTTGGTAAGTGAATCGAACCTTGGATCTAGTTTCCCCTTCCTTCTTCATCTTCTTCTTCCTCCATCTCGACCATGAGGGCTATGCACGGTCCATGTCAATTTCTCTTGGAGATTTCTTCTTCTCTTGGTCCGAAATCATGCTTTAACCTAGGGTTTCTTCATCTTCTACCTTGATTCAAAGTTAGGGTTTGGGTTTTCATTTATCTGGACTTTTCTTTAACCATGGTGTTCCTCTCTTTTGAAGGAAATTCGGTGGTCAAAGGTTTGTATCTAGTTGGGGCTTACTTTTCTTCTTTGGAGCTTGAGATCTTGGAGGCTTGGATCATCATTTATAGGCGGGTTATATAACTCCTTCCTCCTCTATTACATGCAATCTAAACCCGATTACATGTTGATCACATGTTACTGTTCCAAATCTTGAGAATATAATCTTTTAGTGAAGAAAGTGATGATAGTTATGTTTGAGCTATATTGTATCTCGAAGATGATGTTTACTTCTTGTAAACCCTAAAATCCTTGCACCCGATTTGGGATTTTGAAAGAAAAAGTGATGATATCTTGTTCTTTGTTTATGGAAATATTTTGTTCTATTTATGATGTGTTCATTTAATATAAATGATGGTCTTGATGATAGTTGCATGTGTAAGGAGCCTGATTTCCACACCCTTAAGCATGATCCTTAACATGATCTTGTATGATCTTATTCTAGGGTTTGAAGAACACCCTTGTGACGGGTCCTTGTTCTTGGGTTAAACATTTGGTGTTCCCTATTTTATTCTCGGGTGTTACAACCTATTGGTAGCGAGCTAGATGCCATGTAGGTTGCAACATTATGTTGCATGAGGTCGCAACACCTAGGATGGTATGTTGTGGTGACCATCCATGTTAAAGGGGTCGAAACACTTACGGTTTTTGAAGGTACCAAATATATGAAGTGTTACAGCCGACACCATTGTATAAAGAGGTCGAGACACTTGTGATAAGAGTGATTAAGATCATGTAGAGTGTTACATACTATACCTTTGTATAAAGAAGTCAAAACACTTGTGATAAGAGTGTCTAAGATCATGTAGAGTGTTACGGCCGATACACCCCATGTGGTTGAGGTCGAAACACTACTCATATTGGGGTTGAAACCACGAATGGTCAAGGTTGAACCACCTTGAAGTGTGGAGGTCGAAACACATTGGTTGGAGGTTGGGACATTCATGTCTTATGAGGTTAATACACCTAGAATGGTTGAGGTCGACACATCATCATGATCTACGGTAAAAAAGCCAAGTGTTGCGGTCGTGACACATGGTGTGTGTCTAGGTCACTACACTTTATGTGATGGGTTGATACGCTTACATTCATATATGTATAGACGATCAATACATAGTGTAATCATATACATGATATGATGTGACATGAATTGTTAATCATTAACCATAGTGTTTGGCTCTAGAACTCTCCAACACAGTGGGAAGTGTTGGCCTTAGGGTTTAGGGGTTGGGTGGTGTTATGAAAACCCTAATTGTATGAAATTGAAACCCTAGCACTAATCCATTGTTCATGTGATGTATGTGATTGATTTACTTGAAGTTTCTTGTTCAATAATAGAATTTTCTCTCCCCTATTTATGTATCCCTAAATTTTTAGGTGAGATGAACATGCAGAGCTATGAGAATGCTATGGTGAACCTCGTATAATACAAGATGGTGATTATAAGCATACATCAATTGTTGAGATATCTTATGATATTGATTTCACCAGTTTCATGTGATATGAACCTAGTGAATTGTTGAGTGACATGAGCACAGTTTAAGAGGTGAAATCCTCTAGAGATGGAATTCATGGGTTGATACTCCATATTGATGTGACATTAATGACCTTGTAATAGTTGTGATACAAGTATCTTGAGATGATGAGACAAGTTCTCACCTTGTACGTTTTATATCTTCTAAAGTTGTACATTGTCCTTGATTTTGTAGAATCTGTGTAGATTGTAACTTGATTGATGTATAAAAATATACCCAATTGGAATATCTAATCAAGTGAAACCCTAATCATGCAGTTGCCATGTACCAGAGATCCATCTTCAATGTTAGTATCGAGCTGGATGGTGAAATGTGTAACTCCTATGGGAATCTTGGAGCACATATTATTGAATATGCAGGGTAAAATTGAATTATTTCTTTGTACCCTTAAATTGTTGAAATGGTGATGTGATACTTTGCTATAGAACAACCATGTGTGAGCTAGTTCTCTAGTGTTGTGCCATGTACCAAGGTAGGCTAGTTTTTTCACAGAACCATAGCTTGACTATGAGTTGTTGTCTCTCTAGGACTATAACTATGACTATAAGTTGTTGTCCTTAGCAGTTTGACTATTATGCTACTACATTGAAGACTTGAACTGACCAAGTAGTGTTGGTATTGATCATGGAATTCGACTCTTCCATTGATCTTATATGGTACTAATTTTGACTTAATAGTGGTCAGTTGGATTTGAGTGGTACGCCTCAAATCCTCAAGGTAATAATAATAAAAGTGCTAATATAGTCGTCTAGTATATTTTCTTAGGGTCAAATACAAATCATATTGGATGATCCCATACCTTATTACTTGTACTGTTTAGTTTACAATAGTCATACACATTCTTCATATTCCTTGTAAAAGCATATGATGTCCTACTATTCAATAGAAAGTACTTGAACTGCTTAATATGTATTTACTGCTTTACTTAACTATTCTGCTTAAAGTAGATGTTGGTGGAGAGTTATATCTCCCGCTGAGATGTGATCTCACCCAGTTGGTTCCACAACTTTTTAGGTGGTCGTGGACGAGGAGGTAAAGGTTGTGGTATAAGTGCTGAGCAGCAAGAGGAGCAATATTTCCTAGAGGTTGGATATGCTTCTAGAGCTTTGTAGTAGATGTCCTATGTGTCTTCCTTGTACTCTCATGTCTTTGGGGAGATTTTTTTGTTTCATATATCGACATGTAGATTTTGGCTTTATACCATGTGTATATATAAATGGCATATATGTACACATAGTTTATAAGTTTTGTACAATATTGGCTTGATAGTCTTTGAATATGAGATGTAACATCCTTTGGTATATATATGAATCAGAGATTGCCTGAGTTGAGGTTGGTTTAGTAAATACTTCCGCTTGAGATATTAAATTACAATTGGTTCAAATTTACCCTAATTTATGGTTATATAGTGATTTGTGTTAATTCCACATTTTGATTTGAGTAATCTTGCTTTGTGTGATGAAGTTTGTCACAATTTGTTGGTATCAGAGCATTAGGTTTGCTGAGTCTACAAGGACATAGGATTAGGATTAGTGTCTGTTCTAGTATCCTTCAGTATATCTTATGGTCACTTTTTCTTATGTTGAAGAAGGAAAAGAAAGAGAAAAGATGTCTAGAGAACACGAGGAATATGTTGCGGAAAGTGTTGCTGCACTAGCAGGTGGTGCTAGGAGGCAAGAGAGGACTGATGCAGTGCTAGAAGTGCCTCAAGTTGACCCAACCAATGTAGCCAATTGTGCTTTTGAGTCCATGAATGGATGGTTTATGGCTACAATGACACACATGCTATATAGGATACCTGCAACCCAACTTAGGGAACCTGTCCTCATTGTTGAGGCCCGTGGTTCTGGGAAGACTTTTGAAAGACTTCCATGTGTAGGAGCATTGGAGTATGTTGGTACTTCTGATCTAGCTGATGTAGATATGTGGATGACTGAGCTGGAAAAGGCTTTTAAACTCCTTAACATCCCTGATGAAGATAAGGTGAAACACATTGTGTATCTATTAAAGGAAAGTGTTGGCCAGTAATGGGCCATTGAGGAAGAGAAAAGGCGGGGAGTTGTGATCACATGGGAAGAATTCCGATGAGAGTTTGTTAGTCGGTACTTTCCAGATACCTACTTAGATGAGAAGATTGTACAGTTTGAGAACATTTAACAAGGGTCTATGTCGATTAGTTCTTATGAAGCTAAGTTTATAGAGCTTCTAAGGTTTTGTCCGCACATGGAAGTGACAGACAAGGAGAGGATTAGATGTTTTGAGAAGTGTTTGAGTTCATCACTGACAACTCTAGTATCATCCTTAGAGAACATGGAGAGGTTGGCCACTTTTGTGGAGTCAGTTAGGAGAGTGGAGAGGATTGTGATAGAGAAATGTGAGATGATGTCCAAGAAAAGGCCAGTGCAGATCAAGGACAGTCTTCTAGAGGCTTTAAGAAGCCTAGGTTCTTAGTGCCTCAGTCACAATAGAGGTCAGTAACCCAGTCTCAGTGGACATAGAATAGATGCAAGGGTCATAGTTTTCCACCTACAGGAGCTCAAAGTGCAACATTAGTATGTGTGACAGGGTCGTCTATGCTGTGGTATGAGAGTAAAAACTGTTTCAAGTGTGGATAGGTGGAGCATACTAAGTGGTATTGTCAAGTAAAGAATGAAGAGGTGACTCAATAGACAAATCACAGTTAGCAAGGGTCACAACAGTGACAACAATACAGTGGCAGTGGCAGAGGACGCAGACAGTGGTCACAGGCTGGTTCCTTTGGATAGGCTGGCAGAGGAAGAGGACTAAAACTAGAAATGGCTTGATTCTATGCAATGACTCAGCCAGAAGGAGTCATTAGCCCTCGGGTCATGACAAGTTAGATGGAATTATTTTATTCTGATATGTCTTCTTCATGTTTCATATCTATTTTAGTTGACCCAGGTGCGACACACTCTTTTATCACTAGAGAAATGATAGCTAGCTATTTCTTGCCTGTTAATCTTAGACATGATAGTCTTCACCTTGAAACTCCTCTAGTTGGTTCCGCCAAGGTACAAGAAGTATGTCCATCATGTGTTCTTTCTTTCTCAGGATGTAGCATTCAAGTGGATCTCTTGCCACTTGACATGCATGATTTTGATGTGATTCTTGGGATGGATACTTTGGAAAAGTATCGTGTAGTCTTGGACTGTAGTGCCAAGGTGGCAAAATTTGCTGATGATGACACTTTGTGGATTTTCCCAGGTGATAGGAAGATCCTTAAAACATGTCTAGTTTCAATAATGACAGTAGAGAAATGGATGAGATAGGGTTGTTTCTTAGCACATGTGGTAGATACCAAGACAAAGAGTCCTAGTATTCAGAAAGTTCCAATTGTAGGAGAGTTTGAGGACATGTTTCCCAATGAGTTTCCAGGTGTACGTCCTCCTAGAGAAATTGATTTTGGGATCAATCTAACTCCATGTGCTCAACCCATAGCACATACACCATATAGGATGGCACCAGTGGAGATGCAAGAATTGAAGAAGCAATTGCAGGAATTACTTGAGAAAGGCTTCATTAGACCAAGCACGTCTCCTTAGGGTGCTCCCGTTCTATTTGAAAAGAAGAATGATGGATCAATGAGGTTTTACATTGATTACTAACAGTTGAATAAGATGACAGTCAAGAATAAGTATCTATTACCACATATAGATGATTTGTTTGATCAATTACAGGGTGCCACATTCTTTTCTAAGATAGACTTGAGGTTAGGTTATCATCAATTGTGAATTAAGGTAGATGACATACCAAAGTCAACTTTCAGGATAAGGTATGGCTGTTATGAGTTTGTGGTTATGCCGTTCAGGATAACCAATACACTAATAACCTTTATGGATATGATGAATAGGGTGTTTAGGCCCTGTTTATATTAGTTTGTGGTTGTGTTTATAGATGACATCCTAATATATTATAAGCATAGTCAACAACATGAGCAACACTTACATCATGCGTTGACTTTGTTGAGGCAACACCAGTTGTATGCAAAGTTTAGTAAGTGTCAGTTCTAGTTAAAAGAAGTAGCTTTCCTAGGACATCTAATATCTACTAAAGGAGTCTGTGAAGACCCAAAGAAAGTGGAGTCAGTTCTGGAGTGGGATCAACCAAAGACACCTAAAGAAGTTCATATCATCTTAGGTTTAGTAGGATATTACTAGAGGTTTGTTAAGAACACAATGCAGTAGCGTTACCCCTAATAAAGTTAATAAGGAAGGATGTGTCGTATGTATGGGATGACATATGTCAACATTCTTTTTAGCTTTTAAAGGAAAAGTTGACCAGTGCACCGATGTTAGTACTACCAGAATAGGAAAATGGTTATATTGTCTTCTGCGATGCTTCTAAGAATGGTCTAGGTTGTGTACTTATGCAGGATAAGAATATGATTTCTTTTGCTTCGCAATGGCTTAAGAAACACGAGGAGAATTATTCAACACATTATCTGGAGTTAGCGGCGCTGGTCCATGCTTTGAAAATATGGAGACAATACTAAATGGTGATAAGTGTCATATCTTCACTGACCACAATAACCTGCAATACATCTTTTCAAAACAAGAGTTGAACATGCGACAACAAATCTGGATGGAGTTGATAAAGGACTACGATTGTACTATAGATTATCATCTAGGGAAGGCAAATGTGGTTGCAGATGCCTTAAGTAGGAAATCATCTTTGTCATTATCTACCAATAAAGCACAAGTGAGTGATTTGGTGTATCATAAGAGAGATATGTTGGTCTCTCTAAGACAAATGGATGTACAATTAGAGGTGTCTACGTTAGTAGGTATGTTGGCACAATGACAAGTAATTCTAACTTTAAGTCAACATATCAGAGATGCGCAATAGAATGATACTACATTACAACAGATCGTGGCAGAGCGGGCCAGTGAGAAGCGTGATGGATTCCATGAATCTAATGATAGGACAATGTCTTATCACGACATGGATGTAGTACCAGAATTAGATAATATGAGGACCTTATTTCTAAAAGAAGCTCATTCTTCTATGTATGCTATGCAACCAGGAACCACCAAGATGTATCAAAATATGAAGGATCTATATTGGTGGCCAAGACTAAAGTGTGATGTAGCTAAATTTGTGGCTAAGTGTGTAGTGTGTCAGTAGGTTAAAGCTGAACATCGGAATCCTGCAGGAACTTTGCAATCATTGCCTATACCATAATAGAAGTGGGATCATATCACTATGTACTTTGTGGTTGGACTTCCAAGGATAACCAAAGTTCATGATTCCATTTGGGTAATAGTAGATAGATTGACTAAGTCAGTGCATTTCTTTCCAGTAAAGACAACATGTACAACTGAGAAACTTGCACAGGTGTATGTTGATGAAATAGTACATCTACACGATATTCCAGCTACCATTGTATCAGACAGAGGTCTAAAGTTCACGAGTCACTTTTGGGAGCGTCTACATGCAGTGATGGGTACACAATTGAGATTCAACATTGCATTCCATCCACAGATAGATGGACAGTCTGAGAGGACAATGCATACCTTGGAGAACATATTGAGAGATTGTGTGTTGCAATTTTTAGGCAGTTGGAATACACACCTTAGTTTGATAGAGTTTGCCTATAACAATAGTTATCATAGGAGCATCAACATGGCACCGTATGCAGCGTTGTATGGGATACATTATAGATCTCCTTTGTGTTGATATGAGATGGGATAATATCATCTTTTAAGTCCTGATCTAGTGCATTAGACAATATAAAAGATCAAAGTCATTCAACAACAACTGAAGGTAGCTCATGACATACATAAGTCTTACGCTGATCATTTTCATAGACCTTTATAGTTTCAGGTGGGAGACATGGTGTACCTCAAAGTCTCTCCTTGGAAGGTTGTTCTAAGGTTTGGGAAAAAGGGTAAGTTGGCTCCCAAATATATGGGACCATATCCTATGGTTGCATGTGTTGGGGAGGTGGCCTATAAGTTAGAGTTTCCACCTGAGTTGCACAAGTTACATCCGATGTTTCATATCTTTATGTTGAGAAAATGTCATCCCGATATAGAGTTGACTCTTCAGCCAGTTGAGGTGGAGATAGATAATGACATCGCTTATGTGGAAGGTCCTATTCTGATCATGGATAGAAGGATCAAGAAGTTGAAAAAGAAGCACATCGTGCAAGTAAAATTTTTGTTTCATCATCGTGGCATAGAAGAAGCCACGTGGGAGCTTGAGGAAGAGATGTGAAAGATATATCCTTCTCTTTTTGTGTAGGATTTCGGGGGCGAAATCCTTGTTAGGAGTTTATAGTTGTAAGACTCGTAACCTAGATTCGAGCTTAAATATGTTTTCTTTGCATAATGAGATTCTTAAACTTTTTGTGAAGTGCCTTAATATCATGTGACATGCCTTTGGTTTCGATTTGGTTCAACTTTATTGATGTTTGAACCACCTTTTCTATATAAGTACTTATTTTGGACTAGTTTGCAATTTACCCATAATTGAGGGATAACATGCAAAATGTCACATGAAGAAAGTGCTCCTTGTACCTTGGCGCCATGAGAGAGAATACGGTGACATGGGGCACCTTGTTTGATTGATGTTTGATGATGGAACACTTCATGGTGTTTTAGGGTTTCTAGGGTTACCATGTGTAAGTGGTGACTATGCTAGGGTTTGGGTGTAGCAACTATTACCTCACACTTGGATGAGGGTAGTGACCACAACACCATCCCTAAGGGTTGTGGTTTCGACCTAGACAACCTAGAGGTCAAAGCAAAACCTTATCCTTTAGTGTTTTGAACAAGGTGTGCATGGATGAAGTGTTGCACCCTTGATGATGGTAGAGACCATGGAGGTCACTACACTTTCTAATTAAATATGGGATTTTTTTATGTTTGCATTTGGGAGAGGATAAGACCATGGGGTTGAAGGAAATGTTGTTGGGTTTTAAGGGAGGTAGAGAAGGCAGCGGAAATAAAAATTTATTCTCCCCAAATCTAGTACAAAGGAATCATGTCAACGTCTATATAGTAGGAAAGATGGTTTGTAGAGGCGTACCTTGTCCCGAGGCTTGCTCAACGACATTACCTCGCGGCTTGCATGGTCTTCACCTCGGGTCTTGGATGGTGTCTGTGCAGCTCCCGGTCTCATTGGGGCTGTCAGGATTGACAACTGTCTTCTGAGCGGCAGAAGTCTCCCGCTTCTGTAGTAGTCCACACAAACCACTTGGAACTTCGATCGTCTTATCACACAAGGAACCGGAAAGAGTCTTACCCTCCTATCAGCGTACTAGTCACTAACACACTCTCCTACCACCCGTCACCTTTCTGCAACTGTCTTTCTCTTGCTATGCCTCCCTTGTCGGGTAGCACTTGCTCGGGCTCTCCTAGTTACCACAACCAGAGAGAACTACAACTTTACAGAGCAAATGGTGTTCTAAGTTGTACTTGAGAAGCCCCCAATACCCCTCTATATATAGGAGGGGTCAGGGCCAGGGTTCTCTGCCTCGAGCAACACATGACTAAAGTAGGAGTAGAAGGGTCTGGAATTTCCACAAAACAACCAACTGTGCCACCTGAACCGATCATTTCAAGCATGAACCGGTCGGTTGGGGACCTGAGCCGATCAGTTCACACCTGAACTGATCAGTTGGGGCATCTGAACTGGTCAGTTCACTTCTGAACCGGTTGGTTCATTGCCCCATTTAGTTCCTGATTGACTTTTCCTCTTTTGTATTGAATTGATCCAAATACAAATCCTTGTTCCAATCAAATTGGACAAGTGAAACGAAGAGAAATTTTTCACCAACCTGACTTTCCCAACTTGCTCGGTTGGTCAATCGAGATGATTGATTAAACACCTTGAACCAATCAGTTCACTAACCTAAGCCGGTCGACTCACCAACTAAGCCGATCAGTTCACCAAGCTGAGCCGATCGGTTCATCATATGAGCTGATCGGTTGGGAGTGCAGACTGTGCAAAATCAGTCAATTGCAGTTTCAATCAATCTGATACTCTAATCAATCGGTCCAACACCTTGAACACTATGATATTGAGCTATCAATTGATTGAGTGTTTAATTGAACTACTAAACTCCTTTAGTAATCAATCTAAACATCGTTTGTAGATAAACTCCTCTTCCAAGTTTAATCCTATGTGTCTGACCCTACAGGCCCATTTCACGTTGGCAGTGAAAGTCCATAACACTTATGACTTCACAAGCAAAGAGTGGTGCCTAGTTGCACATCAGTGCTACCCAAGTGAAATAGAAAGTTGGAGAACAACTTTCAATCCTACAATCCGTGAATGGTCTTATAGTGAATGTATAATTCCTTAGTCATAGATATCCCGAATGAACTCAAGGCATGGAACAGTCATCCTGTCAATGTTCATTCACTTTCTTGATCTCAGAGTAGACTGGAGGAGATATGTATGACATCAATATCACATAATGATTCGCACATGCGTGCACATGCCTTTCTCAATCCTATTATTCAATTGGCCATGGATATCAAACTCCCTCAGGAAGGACAAATCCCATATCTATCTCTCACCCCTCAAAGGCCCCATGTGTCAAAGCCACCCAATCATCACCTTTATAACAACCTATGTTTCAGGACTGTGTTTGATGATGTCAAAGTGTACCCAACGACATGTGTTGAGTGTAGTGATTCCAGGTTAAAGAATCACACTCACCACCATCACTGTGAGAACTAACCATGACTACTATGTCATGGTTCCATGTGTCAAACTCATGGTGGGTCTGTCCGGTACACTTGTTCTCTAACAAGTACCTATGTGATTGGTTTGATATCCCCATATCATGACTAACGAGATTCTGTCATCAACCAACACCACAATCTAGTATTATGTATCATTGTTGTCTATCTACCTTCCACAATGACATCTGACTAGGGACATAATAAGAATGTACAAACTCTTAGCATCTGTATGATCTCATCATTCAGGTCCTCAACCTGAAAGCATACGTCATTGAGTATTGTAATTCTCTAGACATTCAACTTTTTCTATCATTATCTCATATGACTGAACCAGAGTTGAAGCTTGCCTTTGATGTTTATCAAATCAATCTTAATGTATCCCACCAATCATCCCATGATTGTCTCTCAGGGCATACATACCAACAAACTCCCACTTGCACTGCGAGCCAATCACCCTTGAATCATATTCATAGTGATCTTCAAACATGTCCCACATGTTACTGTGCTCTAGTGCTAACATAGTGAGTTATGGCAACACCTTGCCAGAGTCGGTATTAACTGCATGTCTCTCATCTCTTCGTTGTACGTCACACATATGAGATGGAGTTGTCGTAATATGCGATCTAGTATTCCTTTGATAACCTTTAGCCACATTGCATGACCAAGCACTCCTTATTTGTCATCAATGACTGAAATATCTATAAGTTCATCTCATGAACTTCCAGATCCATATAGTATCCACTAATGTTCTCTAACACATAGATACTTGACTTTTCCTTTTAAACAACTTTATTGGAACGTTTCCATTTATCAACAAACATTCACTTTTATTTATCTCATATATACTTTCTGAATAATTTTCTGTCCTTTTCAAAAGTTCACATCAGTGTAACTCTTTACAATGAACCCTTCCTTAGTTCCATAGAACTAGTACTTCTCAAGTACTTATCAAGTTCTTATGGTATTCCAGTAACCCTTACTGGAACTAGACAAACATCCACTCGTCATGTCCCACATACAAGTTATCAAGATGAGCACATCATATTGTCATGTCCTACATACAAGATGATGAATGCATTTTATTCTTGCTATGTCCATGCATGCAATATAATGGGATAATTACATACATGATAGATTCATATCTATTCTTAGTGTTCCCGTTCTTCATAAGAATTGGACACTTGGCCTTGGTATACTAACTCCATGTAACACATACACGTTTTCTCCCACTGAATCTGTGCACACTGAACCCTTCAGTATAGATTGCCAATGTATGCTATCTCTTTTCTGGTCAAGAGGTTTTTGAGAACTGTCTCTATAGATCTCTATTCCTATCACATAGGAAATGTCTCTATCTTCCTTAAAGAAAATTTTCACAAAGAATTCCATTCTAGAACATCTCATTCCTCATTGACATGTGGAATGCAAATACGCTCCCACTAAATCACATATCCCTTCTTTATCTTTGTCATATCAGTCAAACCATCTGACTATATTATCAAAGTAAAGATCCCAGCTCTGAGTTGCTTGTACTCAATCAATCACATTGGTTAGTCCATTGTAACTTATAGACTTTATTTGCATTAATTGATTCATAAGCCTTATAGGTTGTGTCACATATACATCCTTGTTTTATTCCTCATAGGAATGCAATTTTAGTATCCATATGCCAAATCTCTTAGTCATTAAATTGCAATCAACAAGCATCATCCTTCTAAAAATGTTATCCATGTCTCATAACGCTTAAGGATCATTCACACTTATGGATTTCATCCCAATGGATGCTACTGTTATGACCTATTTCAAAGTTAACCATAAGTATAATGATTTGAGCATAATTAAGTAATTAAGATAAGTTAAGTGATCATAAATGCAATTAGAGCTTTGATCCAGTGAAATAGTCTAATTATCATGTTTTCATGCCTTGAGAAGGTAGAGTATCTCGTGCTTGAAAAGTTGCAAAAGAAAACGTGTGATTTGGACATACGAGGCAGAAGTTATAGCATTTTCAATTTCTGGGGTTCGATCAGCAATTTTTCCAAGTTTTTGATTTATAAACCCCCTTTTCCTTTCCTGTTTCCTTTATCTCTTCGAGCGATCATTTTTCTTTAGTCGATTATTGTAGCAGCGTGAATCACAGCTGGAACGGCGGGTGATTTCTTGGCCTCCTTGGCCGATTCAACAACACAAGCTTCTTTTTCTTCTTCCCTTCTTCTTCTCCTCCCTTCCTCCTCTCCTTTTTCACCTTAGCAACCAATAGCTCTACCATCCGCCCACCACTTAGCCAAACAGCCAACCTGCAGCTAGCTGCTGCATGGGGCAGCAACCAAGGGGTCCTTTTGGGCTTCCCAGCAGTAGGGAAAAGCTCCCTTGAACTCTGAATTCGAGATCCCAGCGTGAATCTGCAGCCCTAGCTACGATTTGGCTATCAAAGGAGTTCTTCCGTCAACCTGGCCTAGGCGTGCATTTGTTGTGAGCAACCGAGCCATGAACAGTATAAGTCCAAGGTTGAAGACAACCTGAATTTGCCCGGAATCTGGTCTCTAGACGCATTTCCGGACGAATCTGGACATCCCGAATAGCTGTGAGTAGGGTTTCACTCATCTATCATGATTTAACTCTGGTTTTTGGAATTTTTTGGTTAATTGCACATTTTTCACTAATAACAATAGTTATCAAGCATTGGGCAATATTTAGCATAGCCTGACTTTTTTATTTCATAAATTGCTTCTTTACACTTTCATATGATTTAATTTAGCATCTGATCAGTGTGGATTGGACCAGTGAATTTACATGGTTCATCGGAACCTAAATTGCTTAGTGTAAATGTTGAAATTAGTAATACACGACTGAAAATGGTACAATTTGGGATATAAAACTAGGCAATACAAAATTTGTAAATTATCAGATACACGATTTCAAAGAACGTATGATAACATAAAAATATGCAAATAACCCCTAGTTGCATGCTTACTATTATGTTAATGTGTGTGAATTAACATTTACATGAATTGGCACATTCTCTAAGATATTACTAGAAATTCTCAAGTATTGCTAATTATTCGTATTATGATACGTGAGTAACTCTTAATTGAGTTATGTGATGCACAAGCCAAGATTAGGGTTAACGTGCACGTTCTTCGAGAAGTTTCAAATAATTGATAAATACTACAAATGATTTTTGAAATGTGAAGTAAATTACTCTTACCAGTGCAATAAGATGTTCAATTGCATGAATTCAGTATGTATGTGCCAAATTGATATGAGTTTGGGTTATTTATGAATTTTAAATCTGCCTGCATGCTTGATATAAGGATTGCTTAGTATTTACAATGATTTTGAGTATACTGCTCGATCAGTTCCAGAAAGATATCATATTGTGATTTGAACTGAAATCAAATAGATGAGGTACCATAGAGATACCAAAGTCTAGAACAAGTAAGAGAGAGATGCAATGTAGTAAGAGCCTTTCTAGAATAATAAAATATTAGAATAAGGGCCCTGACACTGTAGAACCCCTTTGAGAGGTCTGTACCCTAGGGGTGAAACGACCTACCCTGGCGTTGCGTCTAGTATATGGGGGTCGGAACGCACCCACAGAGTGTGCGGGGAGACAAAGCCCTTGAGGAAGTCTCATAATAGAAATTAGGTTACCCAACATGAACCGGACGTCCCGGTGGTAACCCAGAGGTACTCATAGAGCGTACCAAATCCAGGCCCATAGAGCGTCTTAGACACTCTGCCTGTGTACTCAGCTAGAGGAGGACTCTAGTTTATGGCACCATAGGATGCCGAGGCTAGAGAGCCAGAGTCTCGTAGCAGACCTAGACAGCAGTCAGACTTAGCTATCCCGGGGTGTCGACTAAGTCTTGTACGGTGGGATCGTAGTTCGCTACGAGTCTTCATACGTGGAGTACACTGCATATGGTCAGGGAATAAGATAAAATATGTTCATGTAGGTTCATAGAGTTTTTATAAGTTAAAGAGTTAAGAAAGATATGAGTTAGCTTCATAGCAGTTGTTCTTTAAGTGGAATTCTAGTATTTTCTGTTAATTAATTGTATTTACAGCTTTGCATCAATTATTATCATAATGGTATGTTGATATCTTCTGTTATTTAAATTAAACTGCTTAGATCTGCTCAGTGTAGTATTTCTTGTATATTATTCTGAATAATAAAAACAAATGAGTTTTTTTGTGATGGTTGGGTGAAATTCTATTCACTGAGCCAGTAGCTCACCAACCTACTGAAACATTTTTCAGGTCAACGTCAGCACGAGGAGGCTGAAGGATCATATCATCCAAGTACATAGAAGGTAGTTAGTAGTTAGTTAGAGGACTCTTAGTCCTTTCCCATCGATCCTTGGGCATATGGTGGGTTAGAGAGAGAATGTGGTGAAATATGTAGTTAGTTTTCAATTATCTGTTGTGTTTTATAATCTGCATGAGAAATGTAATATGTCATGTAAACTTGTTTTTCTTCTTAGTAAGGTTTATAGAAAGCCACTTCCGCAGTTTTATTATAATTCGATGCTATTCGAGTTTTATGGTTTTTCATTTAAGTTAATCTAAGTGCTCAAGAAAAGAAAAAGTTAAGAGTGGTTTATCGAGGGTGACTCCCCAGTCCTCGGGGTCATTAGAGATGGTACGGAGGTCGGGGCGTCACAACAACTTTGGTATCACAACACAGGTTGAGTACATAGATACTCTAAGTCAAGGTCAGGGGAAGATAAGAGACCAATATGATTAAGACTTAAGTATCTTTCTTCTAACTGCAGTTTTCTAACAGGAAATATTCTATTATACTATTGCAGATGGCAGAAAGAGGACATGGTCATGAGGACCAAGCTGAGAGCCACATTGGACCCAATCCCCAGGAGATGGGTCCAGGTGGTGGTGAAGAGGTAGATGAGGTAGCGAGAATGTACAAAATGTTTCTGGAAACCAAGGAAAAATATAAGTCAAATAAACGAGCTTCTACCTCGAGTAGTAAGGATTTGATGAGATCCTATGAAATGGTAAAGAAGCTTGGAGGTACTGAGTTCACTGGAACTACAGACCCCACAATGGCAGATGAATGGTTGAGGCAGATTGAGAAAGTGTTTCGTCTAATGGAGTTGTCTGAGGAAAGGCAAATCAATCATGCAGTTTATTTGCTTAAGGGTGATGCAGAACTCTGGTGGCGTGGGGTGGAAGACAAAAGAGGAAACACGACACTGACTTGGAAGGACTTTGTTGATGAATTTCATCTTAAGTACTATCCACCTACCTTTCTGAATGAGAAGATAAGACAAATGCAGAACATCAGACAAGGAAATATGTCAGTGGGAGAGTATGAGGCACACTTCACCAGGTTGGTAAACTTCTGCCCGCAGCTCGTCCCAAACGATGTAGAAAAGTGTAGAAGATTTCAAGAGGGATTGAGGTCTGAAATCCGGCATACTGTATCTATTATTGGCCAGAGAAAAAGAGAGAATTTCGGAAAATTTCTTGAGGCAGCGAGACATGTAGAAGAGTCAGTTAAAACTGATAAGCAGATTGAAAGTAAGAAAAAATCTGGAGACTTTCTTAGAAGAGAACAAAGCAGTGGTGGATATAGAGGAGGTGGTGGTTTCTTTTCAAAGATAGGATGAGGACTTGGCTGTTTTGGTAGACAAGGATCTAGCTTTTCATCAAGTGGAGGAAGATCCAGTTCTGGAAGATGAGTACACAGCCTACATGGACACCTCCAACTAGGTCATCTGGATCATTATTTTCAGTGACATGTCCACCCAGGAAAGAGGTGTGAGCATGTGACATCTGTGGAAGATCACACTCAGGACAGTGTTTGGGAACAAGATTTTAAGGATGTTATCAATGTGGACAGGTGGGACACTATAGAAGGCAATGTCCTCAACTTCAACAAATGGCATCACAAGGTTCCCAGTTACAGTATCAGAATGTCCCAAGACAGACTCCAGCTGGAGAACCCAATTCTTCTGTAGCTTCAGGTTCTCGAGGTGGTGCAACACCCAGTGCTAGGGAAGGACAACATGGACACCATGGGAGAGGAAGAGCTTCATGACACTTCTTCTCTCTGACACCACAAGAAGGTATTATTTCTTCTCGAGTAATTACAGGAGAAAGGCTTTTCTTTAATAGTATGTCAGTTACAGTTCTGATAGATTCAGGTGCGACTCACTCATTCATACAACGTTCTTTAGCTTGCAATCTTAACCTGTTAACACAAGAATTACCAATTGAATTGTTGTTGAGAGTTCAATTAGGTGAACCGACAGTGTTGACAGAGTGTTGCCCTAGATGTTTGTTGACTTTTTGTGGTTACACCATTGTGATTAATCTAATACCCCTGGATATTAACTCTTTTCAAGTTATATTGGGTATGGATTGCCTAGAGACGTATCGAGTTCAACTCGACTGTTGGAAGAAGGAGGCTGTCTTTCAACAAGGTGAGTTTTCTTGTGTCTTTTCTGGAGATAGAAAAGTCTTACCTATGTGTATCATATCAGCTGCTGTAGCTGATAAGATGTTACAGAAAGGTTGTGAGGCATTCTTGGCACATGTGGTAGACACTAGAGCAGAAAAGAGCATAGTCAGTTTATGGGATGTGCCAGTTGTTTGTGAGTTTCCAGATGTTTTTCCAGATGAGTTGCCAGGTTTACCTCCTGAAAGAGAGATAGACTTTGAGATCCAAGTGTTGCCCGGTAGTCAACCTATAGCACTACCATCTTACAGGATGGCACCTACAGAGTTGAAGGAACTCAAGATCCAGTTACAGGAATTACTGGATAATGGTTTCATTCGACCTAATTGTTCACCATGGGGAGCTCCAGTCTTGTTTGTGAAGAAGAAAGATGGTACTATGATATTATGTATAGACTATAGGCAGTTGAATAAGATCACTATCAAGAATAAGTACCTGCTGCCAAGGATAGATGATCTATTTGATCAGTTGCATGGAGCGACGATCTTCTCGAAGATAGACTTGAGATCTGGATATCATCAGTTGAGAATAAAAGCTTCAGATATCCCTAAGTCAGCTTTCAGAATAAGATATGGGCATTATGAATTTCTGGTCATGTCATTTGGACAAACTAATGCCCCAATAGATTTTATGGATATGATGAACCGAATCTTTAAACCATTCTTAGATCAATTCATAGTGGTTTTCATAGATGATATTCTGATTTACTCCAGAAATGAAGAACATCATGAGCAACATCTGAGGATAGCATTATATTTGTTGAGACAACATCAGTTATATGCTAAGTTTAGTAAGTGTGAGTTCTGGTTAGCTGAGGTATCTTTCCTAGGACACGTCATCTCAGGAGATGAAGTAAGTGTTTACCCTAAGAAAGTTGAGTCTGTTCTATAGTGGTAGCAGCCTAAACTCCTACTGAGATCAGAAGCTTCTTAGGATTGGTAGGTTACTATAGGAGTTTCATCTAGAACTTTAGTGTTATAGCGTCACCTCTGACACGTTTAATGAGGAAGAATGCACCGTTTGTATGGTCAGACAACTGTGAGAAAAGTTTTCAGATTTTGAAGAAGAGATTGAGTACAACACCAGTGCTGACCCTACCTGAGGCAGATAAAGGCTACACCGTGTTTTGTCATGCTTCCAGGAGAGGTTTAGGCTGTGTGTTGATGTAGGAAGGAAAAGTAGTAGCTTATGCATCAAGACAACTTAAAAATAATGAGGAGAATTATCTGACACATGATTTGGAGTTAGCTACTATAGTTCATGCTCTTAAGACATGGTGTTACTATCTTTATGGTGAGGCATGCCAAGTGTTTACAGATCATAAGAGCTTGAAATATATATTCTCCCAGAAGGATCTGAATCTTAGACAACGGAGATGGTTAGAATTGATCAAAGATTATGATGTGACGATAGATTAACTCCTTGGAAAGGCGAATGTGGTAGCAGACGCCCTTAGCAGAAAGTCTAGTTCAGCAGCTGATGCATTTTCTATGGCATGTTTCAAGAGAGACCTTCTAGTAGAAATGTGGAAGTTGAACTTAGACTTAGGGGTGACAGAATAAAGTGGTTTGATTGCACAAATGCAAGTCAAGCCTACTTTTTATGATCAAATCAAGGAACTTCAGCGGAATGATAGTGAGTTACAGCAGATCATGTAGGATATGACAAAGGAAAAAAAACCAGAGTTCAAGTTTTCAGATGACAGTTTGTTGTATCAGCGTGACAGGTTGTGTGTACCTGGAGATAGTGACTTGAAAGAATAGATTCTTGAGGAGGCACATGCATCGATGTATGCCATGCATCCAGGTAACACTAAGATGTACATGAATCTCAAGGAGTTGTACTGGTGGTCAGGTATGAAAAAGGATGTAGCCGAGTACGTGGCTAGATGTAGTGTGTGCCAGCAGGTCAAAGCTGAGCATCAGAAACCTGCTGGTACCTTGCAATCTCTTCCTATACCAGAATGGAAATGGGAACATATCACAATGGATTTTGTGATAGGGTTGCCCAGGACACCTAGAGGTTGTGACTCGATATGGGCGATTGTGGATAGACTGACTAAGTCTACTCACTTTCTTCCTGTTAAGTCAACCTTTGATGTCCCAAAGTTGGCTAAGATATACGTGGATGAAATAGTCAGCTTGCATGGTATTCCAGTTTCAATTATATCTGATAGAGATCCTAAGTTCACATCCAGGTTTTGGAATCAGTTGCATCGTGCTTTGGGTACAAAGTTGAGATTCAGTATAACTTTTCACCCGCAGACAGATGGTCAGTCATAGAGGACCATTCAGACTCTTGAGGACATGTTGAGAGCATGTGTCTTGCATTTCAGTGGAAGTTGGGAAGAACACTTGAGTCTTATAGAGTTTGCATATAATAATAGTCACCATTCTAGTCTTGGTATGCCCCCTTTGAAGCTCTGTATGGTAGAAAGTGTATATCACCCATATGCTCGTATGAGGTAGGTGAAAAGCAAATTCTTGGACCAGAGATAGTGGATTTGACCACTGAAAAGATTACTGTGATTAAAGAACAGTTGAAAGCTGCATAGGATAGGCAGTAGAGTTATGCTGAGAAGAGACATAAACCTCTTGAGTTTGAGGTTGGTGATGAAGTATACCTGAAAGTTTCACCATGGAAGGGAGTGCTGAGGTTTGGTAAGAGAGGCAAACTGACTCCTAGGTTTATGGGCCCATATCCTATCATTGAGAGGATTGGACCTGTAGCCTATAGGTTGGAATTGCCACCTGAAGTGGCTAATTTACATGATGTGTTTCATGTATCGATGCTGAAGAAATGTTATCCTGGTACAGAGAAGATTATAGACCCAGAACCTATACAGCTCAGACCAGATGTGTCCTATGTTGAAGGACCAATACATATAGTTGATCGGAGGATCAAGAAACTCAAGAATCGTGAGATACCTTTAGTAAAAGTTCTTTGGAGAAATCATAACCTAGAGTAAGCTACATGGGAGCTTGAGTCAGATATGCATAACAAGTTTCCTTTTCTCTTTTAGGAATTTCGGGATGAAATTCTTATAAGGGAGGGAGATTGTTATGACCTGTTTCAAAGTTAACCAGTAAGTACAATGATTTGAGCATAATTAAGTAATTAAGATAAGTTAAGTGATAACAAATGCAATTAGAGATTTGATCTAGTGAAATAGTCTAATTAGCATGTTTTCATGCCTTGATAAGGTAGAGTATTTTGTTCTTGAAAAGTTGCAAAAGAAAACGTGTGATTTGGACCTACGAGGCAGAAGTTATAGCATTTTCAATTTCTGGGGTTTGATTTGCAATTTTTCCAAGTTTTCGATATTTAAACCCCTTTTTCCTTTCTTGTTTCCTTTATCTCCTTGAGCAATCATTTTTTTTAGTCGGTTACTGTAGCAGCGCGAATTGCAGCTGGAACGATCGACCATTTCTTAGCCTCCTTGGCCGATTCAACAGCACACGCTTCTTTTTCTTTTTCCCTTCTTCTTCTCCTCCCCTTCTCCTCTCCTTTTTCACCTTAGCAACCAGCAGCTCTACCATCCGCCCAACACTTAGCCAAACATCCAACCTGCAGCTAGCTGCTGCATACAACAACAACCAAGGGGTCCTTTTGGGCCACCCAGCAGTAGGGAAAAGCTCCCTTGAACTCCGAATTCGAGATCCCATTGTGAAATTGCAACCCTAGCTGCGATTTGGCTATCAAAGGAGTTCTTCCGTCTATCTGGCCTAGGCGTGCGTTTGCTGTGAGCAATAGAGCTGTGAACAATATAAGTCCAAGGTTGAAGACAACCATAATTTACCCAGAATCTGGTCTCTAGATGCATTTCTAGGCGAATTCGGACATCCCGAATCACTGTGAGTAGGGTTTCACTCATCTATCATGATTCAACTCTGGTGTTTGGAAATTTTTGGTTAATTGCGCATTTTTTGCTGATAACAACAGTATCAGGCGTTGGGCAGTATTTAGCGTCGCCTGACATTTTTATTTGAAATTGCTTCTTTACAGTTTCATATGATTTAATTTAGCATCTGATCAGTGTGGATTGGACCAGTGAATTTACATGGTTCATCGGAACCTAAATTGCTTAGTGTAAATGTTGAAATTAGTAATACATGACTAAAAATGGTACAATTTGGGATATAAAATCAGGCAATACAGATTTTGTAAGTTATCAGATGCACAATTTCAAAGAAGGTACGATAACATAAAAATATGCAAATAAACCCTAGTTTCATGCTTACTGTTATGTTAATGTGTGTGAATTAACATTTACATGAATTGGCACATTCTCTAAGATATTACTAGAAATTATCAAGTATTGCTAATTATTTGTGTTATGATACGTAAGTAACTCTTAATTGAGCTATGTGATGCACAAACACAGATTAGGGTTAATGTGCACGTTCTTCGAGAAATTTTAGATACTTGATAAATACTACGAATGATTTCTTAAATATGAAGTAAATTACTCTTATCAGTGCAATAAGATGTTCAATTGCATGAATTCAGTATGTATGTGCCAAATTGATATGAGTTTGGATTATTTATCAATTTTAAATCTTCCTTCATGCTTGATATAAGGATTGCTCAGTATTTACAATGATTTTGAGTATACTGCTCTGCCAGTTCCAGAAAGGTATCGTATTGTAATTTGAATTGAAATCAAATAGATGAGGTACCATGGAGATACCAAAGTCCAGAACAAGTAAGAGAGAGATGCAATGTAGTAAGAGCCTTTCTAGAATAATAAAATATTAGAATAAGGGCCCTGACACCGTAGAACCCCTTTGAGAGGTCTATACCCTAGGGGTGAAATGACCTACCCTTGCGGTGCATCCAATATATGGGGGTCGGAACACACCCATAGAGCGTGCGGGAAGACGAAGCCCTTGAGGAAGTCTCCTAAGAGAAAATAGGTTACCCAACATGAAGTGGACATCCCGGTGGTAACCCTAGAGGTACCCATAGAGCGTACCAAGTTGAGGCCCATAGAGAATCTCATACCCTCTTCCTGTGTACTAATCTAGAGGAGGAGTCCAGTTTACGGCACCATAGGATGCCAAGACTAGAGAGCCAGAGTCCTGTAGCAGACCAGGACAACAGTCAGACTTAGCTATCCCGGGGTGTCGGCTAAGTCTTGTACGGTGGGATCGTAGTTCACTACGAGTCTTCATATGTGGAGTACACTGCATATGATCAGGGCATAAGATAAAATATGTTCATATAGGTTCACAGAGTTTTTATAAGTTAAAGAGTTAAGAAAGATATGAGTTAGCTTCACAGTAGTTGTTCTTTAAGTGGAATTCTAGTATTTTTTGTTAATTAATTGTATTTACAACTTTGCATCAATTATTATTATAATGATATGTTGATATCTTCTATTATTTAAATTAAACTTCTTAGACCTGCTCAGTGTAGTATTTCTTATATATTACTCTAAATAATAAAAACAAATGAGTTTTTCTGTGATGGTTGGGTGAAATTCTATTCACTGAGCCAGTAGCTCACCAACCTACTGAAACATTTTTCAGGTCAACGTCACCATGAGGATGTTGAAGGATCATATCATCCAAGTACATAGAAGGTAGTTAGTAGTTAGTTAGAGGTCTCTTAGTCCTTTCCCCTCGGTCCTTGGGTATATGGTGGGTTAGAGAGAGAATGTGGTGAAATATGTAGTTAGTTTTCAATTATCTGTTGTGTTTTATTATAAGGACCCTGACCTCCGTTTAGGGTTTATCCTGTTTGCTTTACTTAACCCTGGTGCTTAGTTGCTTGCTAATCACCCTTAGTGGTGATTAGGGTTCTTTTGTGCTTGTTGTGTGTTGGAGGTGCTACTTGCAATTAACCCAAGTCTAGGGTTGTTGAGCAAGTTTGTCACCTTGAGAGGTGTTTTTCTCTCTCTTTGCTTCCTATAGTGTTGTGAGGAAGGGTTGGGCTCGTTGCTTGAGTTGCCTTGGGCTTGGATGAGCCTTGGTGGGCCTTGTTGTGCCTTGTTTGAACTTGTTGTACCTTGTGTCGGCCATGGGTGTGCCGGCCATGGTTGTGTCTTCCTGAGGTGTGTCACCCAAGGAGGTGTGTCAGGCATGGTGTTGAGGTGTGTCATCCATGGACCCCCCTTTTGACCCCTTTTGACCTCGTTTGTGTCATTACTAGTGGACACTTGGTTCTTGATGCTTGCATGTCGCAATGGCCTTGGACATGTGTTTAAGGCAAGTTAGAGAGGTGGCATCTCCCATGGACAAGTGTCTCTAGGTGGGCGACGCCTTGCCTTGTCTTACCTTGGTTTCCCCTCCATCCTCTCCTATATATGTGTTCCCTTTCTCTTGCTAAGGATCCCTTTAGTTCCTTAGTTCCCCTCTCCTTTGGTTGCCCAACACCTCTTCCTTTGCAAAGCTTGGTGGCCGATCCTTGTCTTGGAGTCTTCTTCTTCTTTCTCTTGAGGTGGCCGAAGGTGTAGCTTGGATCTAGGAGCTTGGGGCTTGCTTAAGGCGGGTTACATAACTCCTAACCCTAATCATATTACTTTCTTCTATATTCTTGCATGTTTTCTTATAATCATAATCGGCCATGTATGTTGCTAGATATGGTTCTTGCTTAGTTGCACCTAGTTGGCTGAACTATGCTTTAAGGTTTCCTTGTTGAGCAACACTCCTTTCCCTCCTTGGTCTAGAGGAGTGAGCTTGAGATTTAGTAATATGAGCAATACCCCTCTCTCGTTTAAGTTGAGAGGTGAGCTTGTGTTCTAGTTGCTTGAGCAACACCCTCCTCTCACCATGGATTCGAGAGGTGAACTTTTTGGTAGATGTAGACCCATGTTAAGGTTGATCCTTGTGGTTGCCCGAGTTGTGATAGAGGTTGTGCAAAACCCCTCTCTCTTGGTTGTTGAGAGGTGAGCCTATCTCCTTGATCAATTTAGGGTTTGGTGCCCTTGTGCTTGAGGTTGATGATGATCTTGTTGGGCTATATCTTGCACGATATGGCTTTGGGTTGGTGTTGCCCGATACCCTCTCTTGATCTAGAGTTTTGGGTTGATATGATGAGGTTGTGTTGGCCGATGGGATGAGGCTAGCCTGGTTGGATGATAGGCTTTCCTTTGCTGCCCGTTTGAGTTGCACCCTTGGCCGTTGTTGGACGATACCTATGCTGTGTTGGGCGTTATGTGCTGGTAGTGAGGGCCTTGGGTGTGTGAGTGGTGTGGCTACCCGATAGGCACCATAACCCTGGATGGGCGATAGGGTTCAGTCGTCATGGTTAGATAGTTGTGTCATGCTCGACCCTTGCATGATACCCTTCTCCGACCTAGCTGCACGTTTTTCTTTATGCACAATATGTCTCGGTTCAATGGATGCCCGACACCCATGGATGCATGACACATATGGTTACATGATACACCTTGAGGTGGTGGCCCAACATTCTTGCCTTAGCTTGGCCGATATATGGCTAGTATGCTTGGGCAACATGAGGGAAGATGCCCTACCCATCACACTTCTAGTGAGGGTAGTGGGTACTTCCAGTGAGGGTCATGTTCCACCCGGAAACCCATATGATAGTTCCTTATCATGCGATCACATCTTTGATTGTTAAGAGTTATGTTTTATGGTTTGTGAACCTTTGACATGTTTGATAATAGTAAGGTGGTTGATATAGTAGAACGCTCATATGTAAGCTTGACATATCTGAAACTCTAATGACATGATATTATATGTGTTTATGATCATCTTGAAATCATGTATACATAATGATGAGTAAATGACAAGCTTGTAGGTATATGAGTTGCTTCACATGATGATGTGACCCATGTCTATGTCACAGGTAGGAGGCATGAATGATAAAGCGTATAATCACCAATGTTTCCCTATACTTGATAATATGATCCTTCTGTTAATTCATGATGGTTTCATTTATCTCTATGAATGTGTACACTATTCATGTAGGCGATTCATGCGAATGCATAGCCAGGTATAGGGCTATGAGGTATATATGTTTGAATGACACTACATTGATGGTCACTATCGTTAATGAGATAACATGCATCATCTGTACAATGTGTTTAGGTATGAGGACCTGAGTTTGGCTAAAGTACCCAGTTGAGGTGTTATTCTCTGATGATGAGATCTGAGATTGCTATACCCAGTGATGAGAATGCCTTATGAGGCAGTGGTTTCTTGTAATGAGGGATTGAGATCTCGGGATATTGTGATGGTAGTGATAACAAGGTAACTTAATGATATATATGTGTTACAACTTGTTTTCCCCAACAATCTACTTAAAATACATTAACTAATTATAGATGAATCTCTCATGTAGTTGCCCTGGCCATAGATCCATCATCGTCAAGAGCTGGTGATGGTGAAACATGTTCTCATGCGGGTTAACTTGGAAGCACATATTATTGAATATGTGTGGTTTCTCCTAGCCGAAAATGAGGAGGTAAGAGTGCAAATTCGGCTGTAGACTCCAGAGTGCAGTTTCAGGCCCGTCGCTCAATATATTAAGAGCATGGTGAACAAGCCCATGGCTCAGGATGTGTGATATGGGAGCATGAATGCGTTCATGGCTCAGAGCATGGTGACCATGCCCGTGGCTCAAGTTTCACTAGTGCCGATACCTGTACCAAGGCGGGCTAGGTAGAGGGTAGCCTGACCCTGTGGATGAGGCCACTTAAGCATGAGATTGTGGTCCTACTTGTGTTGCACTCGTGCACTGACCACGAGGTGGGAGGTCGTGGAGTCCGGCTCTTCCATTGAGCTTGTATGGCACCGACTTGAGTTTCGCAACCAAAGGTTGGATTTGAGCGGTACGGCTCACTTCCTCATGGCATAATAACACGTAATCCAGCCGAATAGTATTTATTGCTTAAGGCAAAACACAGAACATTGATTGAAGCCTTGCTTGTGTAGTTGATCTTGTTATATGTTGCAGTTATTTATACATTCTTTATATTATGTGGTAAGATCTTATAAATCTTATCTTTTCAATCATGTTCCATAAAGAAATACTTGGTTATATGCCTTCTGTACATCTTGGTAAGCTTGATGGTATAAATAGCTTTTCTTAGTAGACTGCTCTTATTGTACGTTTTATCAGTTACCTGATGTTATTGCTTTAATCTTTCCGAGGTTTTGTGGTTTCGGCGGGGAGTTATGTTTCTTGGTGGGACTGTGTGTCTCCCCCGTTGGTTTACAACCTTTTTAGATGTTTGCGCTAGACGTGGTGGTGGTCACGGGGTTGCGGCTGAGCAGCAAGAAGACGAGCAATAGAAGGCAAGAGATGGAGATACTACTATTTTGGTTGTTCTGTAGTAGAGTCCTAGAGTCATCCCTGTACTCTCAGGTCCTTGGAGGCGTTTTGACGTTGTTTCACGATGTTTAGCTGATGAAGCTTTGTTTATCCGGTTGCTGGGTGGATGTGGCCTGTTATGTATATATGAACAGGTGATGAACTCATGTGTTGACAAGACAACTGACCTTCTAAGTTGTGAACACGTATCAAGACTTGTAAATGTTTATGTAACATGTTTTCTTGCAGGATGAGGATCTGAATGTAATAGTTTCTTGGTTTATCTGTTTCTCGAATTCTGGTTTTAATTAATCTGTGTTTTTGTTAATAGGTGGTTTATGGTGTTTTCCGCATGTTTTCGCGTGGCACCTTGTTGTCTGTGTGATAGCGGGATGTGTCACAACAAGTTTGGTATCAGAGCTCTAGGTTTGCTGAGTCTATAGGGATCTAGGTCTAGGTTGTGTCTGTTCTTGTGAGTTTTCCAGATTTTCTTACAATTATCTTCTTCTCTCAGCGGAAGAAAAAGCCAAGATGTCTGGAAACCATGAAGAACATGCTGCCGAGAGCAGCAATGCTGCATCAGTTGATGGAGCTGATAGACAGGAACATGGAGATCGGGTGCCTGAGGTCCCCCAACTTGACCCAACCATTCTTGAAAACCCTGCCTACCAACAGCTTATGGGGCAGATGATGGATACAATGAATCTCATGGTAGAGAGATTGCCAGTGCCTCCGCCAAGAGCATAGGCTCCCAATGGTGAAACATCGGGTATTGGGAAGACCTTTGAGCGGCTTCGCCAAGTCGGAGCTTTGGACTATGCTGGGATGGCTGATCCAGCAGATGCAAATCTGTGGCTGACAAGTCTTGAGAAGGCTTTCCGGATCCTCGACATCCCAAGAGCAGACAAAGTCAAGCACGCTGTCTACCTTCTGAAGGGTAGTGCTGGCCACTGGTAGGCCATCGAGGAGGAGAAGCGACCTAGTGAGGGGATCGGTTGGGAGGTTTTTCGGCGCGAGTTCGTCAACAGATACTTTCCGAAGACGTATCTGGACGAGAAGATCAACCAGTTTGAACGCCTGTGCCAAGGAGCGATGAAAATCACCGAGTATGAAGCCAAGTTTATGGACCTGTTAAGGTTTTATCCTCACATGGCAGTGACAGATGATGAATGGATCAGACGTTTTGAGAAAGGCTTGAGTGCGGAGTTGACGACGCTAGATGCCTCCCTTGAAAATAGAGAAAGGTTTGCTACGTTCGTGGAATCCGTCCGGAGGATCGAACAGTCAGTTAAGGAAAAGAGAGAGGCCATGATCAAGAAGAGGCCTGCTCAATTTCACGGACAGAGGTATGGTGGCTTCAAGAAGCCAAGGTTTTCAGTACCTTCTGGGTTAAGAGGTTCCAGTGCACCATTGCAGTGGTCCCTGAGTAAGGGAAGAGGATATGGTTCTTCACCGTCAAAGGCACATAGTACCACTTCTGTAACAGTGACATGGCCATCTAGGCCACAACAACGAGACCAGTCATGCCATCTTTGTGGTCAGATTGAGCATTGGAGGTCAAACTGCCCAAGGAAAGATGTTGAAGTGACATAGCAACAGAGGCAGAACCAGCAAGGGTCAGACCGACATCAACCCAGTGGTAGCAGAGGGCGAGGACGTAGGCAAGCGTCGCAAGTGGGATCGTCTGCTCAAGGAAGCAGAGGACATGGACATCAAGCAAAGGTTCGATTCTATGCTATGAGTGAGCCGGAGGCGATAGTCAACCCGCGAGTGGTGGCAGGTCAGATGGAGTTATTTCATTCTGATTTGTCTTCTTCTTGCTTTATATCTGTTCTGGTTGACCCGGGTTCTACACACTCTTTTATCGCACATTCTATGCTTGATAACTGTCTGTTACCTATTAGCTGTAAGAAAGATAGCTTGTTGTTAGAAACCCCTCTTGATGGTTCCTCGATACTTCGAGAGGAGTGCACATCTTGTGTCTTATCTTTTTCGGGACACATGATACAAGTGGATCTCATACCACTTGATATGCATAGAATCAATGTGATCCTTGGGATGGATACCTTAGAGAAGTATAAGGCTGTGTTGGACTGTGGTTCCAAGCAGGTAGTGTTTGAGGTTTGTGGAGAGAAGTGGATCTTCCAAGGAGATAGGAAGATTCTTCCGACGTGTCTAGTGTCAGCGATGGTGGCAGAAAAGTTGCTACGGCAAGGATGTAAGGCGTTCTTAGCTCACGTTGTGGATACCAAGGCAAAGGGTCCTAGCCTTGAGGAGGTGACAGTTTTCTGAGAGTTTGCAGATGTGTTTCCTAATGAGTTCCCCGATGTTCCTCCGCCTCAAGAGATTGATTTCGAGATCAATATGGTTCTAGGAACACAACCCGTTGCACATACACCGTATAGGATGGCTCCAGTAGAGATGGCAGAGCTAAAGAAGCAGTTACAAGAGTTGTTGGAGAAAGGTTTCATCCGACCGAGTACATCGCCTTGGGGTGCTCCAGTGTTGTTCGTTAAGAAGAAGGACGGGTCGATGTGGTTATGTATAGATTATCGATAGTTGAACAAGGTCACGATCAAGAACAAATACCTGTTGCCAAGGATAGATGATCTGTTCGATCAGTTGGGTGGTGCTACAGTGTTTTCAAAGATCGATCTACGGTATGGATATCATCAGTTAAGGATTAAGGCGGATGACATACCAAAGTCAGCTTTTAGGATGAGGTATGGTCACTTCGAGTTTGTTATTATGTTGTTTGGGCTAACCAATGCACCTGCTGCCTTCATGGACCTGATGAATTGAGTGTTCCGTTCGTTTCTAGATTAGTTTGTTGTAGTCTTTATAGATGAAATTTTGATCTATAGTTGGGACATGCAAGAGCATGAACAACATCTTCGACAAGCGTTGACTCTCCTTCGCCAACATCAGTTGTATGCCAAGTTCAGTAAGTGTGAGTTCTGGTTGGAAGAAGTAACTTTCTTGGGTCATGTGATATCTGTAGAAGGAGTCAAAGTGGACCCAAGGAAGGTGGAGTCAGTGGTAGATTGGGAGCAACCAAAGACACCGACAGAAGTTCGTAGTTTCCTGGGAATAGTAGGATACTACTGAAGGTTTATCAAGGATTTCAGTGTGATTGCGTCGCCGATGACAAAGTTGACCCGGAAAGATGTACCTTTTGTCTGTGATGATCGTTTCCAGGAAGCTTTCCAAAGTTTGAAGGAGAAGCTGACAAGTGCTCCAGTACTAGTGCTGCCAGAGCCTGAGAAGGGCTACATCATTTTCTGTGATGCTTCCAAGAAGGGCTTAGGATGCGTGCTGATGCAGGAAGATCATGTGGTTTCTTTTGCTTTGCGACAGCTTAAGAAACACGAGGAGAACTATCCGACTCATGATTTGGAGTTGGCAGCGGTAGTTCATGCGTTAAAGATTTGGGACACTATCTTTATGGGGAAGTGTGTCAGATCTTTACAGATCATAAGAATCTAAAATACATCTTCTCGCAGAATGAGCTAAACATATGACAACATCGCTAGATGGAGCTAATCAATGATTACAACTGCACCATTGAGTATCACCCTGGTAAAGCGAATGTGGTAACTGACGCGCTTAGCCAAAAGTATTCTTCTTCTCTTCCTACAAAAAAGCCACAGTTGAGTTCTTTGGTATGCCATAGATGGGATATGTTTGTTTGCTTGCGGCAGATGAATGTACAGATGGAAGTTTCCTTGTTAGCAAGACTTTTGGCATAGATGCAAGTCAAGCCTACGCTGAGACAGCAGATCAAAGACACACAACAAACAGATGATACATTGTAGTTGATCAAGTAAGAGCTCGACAACGAAAGGCGTGATGGGTTCCATGAGTCCAAGGATGAACTAGTTTGCTATCAGGACAGAATGGTGGTCCCCGATGCTGATGATCTGAGGAAGCCAGTGCTCGAGGAAGCACACACATCGATGTATGCCATGCATCCAGGAGTCACCAAGATGTATCACAATCTGAAAGACCTGTATTGGTGGCCTGGCTTGAAGAAAGATGTAGCCAAGTTTGTGGCTAGATGTGCGGTATGCCAACAAGTCAAGGCTGAGCATCAGAAGCTGGCAGGTACATTGCAACCTATGCCAATACCGCAGTGGAAATGGGATCATATAACCATGGATTTTGTGATTGGTCTGCCCATGAAAACTAAAAATCATGATTCCATTTGGGTGATAGTGGACATATTGACGAAGTCTTCCCATTTCATACCTATTAAGACAACGTATACAGCTGAGAAGCTCGCTCAAGTATATGTAGATGAGATAGTATGCTTGTACGACATACCAACAACGACAGTTTCTGACAGAGGTCCTCAGTTCACGAGTCATTTCTGGGAGCAGTTGCACAAAGCGTTGGGAACACAGTTGAGGTTCAGCACCGCCTTCCACCCACAGTCTGATCGACAGTCTGAGAGGACTATTCAGACTTTGGAGGATCTTCTCTGAGCTTGTGTTTTGCAGTTCCAAGGCAGTTGGGATGTACATATCAGTTTGATAGAGTTTGCCTACAACAATAGTTACCAACGGAGCATTGACATGTCTCCTTATGAGGCCTTATATGGTAGGAAGTGCATATCTCCTTTATGTTGGTATGAGTCTGGGGAGTATCAACTTTTAGGTCCTGAGTTAGTACAACAGACAATAGAAAATATCAAAGTGATACAACAATAGCTGAAAGCGACACAAGACAGGCAGAAGTCTTACGCAGACAATCGCCGACGATCTTTGGAGTTCCAGGAAGGAGACAAAGTGTATCTTAAAGTCTCACCATGGAAAGGTGTGCTAAGGTTTGGCCGGAAGGGTAAGCTAGCACCCTGATATAAGGGGCCATACCCGGTCATAGCACGTGTTGGCAAGGTAGCTTACAAGTTGGAGTTGCCGCCAGAGTTGCACATGTTACATCCAGTATTCCACGTCAGCATGCTGAAGAAAAGTCACCCAAATACAGGGACATTGATACAACCAGTCAAGGTTGAGCTTGATGAAGATGTGACCTACAAGGAAGGTCCTGTGATGATCCTTGACAAAAGAGTAAAGAAGATGAACAGGAAGGACCTGGTTCTGGTAAAGGTTCTTTGGCATCATCGTGGTGTGGAGGAAGCCACGTGGGAGCTTGAGGAAGAGATGAGGAGTAAGTATCCCTCGCTTTTCTCTTCGGATTTCGAGGACAAAATCCATTTGTAGAGGGTTATATCTTGTAAGGACCCTGACCTCCATTTAGGGTTTATCCTATTTGCTTTGCTTAACCCTGGTGCTTATTTGCTTGCTAATCACCCTTAGTGGTGATTAGGGTTTGTTTGTGCTTGTTGTGTGTTGGAGGTGCTACTTGCAATTAACCCAAGTCTAGGGTTGTTGAAAAAGTTTGTCATCTTGAGAGGTGTTTTTCTCTCTCTTTGCGTCCTCTACTGTTGAGAGGAAGGGTTGGGCTCGTTGCTTGAGTTGCCTTGGGATTGGATGAGTCTTGGTGGGCCTTGTTGTGCCTTGTTTGGCCTTGTTGTACCTTGTGTCGGCCATGGGTGTGCCGGCCATGGTTGTGTCGGCCTGAGGTGTGTCACCCAAGGAGGTGTGTCAGGCATGGTGTTGAGGTGTGTCGTCCATGGACCCCCCCTTTTGACCCCTTTTGACCTCGTTTGTGTCACCACTAGTGGACACTTGGTGCTTGATGCTTGTATGTGGCAATGGCCTTGGACATGTGTTTAAGGCAAGTTAGAGAGGTGGCATTGCCCATGGACAAGTGTCCCTAGGTGGGCGACACCTTGCCTTGCCTTACCTTGGTTTCCCTTCCATACTCTCCTATATATGTGTTCCCTTTCTCTTGCTAAGGATCCCTTTAGTTCCTTAGTTCCCCTCTCCTTTGGTTGCACGACACCTCTTCCTTTGCAAAGCTTGGTGGCCGATCCTTGTCTTGGGGTCTTCTTCTTCTTCCTCTTGAGGTGGCCGAAGGTGTAGCTTGGATCTAGGAGCTTGGGGCTTGCTTAAGGTGAGTTACATAACTCCTAACCCTAATCATATTACTTTCTTCTATATTCTTGCATGTTTTCTTATAATCATAATCAGCCATGTACGTTGCTAGATATGGTTCTTGCTTAGTTGCACCTAGTTGGCCGAACCATGCTTTATGGTTTCCTTCTTGAGCAACACTCCTTTCCCTCCTTGGTCTAGAGGAGTGAGCTTGAGCTTTAGTAATATGAGCAATATCTCTCGTTTAAGTTGAGAGGTGAGCTTGTGTTCTAGTTGCTTGAGCAACACCCTCCTCTCACCATGGATTCGAGAGGTGAGCTTTTTGGTAGATGTAGACCCATCTTAAGGTTGATCCTTGTGGTTGCCCGAGTTGTGATAGAGGTCGTGCAAAACCCCTCTCTCTTAGTTGTTGATAGGTGAGCCGATCTCCTTGATCAATTTAAGGTTTGGTGCCCTTGTGCTTGAGGTTGATGATGATCTTGTTGGGTTGTATCTTGCACGATATGGCTTTGGGTTGGTGTTGCCCGATACCCTGTCTTGATCTAGAGTTTTGGGTTGATATGATGAGGTTGTGTTGGCCGATGGGATGAGGCTAGCCTGGTTGGACGATAGGCTTTCCTTTACTGCCCATTTGAGTTGTACCCTTGACCGTTGTTGGACGATACCTATGCTGTGTTGGGCATTATGTGCTGGTAGTGAGGGCCTTGGGCGTGTGAGTGGTGTGGCTGCCCGATAGGCACCATAACCCTAGATGGGCGATAGGGTTCAGTCATCATGGTTAGATAGCTGTGTCGTGCTCGACCCTTGCATGATACCCTTCTCCGACTTAGCTGCACATTATGCTTTGTGCACGATATGCCTTGGTCCCATGGATGCCCGACACCCATGGATGCACAACACATATGGTTACATGATACACCTTGAGGTGGTGGCCCGACATTCTTGCCTTAGCTTGGCCGATATATGGATAGTATGCTTGGGCGACATGAGGGAAGCTTCCCTGCCCGTCACACTTCTAGTGAGGGTAGTGGGTACTTCTAGTGAGGGTCATGTTCCACCCGAAAACCCATATGATAGTTCCTTATCATGCGATCACATATTTGATTGTTAATAGTTATGGTTTATGGTTTGTGAACCTTTGACATGTTTGATAATAGTAAGGTGGTTGATATAGTAGAACGCTCATATGTAAGCTTGACATATCTGAAACTCTAATGACATGATATTATATGTGTTTATGATCATCTTGAAATCATGTATACATAATGATGAGTAAATGACAAGCTTGGAAGTATATGAGTTGCTTCACATGATGATGTGACCCATGTATATGGTCATAGGTATGAGGCATGAATGATAAAGCGTATAATCACCAATGTTGCCCTATACTTGATAATATGATCCTTCTGTTAATCCATGATGGTTTCAGTTATCTCTATGAATGTGTACACTAACCATGCAGGTGTTTCATGCAGATGCATAGCCAGGTAAAGGGCTATGAGGTATATATGTTTGATTGACACTACATTGATGGTCACTCTTGTTAATGAGATAACATGCATCATATGTACAATGTGTTTAGGTCTGAGGACCTGAGTTTGGCTAAAGTGCCTAGTTGAGGTGTTATTCTCAGATGATGAGATCTGAGATTGCTATCCCCAGTGATGAGAATGCCTTATGAGGCAGTGGTTTCTTGTAATGAGGGATTGAAATCCCGGGATATTGTGATGGTAGTGATAACAAGGTAACTTAATGATATATATATGTGTTACAACTTGTTTGCCCCAACAATCTACTTAAAATACATTAACTAATTACAGATGAATCTCTCATATAGTTGCCCTGGCCATAGATCCATCATCGTCAGGAGCTGGTGATGGTGAAATAGGTTCTCCTGCAGGTTAACTTGGAAACGCATATTATTGAATATGTGTGGTTTCTCCTAGCCGAAAATGAGGAGGTAAGAGTGCAACTTCGGTTGTAGACTCCAGAGCGTGGTTTCAGGCCCGTAGCTTGATATGTTAAGAGCATGGTGAACATGCCCATGGCTCAGGATGTGTGATATGGGAGCATGAATGCGTTCATGGCTCAGAGCACAGTGACCATGCCCGTGGCTCAAGTTTCACTAGTGCCGATACCTGTACCAAGGTAGGCTAGGCAGAGGGTAGCCTGACCCTGTGGCTGAGGCCACTTAAGCATGAGACTGCGGTCCTGCTTGTGTTACACTCGTGCACTGACCACGAGGTGGGAGGTCATGGAGTCTGACTCTTCCATTAACCTTGTATGGCACCGGCTTGGGTTTCGCAACTGAAGGTTGGATTTGAGCGGTACGAATCACTTCCTCAGGGCATAATAACACGTAATCTAGATGAATAGTATTTATTGCTTAAGGCAAAACACAGAACATTGATTAAAGCCTTGCTTGTGTAGTTGATCTTGTTATACATTGCAGTTATTTATACATTCTTTATATTATGTGTAAATCTTATCTTGTAAATCATGTTCCATAAAGAAATACTTGGTTATATGCCTTCCGTACATCTTGGTCAGCTTGATGGTATAAATAGCTTTGCTTAGTAGACTGATCTTATTGTACATTTTATCAGTTACCTGCTGTTATTGCTTTAATCTTTCTGAGGTTTTGTGGTTTCGACGGGGAGTTATGTTTCTCGCTGGGACTGTGTGTCTCACCCCGTTGGTTTACAACCTTTTTAGGTGTTCGCACTAGACGTGGTGGTGGTCGCGGGGTTGCGGCCGAGCAGCAAGAAGACGAGCAGTAGAAGGCAAGAGATGGAGATGCTGCTATTTTGGTTGTTTTGTAGTAGAGTCCTAGAGTCATCCCTATACTCTCAGGTCCTTAGAGTCGTTTTGACATTGTTTCACGATGTTTAGCTAATGAAGCTTTGTTTATCCGGTTGCTGGGAGGATGTGGCCCGTTATGTATATATGAACAGGTGATGAACTCATGTGTTGACAAGACAGCTGACCATCTAAGATGTGAACACGTATCAAGACTTGTAAATGTTTATGTAACCTGTTTTCTTGTAGGGTGAGGATCTGAATGTAATAGTTTCTTGGTTTATCTATTTCTCAAAATCGATTTTAATTAATCCACATTTTTGTTAATAGGTGGTTTATGGTGTTTTCCGCACATTTTCGCGTGGCACCTCGTTGTCTGTGTGATAGCGGGATGTGTCACCACATTTATAGTCTGCATGAGAAATGTAATATGTCATGTAAACTTGTTTTTCTTCTTAGTAAGGTTTATGAAAAGCTTCTTCCACAGTTTTATTATAATTTGATGCTATTCAAGTTTTATGGTTTTTCATTTAAGTTAATCTAAGTGTTCGAGAAAAGAAAAAGTTAAGAGTGGCTTACTGAGGGTGACTCCCCGGTCTTCGGGGTCATTAGAGATGGCACGGAGATTGGGGCATCACAGCTACCATCAAGGTCATACCTTATGGTTCACATGGAAGTCATTTAGGATGTAATGGTCATAAACCATAACTCAAAATCTGGTTCCTCAATATCATCTAGATTGTTGACTCATCATATGACCAACTCATCATATAGATATTTGAGGTGTACCTGTTCAAGGAATTTGAGGACTCACAACACTTTGTGATTCTTAATATCCTTTATTAGTGTAGGGTATTCTTTATTTAAGAAGAACTTAGTTATTTGATAATCATCCCCTAACTCCTTAGAGTATGACTCCTTTTGATTTAGACATCACCATGCCTTAATCATGAGTTTACTATGATACATTATCATAATCACTCGTAAGGATCTCAAACACTTGGTTCAAGTATTTTATTCATTGATCTCATCAAGAATTAGCATTTTACCAAATTCACACTTCATCTATGATATTCTTGAACACTTCATGATATTCATATTGGTATTTCTCTAAACACTATTTGAAGTACTAGCATTAACTCTAATAGGTATGTAAATACATCACATGTATTATACCTAATAGGATAATCATTCTCCCACTACCACTAGTGAAGATTGATTAATCATGTCTAAGAGATTCATGTCTCTTACTGGTTCTCTAACCAAAAGAGTCTAGATTTATCCATCATATGGAAACTAGAAATGAATTTTCATTATTTATGCTAATTTGATTGTTTTAGTTATCAATAACGTTTTGGTATCATTTTATCACAAGATAAACATGGCATTGCCACGAAGATCATATCTTTGAAAGACCAACTATATTGATAGCCATCTTGTCACTACAAGGTGCAATAATAAAGGGTTTCTATTAGCAAATTAAAATAACAGTTCTCAACTCTATTTCGTGCCCTTTAGGCTGAAATAAACTAAAAGGTACTCCTATCTATGGCAAAAACACTTGCTCCAATGATGAGTACTTCTTTCTTGGTCCTTTCACAAAGGCCGTCACTTCTTTGTGGATCTTGTATATCATATATAATAGATCCATATCTTGGTATCATATACGTCAGATAAAGAAGTGTTTATTTCATGATACCTACGGTGGAGATCTCTATCCCCTCCTTTCGTCTTCTTTTGTTCTTCCAGATATAGAGGGCATTTCCCTCGTTCAGCCTCCCATGTGCCTTGAGGCTGAAGACGACTTGGATTGCTGGCTAGCATCAGAATGCTTCTTTGCTTTGCCTTTGTCCTTGCCTTTAAGACTTACCCTTCATTGATCACATCAAAGATTAGGGTTTGTCTTTCTTCATATTTGCCTCTACTATCCTCAACATGTCCAACAATTTGTCAACACTTCTCAAAGTTCTTCTTGTTGTAGTTCATCATGAGATGTATGATTCTCACAACATTTGCAGTATCATACCAATAGCCAACTCTTGGCTCAGAGGGAATCATTCTTAATCAGGTTTTTCCACATACCCAATCACATTGAGTGTCTGAATACCTTACTGGATCTCCTTTTGTCATGACATACTAGGACAGTGTCTTGGAGACATCATATGTCTCATGTTGTCTCTACAACTCATAGTTCAGAGAACACAACATCAAGCACTCCACATCAATGTCATCCTCAGTATGCTTCCATAAGCATATTTTCAGCCATTGATGTGGTGGGATTGAGTTCATCTGGTTCTGGTATAGCTAGGACTTAGAGATTTCTCTCTTTGATCGAGAACACTTCTCAATGTCCTAACCAGTCATGGAATTATTCCCATTTAATTTGTTGGTCTTAAGGACCGATCGCAAATAAAGTGATTATTATTGATTAACCATTTATTGTACAAAAAAGAAATATATGAAATTTAATCTAAAAACTCCTTTTTGACTTATTTGATTGATTTGAAAAAGTTTTACAATATAATTAGGACTTTAATTAATTATCGCTACCACTATTTTTGTTCAAATTGACAGCCCTCACCATCAATTCGGAAGATTGTAGCGTACAACCTTCTAGTGAGCAAGATCCGTATTTCATCAAGTCATGAGTCAGCTTTGGATGATCACCCACAACTTGACTATTTAGGTAGGCCATCATTCCAATTGCATCATATGTAACTCTTGGATAGATGACATGCGCAACTCCTTGCCATTCATCCCGTGCCTATGGGCTTAGACGCTCTAAGAATCACCAGTTAAGTCTAACCCAAAAGTCGACATGGTAAACATGCATCCTGCTTTGGCAGATCCTACATGTCTACCCTTCACACTTCCGCAAGATGGACGACGCACCATGCTTTGGCATAACCTACGCTTGGTCGATCGAGTTTTTCATGTGTTCCGCTAATGGAAGGCGTACAAGACTTAATATTTAGATGAGGGATTTGGTTTTACAGGTACATATACATATCCAATCACCACAATACATAGTACGTATCATATACATGCTATATCCCACAGAAAACATGCAAAATGATAAAAGCGATGATTATGGCCATCCTAATGTGATTCCTCAAGCCAAGAGGAATCACAGTCATCTAGGTCCATATCACATGCAACCTGTATAAGATGAATTCTGTGCTTTTCCGTTCTGGGTTTGATCAACTCATCTCCATGATAGATCGGCTCAGCATCAGACCGGTCGGTTGGGTGCCACCAGCCGATCGACTGGCGCCTCCAGCCGATCGATTTACTGGTCGTCGTGCATCTCCTCAGGGCCGCCACCCGCTCATCTCATTCCTTGAACCGATCGTCTAGAACCCCAACCGATCAGTTCATGCCTTGAACCGATCGTCTCAGTTGTCGTCAGGTTGTCCTCCATTCTTTGACATAATAGGAAATAAAAGTTCTATCCTATTTATGTTTTAATTGAGAAACCCCGAGTTACATTCGGGGGTAATAGAGGTAGGAAAGAAATCTCGAGTTATCTCGAGTTACATCAAGAAAAGGAGGTAAGGAATCAATGCGCAGACCAAGATGCAAGCAACCACATTCAACCATACATAGACATAGGGTTTATTGGCCATAACCATGCTATACATCCACCACAAAACTCGTTTAAGGGTGACGTGTATCGAGTGCATTCATATTACATATCATATATGTATATTGGGATTTGTGGATTTAGGATTGGACATGCATAAAGCTAATTTTATTCGCATCGTATGCAATAAATAAAGGCGACAAACCAAAATTGATCACATCGATAATCCTAAAATATAGAGCAATTGACATGGCTCTGATACCACTGTTGGGTTTTAGGGGAGGCAGAGAAGGCATTGGAAACAAAAAATTATTCTCCCCTAACCCAGTACAAAGGAATCGCGTCAACGTCTATACAGTAGGAAGGATGGTTTGTAGAGGCATACCTTGTCCCGAGGCTTGCTTGGTGACATTACCTCGCGGCTTGCACGGTCTTCACCTCCAGTCTTGGACGGTGTTTGTGTAGCTCCTAGTCTCACTAGGACTTTCAGGATTGACACCTGTTCTCTGAGCGGCAGAAGTCTCCCGCCTCTGTAGTAGTCCACACGGACCACCTGGAACTCCGATTGCCTGGTCGCACAAGGAACCAGAAGGAGTCATACCCTCCTGTCAGCGTACTAGTCACTGACACATTCTCCTATCACTAGTCGCCTTTCTATAGTTGCTTTCCCTTGCTATGCCTCCCTTGTCGGGTAGCACTTGCTCGGGCTCTCCTGGTTACCACAACCAGAGAGAACGACAACTTTACAGAGCAACTGGTGTTCTGAGTTGTACTTGAGAAGCCTCCAATACCCCTCTATATATAGGAGGGGTCATGGTCAGGGTTCTCTTCCTCGGGCAATGCGAGACTAAAGCAAGAGTAGAAGGATTCAGAATTTCCACAAAACAACCAACTGCGCCAGCTGAACCGATCGTTTCAAGCATGAACCGATCGGTTGGGGACCTGAGCTGATCGATTCAAATCTGAACTGATCGGTTGGGGCATCTGAACCGGTCGGTTCACTTCTAAACCATTTGGTTCACTACCCTAGTCAGTTCCTGATTGAGTTTTCCTCTTTTGCATCGAATTGATCCAATAACCAATCCTTGTTCCAATCAAATTGGACAAGTGAAACGAAGAGAAAATTTTCAGCAACCGAACTTTCCCAACTTGCCCGGTTGGTCAATTGAGTCGATCAATTCAACACCTTGAACCAATCAGTTCAGTGACCTGAGCCGGTCGACTCACCAACTAAGCCGATCGGCTCACCAAGATGAGTCGATCGGTTCATCATATGAGCCGATCGGTTGAGAGTGCAGACTGTGCAAAATCAGTCAATTGCAGTTTCAATCAATCCGATACTCTAGTCAATCGGTCCAACACCTTGAACACTATGATATTGAGCTATCAATTGATTGAGTGTTTAATTGAACTACTAAACTCCTTTAGTAATCAATCTAAACATTGTTTGTGGATAAACTCATCTTCCAGGATTATTCCTATGTGTGTGACCCTACAGGCCCATTTCACGTTGGTAGTGAAAGTCCATAACACTTATGACTTCACAAGCAAAGAGTGGTGCCTAGTCACACATCAGTGCTACCCAAGTGAAATAGAAAGTTGGAGAACAACTTTCAATCCTACAATCCGTGAATGGTCTTACAGTGAATGTATAATTCCTTTGTCACTGATATCCCGAATGAACTCAAGGCATGGAATAGTCATCCTGTCAACGTTCATTCACTTTCTTGATCTCAGAGTAGACTGGAGGAGATATGTATGACATCAATATCACATACAGATTCACACATGCATGCACACGCCTATCTCAATCCTACTCATCAAGTGGTCATGGATATCAAACTCCCTCAGGAGAGACAAATCCCATATCTATCACTCACCCCTCAAAAGCCCCATGTGTCAAAGCCACCCAATCATCACCTTTTTAACAACCCATGTTTCAGGACTGCGTTTGATGATGTCAAAGTGTGCCCAACGAAATGTGTTGAGTGTAGTGATTTTAGGTCAAAGAATCACACTCACCACCATCACTGTGAGAAATGACTATGACTACCATGTCATGGTTCCATGTGTCAAACTCATGGTGGGTCTGTCCGGCACACTTGTTCTCTAACAAGTACCTATGTGTTTGGTTTAATATCTCCATATCATGACTAATGAGATTCTGCCATCAACCAACACCACAATCTAGTCTTATGTGTCATTGTTGTCTATCTACCTTCCACAATGACATCCGACTAGGGACATAATAAGAATGTACAAACTCTTAGCATCTGTATGATCTCATCGTTCATGTCCTTAACCTGAAAGCATACGTCATTGAGTATTGTCATTCTCTAGACATTCAATATGTTCTGTCATTATCTCATATGACTGAACCAGAAAGAATTGGAAGCTTGCCTTTGATGTTTATCAAATCAATCTTAATGTATCCCACCAATCATCCCATGATTGGATCTCAGGGCATACATACCAACAAATGTGTCCTTGGGTGATCTAGAATGATGACACATCACAAACTGCTTCCTCTCTCTCTCCCTTGGGGTATATATGCTTTCTCTTCATGTACGAGAGACTTTTCGACTTCCTCTTCTTCCCCCCTTGAAAGTGAACTGACCTTGGATATTCAAGAGCAAGAAAGAGTAGATCTTAAATCTAGGCTGGCCGATCCATCTTGCGTGTGGTGGATTTCTTGCTAGATCATCTTCTTGGTGGTGGTTTCTTGGAGAATCTCTTCTCTTGGTAAGTGATTCAAACCTTGGATCTGGTTTCCCCTTCCTTCTTCATCTTCTTCTTCCCCCATCTTGACCATGAGGGCTGTGAATGGTCCATGGTGATTTCTCGTAGAGATTTCTTCTTCTCTTGGGCCAAAATCATGCTTTAACCCAGGGTTTCTTCATCTTCTACCTTGATTTGAAGTTAGGGTTTCGAATTTCCTTTCCCTAGACTTTTCTTTAACCATGGTGTTCCTTTCCTTTGAAAAAGATCAAGTGGTCAAAGGTTTGGATCTAGTTGGGGCTTTCTTTTTTTTCTTTGGAGCCTGAGATCTTGGATCATCATTTATAGGCGGGATATATAACTCCTTCCTCCTCTATTATGTGCAATCTAAATCTGATTACATGATGGTCGTATGTTGCTGTTCCAAATCTTAGAAATATGATCTTTAGTGAAGAAAGTGATGATCGTTATGTTTGAGCTATATTGTATCTCGAAGATGATGTATACTTCTTATAAACCCTAAAATCCTTGTACCCAATTTGGGATTTTGAAAGAAAAAGTGATGATATCTTGTTCTTTGTTTATGGAACTATTTTGTTCTATTTATGATGCATTCATTTAATATAAATGATGGTCTTGATGATAGTTTCATGTGTGAGGAGCCTGATTTCCACACCCTTAAGCATGATCCTTAATATGATCTTCTATGATCTTGTTCTACGGTTTGAGTAACACCCTTATGAAGGGTCCTTGTTGTTGGGTTAAATATTTGGTGTTCCCTATTTTCTGCCTAGGTGTTACGACCTGTTGTTAGTGGGCTAGATGCCATGTAGGTCCCAACATTATGTTGCATGAGGTCACAACACCTAGGATGGTATGTGGTGATGACCATGCATGTTAAGGGGGTGGAACACTTAGAGTTTTTGAAGGTAGTGAATATATGAAGTGTTAAGCTTGATACCTTTGTATAAAGAGGTCGAAACACTTGTGATAAGAGTGGTTAAGATCATGTAGAGTGTTACGACCTATACCTTTGTATAAAGAGGTCTAAACACTTGTGATAAGAGTGGCTAAGATCATGTAGAGTGTTACAACCGATACACCCATGTGGTTGAGGTCAAAACACTACTCATATCAAGGTTGAAACCATGAATGGTTAAGGTTGAACCATCTTGAAGTGTGGAGGTCAAAAAACTTTGGTTGGAGGTAGAGACACTCATGTTTTGTGAGGTTAATACACCTAGAATGGTTGAGGTTGATACATCATCATTAGCTAGGGTCAAAATACCAAGTGTTGTGGTCGTGACACATGGTGTATGTCTAGGTAACTACACTTTATGGTGATGGGTCGATACACTTACATTCATACATGTATAGATGATCATATACATAGTGTAATGATCAACATGAGATGATGTGAAATGAATGGTTGATCATTAACCATAGTGCTTGGCTCTAGAACTCTCCAACAAAGTAAGAAGTGATGGCCTTAGGGTTTAGGGGTTGGGTGGTGTTATGAAAACCCTAATCGTATGCAATTGAAACCCTAACCCTAATCCATTATTCATGTGATGTATGTGATTGCTTTACTTGAAGATTCTTGTTCTATAATAGAGTTTTCATTGTCCGATTTATGTATCCATAACTTTGCATGTGAGATGAATATGGAGAGCTATGAGAATGCTATGGTGAACCTTGTACAATACATGGTGGTGATTATAAACATACATCCATTGCTGAGATATCTTATGATACTGATTGCATATGTTTCATGTGATATGAACCTAGTGAATTGTTGAGTGCCTTGAGTAGAGTTCAAGAGGTTAAATCCTCCACATATTGAATTGAGGGGTTGATAACCCATAATGATGTGACATTAATGACCTTGTAATAGTTGTGATACAAGTATCTTGAGATGATGAGACAAGTTCTCACCTTGTATGTTTAATATCTTATGAAGTTGTAGATCATCCTTAATTTTGCAGAATATGTGTAGGGTTGATACATTGTAACTTGATTGATGTATTAAAAGATACCCAATTGGAATATCTAATCAAGTGAAACCCTAATCATGTAGTTGCCCTATACCATAGATCCATCTTCAGCGTCAATATCTAGCTGGATGGTGAAACGAGTAACTCCTATAGGAATCTCAGAGCACATATTATTGAATATGCAGTGTGAAATTAAATTATTTCTTTGTACCCTTAAATTATTGAATAGTGATGTGATACTTTGTTATCAAACGGCCATGCGTGAGCCAGTTCTCTAGTGTTGTTCCATGTACCAAGTCAGGCTAGTTATTTTACAGAACCATAGCTTGACTATGAGTTGCTATCCTACAAGACTATAGCTATGAATATAAGTTGTTGTCCTTAGCAGTTTGACTGTTATGTCACTGCATTACAGAATTGAACTGACCAAGTAGTGCTGGTAATGGACATGGAGTCTGACTCTTCCATTGACCTTGTATAGTACTAATTTCGACCTAATAGTGGTCAGTTGGGTTGGAGTGGTACACCTCAAATCCTCATGGCAATAATAATAAAAGTGATAATACATCCGCGTAGTATACTTGATTAGGGTCAAATACAAATCACATTGGATGACCCCATACCTTATTACTTGTATTGTTTAGTTTACAATAGTCATACACATTCTTCGTATTCCTTCTAAAAGCATATGATGGCCTACTATTCAATTGTATGTTCTTGAACTTCTTAATCTATATTTACTGCTTTACTTAATTATTCTACTTCTAATAGATGTTGTGGAGAGTTATATCTACTATTGAGATGTGATATCACCCTGTTGGTTCCACAACTTTTTAGGTGGTCATGGATGAGGAGGTAGAGGTCGTGGTACAAGTGCTGAGAAGCCAGAGGAGTAATATTTCCTAGAGGTCGGATATGCTTCTAGAGCTTTTTAGTAGATGTCCTATGTGTCTTCCTTGTACTCTCAAGTCTTTGGAGAGACTTTGTGTTTTGTATATCGACACATAGATTTTGGCTTTATGCCATGTGTGTATATAAATGGCATATATGTTTAGATAGTTTATAAGTGTTGTATAGTAATGGCTTGATAGCCTTTGAACATGAGATGTAACATCCTCTAATTATATAAGAATAAGAGATAGCTTGAGTTGAGACTGGTTTAGTAAATACTTTCACTTGAGATATTAAATTGCAATTAGTTCAAATTTACCCTGATTTATGGTAATATAGTTATTTATATTAGTTCCACATTTTGATTTGAGTAATCTCATTTTGTGTGACCAAGGATGTCACAGATGCCCTACAAACTGAAGCAATCTTGATTCCCTTATGGTTGCATGAACCTCTTAAGTCGGTGGCCAGTTCCTATAAATAGGCACCCACCTCATCCAGAGAGAGGATCAAGTCATCAAAGATATAATGAAGTGCTACCACATTTCACACTCACCCATCAGCCTCTCCAGTGATCTTAGATCTCCAAATATGAAATTTGGAGGATAGATAAGATCCACCATTGTCTTCTTTGAGAGAAAGAGTTGCCATGTACTACGCCAACCCCAGATCCAGATCTGAAGGAGTATTGTTGGTGTATCACCTTATTCTTTCTTTAGATCTGTCATTTCCTTCTACAATGTTCGCCCATCCCTTCGTATCCCTTGATGTATCTTCACCCTTGTAATCCCCTAATGCTACTCATGAACATGAGTGGCTAAACTCATTGCTTCTATTAAGAGAAGCTACTAAGGCTCTCCCAACATGTATATGCTTATGCCCTTTTAAACATATATGCTCTTAGTAAAGATTAACTCCATTCGCTTGGTCTTAATGCTTCACTTGTATGATTAGATACCATCTTGTGATGTTTCATTGTTACTTCCTCAAAAGAGTAGCACTAGCCTTATCTAAGTGTTTTGGAGTTGCATGAATGCATGAGAATGTTGGAATGTTAAAGCTATTGATCATATGGTTATCTTTGTGATTGGTTGCTTGTCATCTTGAGAGAGACACAACCTTATAATCTAGATCTATCCTAAGATCTAGAGAGGAGGGAATAGATATATATATGATGATCACTTGTAATATTGCTAAGGATATATAAAGGGTGTGAGTATTGGATGTTGGTGAGAGATATTAGTAGGTGAAACCCAATCCAAGTTCCCTTCCATACTTTTGTTACAACGTGTTTGTTTTCTTTCAGCTTGATTTGTTTTCCTACTTTTATTTTACTTGTTTTGTTTGGAATGATAATGTTCCATTAGGAACATCTCTTAAACCTACCCTTCTTGGTTGGTGTGACTAAGATAAGATTCTACATTCTTAGCACTGACCACCCTTGTCCTTGTAGATTGACCTCGATTACTACATTGGACCCTATATAATCATTGTGGGGGCTTGAGTGTCAGGTTATAAAGTTAATAGTCTGACTACTTTAGATCTGCTCCATTTTGGACATGTGATTTAGGATGGTCAACTTTTTGGCGCCGTTGCTGGGGACAAGGAAAAACGGTACTGTTAAGAACACGAGTCTACTCACCCTACACCCGTGCCTCAAGTTAAGAAATAGACTTGACTGCAAAAATTTTAAATCTTCTATATCTAACTGCTTAGAATACATCATTTTACATTGCAATTTTCTAACTCTATTGTGTGAATTGTTTATGTTGCTTTAGGAGAAGCAGATTTAAATGACACTTTATTCCCTTCTCGCATCAACATGCCATCCCTTAGAGAGGGACATGATGATGAAAATAGGCACCCAAGGGTGGAGGATTACTTAACTCCACTAGTGAATGACTCTGAACATGACAAACCTCGTTACAAACCTCATGGCAAAGATGACCATGAAGAACGTTGTGAAGATGAGGACCATGAGGAATGAAACCATAACGAACATCGCCGCCATCAAGCAAGAAGAAACTGAACAACTGTGAACATGAAAATAACAACCATAATAGTGAAGAAGATGATGAGGAAGAATGACCCCTCTGAGATATATCTGCTATAAGAGAGAATGAGTCGAGGAATCAAATTATCATTCCAAGGTTTGATGTGCCCAACTTCAAATGAAAACCTACAATTATATTCACAATTAAAAAAAAGTCCTTTGGGGGGGGTTCTAGAGATGAGAACCCATATCATCATCTTGATGCATACAAAAATATCTACGACAACATCAAAATGAGGGGAGTTTCACAAGAAGTGATATATTGCAAGGGCTTCAACGTTTCTCTAAGAGACAAAGCCCTGGCATGGTATCTTTATTTTCCCGATAAGAATATCAAAGGGTGGGGAGCCTTGGATGATGCTTTCATCACCAAGTTCTACCTAGTGGAGAAAACCCTTAGGAAAAGGCAAAAGATTGATGGGTTTATGAAAAAGGTTGGAGGAAATTTGTATGGAGCATGGGAATGATTCCAAAAGTATCAGAGGGATTGTTCTCATCACAACAATGACAAGGGTCACCTTGTTCGCACATTCTATAACGATCTTACTTCTGCCAAAGAACTTCACTAAACTCTACTGCAGGAAGCGACTTCTTAGGAAAGAAACCAAAGAAGACTATGAAAATTATCAAAAACATGGTAGCTCTATAGGCTGGGATTGATTTTGACAGGAGGGACAAATATTTGACAATGAATATGACATCCGAAGGACCATCTGTGGAATTAAAAGCTCTAGAAACTATCAATGCCCAGATTCAAAAGATTGATATAGATGTTAAACAACTAAAAAGACTCTGGAGGAAGTGTAAGAAATTTGTTGAGAAAGTTATGAAATGTGTCACATGTGGTGGATGAGGTCACATAATCAATAGCTATAATTCACTCAACTAGAAGACAATGAAGAAAGTGAAGAAGAAGAAGAGACACAGAATGTCTCTTATGTAAAGTTTAAAAGGCCAGACCATCTGGGCTTTAGTTATGGAAACAAGGATGTTGCTGAAAATTCCCACCAGTTAATTGGAGCACCTAAGCCACCACCATGATTTGGGAGAGGAGGTGGACAAGCTCATTACACCATGACCCTGACTTACTAGCAAAATAGTAACAATCACCAAGGTCAAGGGCAAGGATGAAGACAGTATAAGAGCACGGGCCGACAAAACCAAGATCAGGGACAAACTAAGAGCAATAATCAACTACACATGATGGAAAATTGTTTGAATTTGCAAATAGGCATGTTTTTGTGAATGACCATCTGACCCAAAGTGGCATCACCGATTCAGGCATCTTAACACTGATGAAGATCCCCTCTAGCACAGAAACAACAAAGATGGACACCCTTTGCTTAGGGAAGGTTGTAGAGAAACCACCAAAAGAGAGTCAGCAAGAGGAGGACACCACTACCGATCCACAATCTGAACCCACTATAATAGAGGTAGAACCTTGACAAAGAGAAGTCCACAAAGAAAGATTGGAATAAAGAAAAAGACCAGGAGAGGAAAAGTACAAAGACTAAGAAGCTAGATCCTGCTGAATAAGTCTGTATACAAAGAAATCCTTACTCCCTAAGAGTTCCCTTCCGTTATAAATTGATTGAAGCACATCTTAAGGAAAGATACGTGAAGTTCATGGAGGCTGTGAAAAAGTTGCACCTGGACATCTCTTTCCTTGACGCTCTTGAGGAAATGCCCACATATGCAAAGTTCTTCAAAGATCTTATCACAAAAATAAGGAGGAGAGATCATATAGAAATGGTGCAGCTAGCTAAGATGTCAAGTGCCTTTGTCCAAGATGAATTGCCTACAAAGAAGAAAGATCATGGGGTATTCACTATCCCCTTCAATGTTGGAGATAACGTGGAAAGAAAAGGGTTGGCAGATCTAGGGGCAAGCATAAGTCTAATGCCTCTTTCTTTAGTCCAAAGGCTTGGACTAACAAACATGGTAAAGATTGGAATGAGGATCGATTTGGCTGATCACACTTTTATGAAGCCCATAGGAATAGTAGAAGATGTTCCAATTCACATTGGGCGATTCTTTATACCGTGGGACATAGTGGTGATCGACACTGTTGAGGACTCGACATGTCCAATGATATTTGGAAGACCCTTCCTTTCTATAGGTAGGGATTTGATTGATGTGATAGGAGTTATTACTCTTCATGTTGAGATGGCCATATTAATTTTCATGTCCAGGTTGCTATGAGGGGACCCTCTCTATTTGAGTCGATCTATTTCATGGATAGTTATACCCAATACTATGAAGAGGTGTAAGACGACAATGCCATAGTCGATCCGCTCATGTGAGCCTTGAACAATCTAGATACCAGTCTAGAAGAACCTGAGGTGGTGGAGATTCTGAATTTTTTGAATCAAGAAGAAGAGGAGTTTAGTGACAAATAAGATGTAACCTTCGAGACATTAAAGTATGTGTCACTAGAGCAAACTCCTGAAGAGAAAGAAGCACCAAAACCAAAGCCAAAATTAAAGTCACTGCCTAAAGTCTTGAAGTACAAATTCCTAGATGATGAAGAAAGGAATCTAATAATAATCAACTCAGACTTGACAGATGAACAAATGGAAAAGCTATTGAAGGAACTCAAACTTTGAAGGAAAGCTACATGATACCCAGTAGATAATATTAAGGGTCTAAGCCCAAAGCATTCACCACATATTTAACGACCCCATCCCCCGAAAAACCCCAATTAAGGAAGGCCAAGAAACTAGATCCGTTATCCCAAAGAAGAATCAAATGGTTTTGCACATAATAAAAAATAATTTATAAGTTCTACTAAACTAACAAGACTTGGTACAGGATAAACATAAATATTTTCACGAACTTTTAGAAAATATGGGTTCTAGAATTTTACCAAGAAATAAATCATCTATATAAATCCTCTGGGCCTTACTTCATTTGTTTTCTTTCAATGTCCTCTTTTTTTGAATGTCCAATTTCTAGCAAGGTTATCCTAAAAATGCTGACAATCAAAATGTCGGTCAGTATGACAGGTCATACTGGTATGTGGGGGAAACAAAACTTCACTAGTAGTGGCAACAACATAATTCAACAATTATTATTTAACAAAACATATTTAACATTTTCATCATGACTACCCAATCTAGGTGTCTCCTCCCTATGTCATAACCCCTCAGGACCTCATACTACAGTATTTACTGTCTTCCCCTATTCAGGCGGATGGCTTCATCATGTCTCCCCCTATTCAGGCGGGTGACTTCTCATGTACCCCCTATTCAGGTTGATACCCAAAATGTGCCTTCCCCTATTCAGGCGGATGACCTTTCCATAGATCCATAAGTGGCATAGAATTGGGCTAGTCATGTTCATATATAATGTGATAGTCACAGTCACTTTAAAGTTTGCATGGAATGAATTAAACAAGCAAGCATGTATCTTCAGACCATGTGAAGAAATATTTGGGAAACCACGTGAAACTATAACGAATATTCATAGGCATAACCACATACCTGTCTCCGGAGAATCTACAGTCCAAATAAGAATAAGTAGAATTGACCACACAATCAACCTAGCAAGTCAACCTGAAATTCAAGGCATACATCCATGTATCACTGCATGATTCTAAATCCTATCAAAGGACTGACTTGGTTCTCAAGTTAGGTTTTTATGTCTACTTTCTTATTTAACTATCCATAACACTCCATTAGTGCATTTATTGCTCTTTTCCACTTTCTTAGTCTACAAACCCTACTTTTAGGTTTCATACATAAGATTGTGCTACAAAAGGTGTCTTTCATACTAAAATCCCCCTCTTTATCCTTTTTAAGTCAAATTAGGGCTAGAGAGATAGAAAAATGAATATTTGACACTTTTATGTTTACTGGGTTGGCAAACCCTAATTCTATCATTTAGTAAACCTTTATGCATTAAGAAACCCTAATCCTTCAAATTATAGATTATAATATCCATATGAGTTCAAGGTTTTCTATATATCATAACAGATCAAACTTTGATCAAAAGCATTAACTAAGTCTATTAGATTCATCAACATTCACAATTAGGATTTTGATCCATTAAAAGCATTAAAGGCATCATCTTTGAACATATTTCAAATTGGAAGCAGATATAGGAGATCATATTTTTATCATGTAGCTTGCATTTTTTGATCAAAATACATATAATTTTTGGCCAAACACAGATTTTTAATAAATTGTACAAGATATGACTTCCTTGATTTGCTGACTAGAGAGGCAAAGAAAATACCTAATTGGGAAAAAATGAGTACCGTCAGATGGTTGGTCTTTGTTGAATAGGAAAAGATCACGCGGCTCACGTTGAACACACCCACTTGCGTTGCTCAGACCCATAGAGAGAACTTGGGCCGTTGACCGCCTCTACTGGTCCGCATGTTGACCTGATCTAACAGTCACCCTATCTCCTCCCTTTCTTGCTATCTAATTAATAGTTGTGGAGGTACTGCGGTGGTGAGGTCACCAGAGGAAGATCGATCCAAAGAAGGAGAGAGAAGTGGGGTGCTCGAGCGTGCCATCTATGCTCTAAGGATCCAAGTGAGTTGGATGGGGGTCCTTTAATAGGGGTGTGAGGTTTGGGTTAGGGTTTCTGAACGCTATAGAGAGGAGAAGGACAATGAGGGTTTTATCCCCTTCTATAGGTAATGAAAAGACTAGAAACCAACATGTTTCTAGTTTGGTTTCGCACGACAAAGACAATCGTCCAAATATTTTGTGCCGATATGGATTAGAGAGGGAGATACTACTTTCCAATCTCACGTGTGTACATATTACTTCTTCAATCTTTCATGGGTAGGGCATGATGCCCAAGATTTTGGATCTTTGATCCGATGGTCGCCACGACACATGCGAATTAAAATATAATCCTATTAGAAATTGAGGTATTGTGACATTTAAAGATATTCTTCTCACTTTAGGGAATTTTAGAAAACTCATATCTCCCAATCCTCTTGTCCTTTTAATCTCAAAATTTAAGGGAAAGTTATTGATGACTTAATCTACTTATAGACATAATGTGAGATCAAAACACAAAATAAATAACTCTTTTTCTTCATATGCAAGTCATACACTAAAAAGACATATATTATGTATTAGAACTCATATTTTCTATTTCTTTCTTTTCCCATTCTCTTCGCTTCAACTTTTCTAGATATTAGAAGGCACATGGAACTAAAACCACCATATTGTGGCCACTTTTATGCCACCTTCTAGAGAATTCCATGTTTTCTTAAATAAATCGTATGTTATTTATTTTCTTCTTACCTTTTCACTTATTATGGGTTTTTTCTTTTTTCCTTTATCCTTTTACACTTCCATTGGATTATTAAAATAGGGAAAAGCCTAAAATTCATTATTCAAGACATTTTTGCAAAGAAACCCAAGTTGTAAAACAATGCACACAATTTTTCAAGAAAACCCTTTTTTATTGAATAATTGCATTATAGTACAACCAAAATTGAGGTTATAACATAAATCTAGAAGACACTGCCAAACCTCTAGCTCAACTACTAGGAAAGTTAAATCATATGCTCAAGGAGGTTGTGAAGAAGGAGGTAATAAAATGAAGAGACACAAGAATCATATACCCTATAAGAGATAGCAATTGGGTTAGCCCAATTCATGTTGTACCAAAGAAAGGAGAAATGGCTATTGTAAGAGGAAAGAATGGAGACAAGGTGGCAACACAAACCATCACAAGTTGGAGTATGTGCATAGACTACCAGAAATTGAATGCTAATATAAGGAAGGACCAATTCCCACTACCCTTTATTGATTAGGTTTTAGAAATGTTAGCACATCATCATATTTCTACTTTTTGGATGGATATTTGGGATTTTATCAAGTACCGATCCACCTAGATGATCAAGAAAAGACTACTTTTACCTATATCTACAACACTATGATTTTAGAAGAACGACGTTTGGATTATTTAATGCACCCAAAACCTTCTAAAGATGCATGATTTCCATGTTGTCTAATTTCCTAGAAGATATAATGGAAGTTTTTATGGAGGACTTCTCTGTATACAGAATAAATTTTGATAGATGTCGCAAGAATCTTTCCCTAGTTTTGTATCACTATGAGGAAAAACACGTAGTCTTTAATTGGAAGAAATGTCATTTCCTGGCACATAATGGTATCGTGCTGGGGCATAAGATCTTTGAGGAAGGAATAGAGGTTGATCTAAGCAAAATCAAGGCTATATCTAAACTCCCACCCCCAAAATTAGTAATGGGAGTGAGAAGTTTCTTGGGACATTCTGCGTATTATAGAAGATTTTTTCAAGACTTCTTTAAAACAGCCAAACCCTTGTCTAACATGTTGATAAAGGATGTAGAGTTTTATTTTTCTAATAAATGCCTTGAAGCATTTAATGTCCTAAAGAATGCTTTGACTTCTGCCCCCATCCTGCAAGCTCTAGATAGGGAACTCCCATATGAAATCATGTGTGATGCCAATGATTATGCCATTGGGGCTGTTCTATGACAGAGGAAGGATAAGAAGCATCACACAATACGTTACTATTGGATCAAGGGCTCTAGAAGGGGGGGGGGGGTGTATAGAGCTTCACAAATCTCACAAAACAAATTAGACCACCAAATTATATTAAGTGCAGAATCTTAAACATATAGACAATTTGAGATCCTAACTAGAAAGCATAGTAAGGGTGAGAGACAAGGAAGAACATACACTTGGACAAGGTGGTTTAGAGTGGTTCTACACTTCAAACTAGAAGTGAGTCAATCCACTACCTAGAGGTGGTTAATCTCTAGGACTTTGCAATCTTGATACTCTTATATTTCGTCATAAGATTACAAGACAAAATCACATTCATCCAAGGACTTAATACCTCAAGCAAGGATCTTCAACCTACCGAAGGAACTTACCCACTTAAACCATGGAGTCTTCAGCCTTCAACAAGGACTTACCCACTCCACCTTCAAGTCTTTGACCTTCAAGGAATTACCTATCCTTCTTGAACGTCCGCCGTGCCTATCTCCTTCAGTTGGCAATCTGGAACACCATGCTTTCTTCAACCTTGAAGAACAATAACTCCTTCTACTTCACTTAGAGAAGATCTTCAACCTTTTCTTCAATAGGAAGGGGGGTAGGAAGATGGAGGTGGAGAGCTTTACATCAATACAAGGGGTAGGTCTCTTACAACATATCATAACTCACTCATACTCACGGATTTGACTTGAAGGTAGAGAGAGAAAGGGGCTCAAAGGTGTGTATCACTCTCAACTAAGAAAGAACCAAGCATATATGGAATGAGCAACCTTGGAATGAACTCCAAGTGGTCCTATTTATAGCTGGGGGTGCTCCTTTGAGTTGGGGGACACTTAGGGTCTAATTATAGCCTTTTTACCCAATGCAATAGATCTATTTTTTTTCCAAATAAGTCACCAACGGTCACAATCACTTTTTCTGCAACTTTCAGACAGTGCAATCGGTCGAGATTCAATAAAGGTAACTTGACCGATTGGGTAAAATACAAACCAAAATTTCAAACAATCGGTCGAGTTTGTCTTGGGAAAACTCGACCGATTAATGAAATTTGGATTTGGTCAGTAACCCGATTGGTCGAGTTCTATGAATGCACAACTTGACTGATGCACTCTTCAGAGAATTGATCCAGTAGATCGGTCGAGATTCCAACTCGACCGATCAACAACCTGTGATCAATTTTCTAAAGTGCATCAAAAGTGATTAAAACTTGGTGCAAAGTATCCCAATAAATTTTCTCATCTTATTTACAAGCCAATACATCAATACAAGTGATTACAAAAATATTCTAAGGTCATTTACATGGATTTCCTAAATTGTACACTTGTATAGCTTTTGACTTGAACTTGAGCAATTTAGGTCTTGAGTATTTTGATCCTTTTCATGTACCTAACACCTGAAATCAATCTTGAATGCACATATTAGATACATATGAATGGAATGGTTAAGTTAGTATCAAAATATGGACAATGTATAACCTCTATATCAACATTCTCCCCTTTTTTGACAATGACAAACCATTCCTCAAACATATTGAAAAGGATATAGAAGTTATACCTTTTCCTTGTGAATTTGGAGGATTCAAGATTTGAATAATGTGAATTGCTCCCCCTCAATCTATGCTTCCTCTAACCTACATAGTTAGTCTATCTACACAAAGAAATTGTAACATAAAAATACTATACAGTCCTTTGCAAGTCACATGATAAATCATAAAAATGAACAGGAAAAGGATCTCATAAGAAAGAAGCAGCAGTATGTCAATGAAAAAGCAATATGATTGAGTTTCAAGACATTGAAATTCTCTCCCCCTTTTGACATTATCAAAAAGTGGGGGGGGGGTAGAAGAGCACATAATCAGGTCTTCTCCAAACACAATCAAGCAGATAACCATACATGCAATATCATATCATACGTCAACCAGAGACGAAAGAAACATACAATCTCAGTCATAATCAAAATATGGTGAAACATGCACCAACTCATAATATATATTAGAGCAAAGAGCTAGAGTTCAAATCATATAGATGACAACTTATAAGCATGTCCTCATAAAAATAGCTACAAGCAAGAAGCGATGAAAAACTAAAGATAAAAGAGTACATCTCAGATAATGTGCCCAAATGTTTCTAATACAAAATAGCCTAGAAAGATACATATGATGAACATACTAGACTAAAAATGGAGAAACACCCTAGACATCTAAATTATCTATATCCACAACATCATCATCATCAGCTCCAGGCTCGTAGTCCTCATCTCCATCTGAAGGTGCAGCCGTAGTGCCTTCATCACTAGAATCAGCACCAGAACCATCACCATCATCAGGAGCATCCTCACCATCACCATCGTCGTCATCATCAACCTAAACATCATCAGCCTGGTCAGGCATCTCCTCATCTGCAGGAGGATCAAAACCATGACTGGTCCAATGAGCATTCTGCTCATCCCAAGTCATACCAAGAGCATAGAGCTCATTGGCCCGAGGAAAGGATGGAGCAGAGTCGCCAAGACTAGCAAGTAGGGTGGCCAAGGGGCCAACAGGCAACAGAAGATAGGCAGGAGTAGAACCACTATCAGCAAAGGGTGGAGGAGTAGCAGTAGGGGAAAGCTCAGGGGTAGGGTAGTAATGATAGTATGCATATGAAGCATAATCACTACCGGGGAAAGGCTGGTAGGTGGGGTAGGGGTGTTCAAAGGATATGTTCATGTTTGACATGATTGAACATAGTCCTGATGTAGGTGCTCCTGAACCTGTTGGTTGTATGCTTGTTGGTGCATCATGTATCCCATAAGGGTTTCACTGGATACACAAAGTGAAGCACAACTAGGTTGTGGAGGCTGAGGAGGTGGAGCTCGGGCACAAGAGGTAGGGGCTGCAGAGGCAAAGGTTGAGGGTGAAGCACCGGATGTGGTAGAGGAAAAAATAGGCACATACTTCTGAATCATGGTCTCACTGATACACACACCCTTCCTAGATAACTTGTAATGATAGTAAAAAAAGAGTGATTTCTCCGTGGCAAACTAAAACAAACCACATATCAGGGCTGAATAGGGTGGATGGGTTCCTCGAGTGTTTTTACCGATTTCAAAACAGGTCATATGGTGAAGGATGTATCTTGACCATTTGACTCAAATATTCTCAAGAAGACAATACATGATAACTGCAGTGTTCTCCACAATATCTATTAGATTTTTCTTCGGATGGATGTTGCAGTTGACCATTAAGGCAAGTATATGCTTCCTGAGATTGAGGGAGGAGGAGGAAAGGGTACTCTTCTTCTTGTATGGAACATCAGGTTTCTTCAAGTAGAGATGAATGTCATGGAGAGTGAGTTCATTCTGCTTGTAGAAACCTTCAGGATCCAAAAGATCAAAATACTCACTGTAATCCTTGCGCCAGGTATCATTTTCATCATCTACGGAAAAGAAGACATTAAGAATATGCTCAGAGATTTGAAAATACTTACCGACGATCATGGAAGTTAGGATTACTTGAGTATTTGGCTGGGGTACAAGGGTGTCATAATTCCAACGCAAGTTAGCATAGAATTCATGAACTACTTTTGTGCTTGTCATTGAATCATGAAAGCAGTCACACTCGACAACCAGAGAAGAGAGGAGTTGGACGGATAACAAATGAGCTACTTGGTCTATGACCGCTTGACGCCTAGGACTAGGGTCAAACAAAGCTCTAAAAGGGAAAGGACTCCTAGGAAGAAGGTCCTTATACCTATTTACAGCTTCTATTGAGACAAACGAGGTGTCATCAAAGGGAATCAAGCGATTAGACAAAGAAGATGAAGGATCATTTCTAGGGGTGGGTCTCTTTCTCCTATGGGAAGCCATGGAGGAAAAAAGAAGGAGGATAAGAGATCAAACGCACAAAGCAAGCCGTCAAAAATGTCCAAACACCACCAAAGAGTAATGGGGGAGGTCTAGGTCAACCTCTCTAGGTCGGGAAAGGGCTAGGATAGGGAAGGAAAGGGTTATGGTAGAGAGATTAGGGCTAGAAGAAGGGGAATCGGTCGGCTATTATCTAGTTGAGAGGGAGAATAGTCTGCCGAACCCACCTTAAGTTGACTCAGCCTACTGATCGGTCAAGTTTTGAGAGCCACAAACTTGACCGATTGGTCCATTTTAGAACAGCTCTCAGCCACGGATCGGTCGAGTTTGTCCTGGGGGAAACTCGACTGATGGTCAACCTGACCTAAAACCATCAAACTCAATTTCTAGCCATATGAATGCTAATTAAATTTATTTTTCAAGTCTATTATGTATTTTGAACATACTTAGGCACATATCACTCAACATTGGGTACTATTTTGCGATAATAATAAGAAATTCGAGAAATGCCCAAAGCAAGTGAAACTAAGCATGTCAACAAGCAAATTAAGCAAATTTTAGCAATTTGGCAAGCAAGGTGAGTAAAGCATGAGCAAGACATATAGGATAAAAACAACTAGCTAGATAACATGTCAACATCATCCATAGCAACAATGAGAAGTTTGGATCTAATAAACTTAAATTGCTTTCTAGCTAGAGGTTTAGTGAAAATGTCTGCCAACTGATTTTCTGTGTCCACATGCATGATATAAATATCCTTTTTGGCAATGTGATCATGAAGAAAATGATGGCGAACCTCTATATGTTTAGCTTTACTATGCAATATAGGATTATAAGAAAGATTGATTGTGCTAGTATAATCGCAATAGATAGGAGAAGCATCAAAATGTATGTTAAAGTATTGAAGCATTTGCTTCATCCATAGGACCTGGGTACAACAACTCCCCATTGCAATGTACTCAGCCTTGGTAGTTTATAATGCCACAGTGCTATGTTTCTTGGAAAACCAAGACACCAAGCATGGTCCTAGAAGGAAGCAAGTGCCACTTGTACACTTTCTAACAACCAAACAGCCCGCGTAATCCACATCACTATATGCTATAAGAGTAAAGTCCCTTGACTTAGGGTACCATAGACCAAAGTTTTGAGTTTTGTCTAAGTACCTCAAAATCCTCTTAACAACTATAAGATGTGATTTCCTAGGACTTGATTGAAAGTGAGCACACAAGCCAACACTAAACATAATATCAGGTATAGAGACAGTTAAATAAAGTAAACTTCCAATCATACATCTATAGAGCTTCTCATCTACCTTCTCACCTTTTTCATCTATATCAAATTTGGCGGTGTTGGACATGGGTGTATCCATAGGCTTCATGTTCTCCATTCCAAAGTGTCTGGGTAGTTCATTTGTGTACTTGCCTTGGTTGATGAAGTTTCCATCTTTGGTTTGCTTGATTTGGAAGCTGAGGAAAAAAGTCAAGTCACCCATCATGCTCATCTCGAACTCACTCTGCATAAGAGAACTAAACTCCTTGCAAAGATCAATATCAATTCTGCCAAAAATGATATCATCAACATAAATTTGAATGATACGAAAATTGCTAGAAGTGTGTTTTAGAAATAAAGTAGAATTGACTTTGCCCATGACATAGCCATTGTCCGAAAAAAAGTTTTTTAATTTCTTATACCAAGCTCGAAGTGCTTGTTTGAGTCCATAGAGAGCTTTTTGTACATGGTAAACAAGATTTGGTAGCTTGTCATTTTCAAATCCTGGAGGTTGAGCAACAAATACTTCCTCCTCGATTGTACCATTCAAAAACACACTTTTAACATCCATTTGATATAGTAAGAAATTTTTACAACTAGAAAAGGCAAGTAGCATTCTAATGGATTCAAGTCTAGCAACAGGAGCATAAGTTTCATCAAAACCAATACCTTCCTGTTTATTGTAGCCTTGTGCCACTAACCTTGCTTTGTTCCTTACCAATTTACCTTTTTCATCAAGCTTATTGCGGCAGACCCACTTGGAGCCAATTATTTTTCTGTCACATGGTCTTAGCACTAAAGTCCACACTCTGTTCTTCTCGAATTGCTCTAGTTCCTCCTGCATGGCTAGGATCCACTCATCATCTCCAAGAGCTTCCTTGATGTTCTTTGGCTCTAGCTGTGAGATGAAGGCACTGTATGCTTATTTTTTTTTGTAGGCAGCTCGTGTCTTCACTCTCTCAAATGGGTTGCCAATGATTAGCTCTTTGGGATGATTCTTTGCAAAGCGAGGAGTGGGATATGTCTTCTCTTCATCTTCAGCTTCAACCACCTACTTACCTTTGTTGTCAATGTTGAGTTCTTTCAAGATAGGAATTAAGTAATCTGCAACATCATTATTTAACAACATTCTTACCAACAGAAAGGTTAGTTTCAATAAACTTGACATTTATAGATTCTTCAATTTTAGATGGTTCAATATTGAAAACTCTATAAGCCCTGCTTGTAGTGCTATAGCCTAGGAAGAAAGCCTTGTATGATTTTGGATCAAACTTGTCGAGAGAATCCTTCATGTTTAAAACAAAACAAGGACACCCGAAAACGTGAAAGAAATCAATGGATGGCTTTCTACCATGCCATAATTCTTAGGGGGTTTTCTTTAAAGAAGGTTGTGTAAAAACTCAGTTCTGCACAAAACATGAGGTGCTAACAGCTTCAGCCCAAAACTTCGTAGGATTCTAGAAGCATGGTCCTAGCCATCTCCTGTAGCGACCTATTCTTTCTCTCTACTACCCCATTTTGTTGAGGTGTACGAGGAGAAGAGAAAATATGCGAGTAACTGGATTTTTCACAAAAATGCTCAAAAAGATCATTTTCAAACTCTCCCCCATGGTCACTGCAGATAGAAACAATCCGACAAGAAGCTTCATTTCCAACCCATTCACAAAAGCTCGATAAAACATCAAGAGTATCACTTTTTGAAATGAGAAAGAAAGTCCAAGAATAGCGAGGGAAATCATCGACAATCACAAGACAATACTTGGAACCACGAAGCGTTTGAGTTCTCATAGGTCCAAATAGATTAATATGAAGAAGCTCAAGAGCTCTTTTGGTACTAAGGACTCCTTTGGACTTGAAGGAGGACTTGGTTTGCTTTCCATACGTGCAAGGTTGGCATTCCTCATCCTTTTCAAAATCCAATTTAGGAAGTTCTCTAACCAATTCGTTTTTGCTCAATTTCTACATTTGATGCATATTCACATAACTGACGATGCCAAAGAGAAATTCCATTTTTATCCACAACCAAGCATCTATCAAGTACGGGCTTTTGAGCATCAAGAAAAATAACATATAAATTTCCATTTCTAGTTCCCTTATATATGACATTGTAAGTGAGGGAATCTAGAAGCAAACATTGTAAAGAAGTAAATAGAACAAGATATCCATTATCATAAAGTTGGCTTAGACTTATCAAATTGTGATGTAGGCCATCAACAAGCAAAACATTTTTTTATACAAAGCTCGTTGCCTACATCACCCCCACCTATTCCCTTACCCTTTTTGTTGTCCCCAAAGGTCACCAATCCTCCTTTCTTTTTCATGAATTTATTGAAATGGCTGATTTCACCTGTCATATGCTTTGAACAACCACTATCAACAACCCACCTTCTTTTGACCTACATGAAAGAAGGATGTCGGTGCCCAACTCAAACCTTGGGATCTGGGGTTAGCTTGGGGACCCATTTCATCTTTGGGTTGGTCCCCTTTGGCTTGTAAGGATAATAAGTAGAGTAATGATCATCACATTTATAATGAACACATACCATAGGGTTCTTAGAGTCGGAAGTCTCTCCATGGAAGAAAGTAGGTTCCACACTCTACTTCTTACCCTTACTCTTATTCTTGTTCTTACCCTTAGGAGTAGTCCCAATCATATCCTAAACCACTAGTACCAATTTGTTTGGTAGAGTGTTCTAGGAAAACATTAAGGGATTTCTTTCTCATAAGAAACTTTTGCAAAGAAGCTCTTAATTTAGCATTATTATCACTAAGGTTAATGACAACAGAAGATAAACTAGCAAGATCATCTCTAGCATGCAATAGTTCGGCCTCTAAATAGAGGGATTTAGTATGAAAAGACTCACATTCTAAAGCAATGCTAGCTACCTCATTACTTTGCAAAATAGGTCTAGATTATAGATCATTAACTTGAGCAAGCAACTTAGTCTTTTCAGATTTAAGCAAAAGAATTTCCTTTTGATAGGCATGAGTTTCTTGCTTCCTAGCTTCACCAATGAGATTAAGTTCTACATTTTAAATTTTAAGAACATCTATCTCATCTAGGCATTTTTGGTTTTCTTCATTAAGAGTAGCAATGGTCTTAAGGTAGACACCATTCTGAACTTCAACTCTATTGTATTGGATCTCAAGATCAAGAAATTGCCCTTGTAAGGTATCAATACTATCAAGGTGCAACTTTTCATTTTGATCAAGAATCTCAATCTTAGCATAATTATCATCTATTATCTTACCTCTCATAATTTAGTATCTCAAGTCAGCGGGAGGCAATTGTGAGCGTCTGCGTGCGGCTAGGGCTTCCGCTCCCTTCAAGCTCGGGGGAGGAGGCCGACGGCCGGTGTGCGGCTACCTCGCTCCCCCTGGGCTTCCGTCTTCAACCTTGCTCCTGCTGGTCTCTGTCCTCGGATCTAGTTGGTCGCTGCTTCCTCGCTTCACTCCTTCCCTTGTCCTTGCTGGATGGCGTCCCAGATCTAGATCTGGTTCGTGGTCTCTTAGGTGCGAGGAGGTGTCCCGGAGCGTGGCTTTGTTTCCTGGTGTCAGCATCGTTCTTCAGTGTGAGAAGGTATCTTTGTCTAGTTTTCTGGAATGTTGTTCTCCGTGGGTGTGGTTGTTGTTTCTTCCCCTTCTTGCTTTCTGTTTGTGGGTCTGTTCGGTTTGGTTGTAGTCGTAGGTTTGGGGGGTTGTTCTTTGCGTTTGCTTTGTGTTGTTTTTCTTTCGGTATTCACCTGTCTAGGTTTTTGGTGTCCTGTGTCATCGTCGTGGGCGGACAGGGAGCGGGAGCCCTTAGTGCTTTAGGCAGAGGAGGAGGAAGCTGGGTTTTGTGCTTCGTGCGGGTCTTCCGATCCCTGCTCATAGTGGTGGTCAGGAGTGGTGGTGGGGTTCCCGACACCCTCTACCCCACATAGTTGTACTTGTATGAGCCATCGTTCCTTCATATATGCACAGTTGGGGTCTGGCCTCCTTCTTGGGTCTCCTGGTTGGTGCACTCCTAGTGCTCGACGTTTGTCCTGTGCTTGTTTTTCCTCTTGTTTTCTTAGTCAGTAGTTGTGTCTCTTGTCCAGTTTGTGGGGTGTTGAGTTTGTGTTGGTTCTTGGTGGTCAAGCTCTTTTTCAGGTGACCATTCATTTTCTTCATGATGGTAATATCTTCCAACAGCTATGCAAACTTCTATCCCGATGTACTCATAGGCTCTTGTAGATTGACGAATTCCATCCCAGATAGCTGTTTGAGACAGCCAATACAAGAGGTGGATGGAGCAAAAGTGTACCTTTCACATCCCAATCTGAGCCTTGTGCTATGTCTTTCTGCAATAGGAGTTGTTGCTTGGTTATTTGTTCTGAGATGTCTATCTTGTAGATGCCGTATGGCTTACTTTTAATGATATTGAGCTATTTAAAAAAAATCTCACCTAACCTTTTCTTTTTAGATTTGCATTTAGTAAAAGATGACCGACAAGCATTAAGCATATCAATAGGAGTTTTTGTAGAAAACTAATGCAAATTGACTTCACGTACCTCACTTACCTCACTTACCTCACCTACATCTTCACTTGTAGAGACCATGAGAGCAATGGCATTCTCCATCTTCAGAGCTTGAAGAACTTGAGGAAGACTCCTCCCAAGTTGCATGAGCTGCATCTTTGCTTCTTCTTTATTTCTTCTTCTATCTCTTATATTTGCCTTCTCTCTTATACTCCTTGTCTTTCTTGTGGCTTCTCTTTTTGGCCTTGGGACAATCACTCTTGTAATGGCCCTTTTGGCCACATTCATAGCTTCTAGGAGTTGATGAAGAAGGCTTCCCCTTGAAGTGTTTGCCCTTGGAGTAGTTTGCTTCATGCTCATTTAGGCCTTCATCTTGACTTGAGGAAGGAGTAGGAGACTTGAGAGTAAGTTGTTGCTGCCGAACCATCTCTTCAATTTGAGCTTTGAAGGCTGTGTCCTTGATCTTATTGAACTATTTCTCTTCTCACTTTTCTTCTTCTTACTTATCTAGCCTTGTCTCATGAGCATGAAGGTTGCCAACCAGCTCCTCGGTTGAAAGTTTACTAAGCTTGTACACTTCTTCAATGGATGTAACCTTGGGCTCCCATCTCTTTGGAAGAGATCTTAAGATCTTGTAGTTGATTGTGCCTTTGTCCGTCACACTACCAAGGGCAACCAATCCAATTTAGGAAGTCCTATAACCAATTCCTTTTTACCCTCATCAATGGCGGACTACGCTTACGTGCAGGAGATCGAGCAAGAGGAAGTCTGGTGCTCAACCCTGAGCTGTGTTGTCACCAAACCTTTGGTGCAGGGGTGACATACAATAGCCTTGCACCTAGTCATGGCGCCTGAAGAAGGCTGCTGCACGCGGGAGTAACTGGAGTTGCGGCGGTTGACGCGGCGCTGTGGGCGCAGAGACGTGATCACACAAGAAGGAAGGAGATAGAGTCAAATGACTCATATACCCCTGTGTGAACACTCAAGAAATGGGGGCACGAATGTCCTTTACCTAACCTGGCCAACCCGACAAAAAGAAAACAAGTAAGTGCTGATGTGGCAACTTCCTATTGGCTCAGATATCTTTATTTTGCAAATATTCTAGTAAATGTTGGGTAGCTCGGATGGTTACACATAAAATATGAATTTTTCTCAGAAAAACGAGAGGAATCCAATAAAAATAGTTTTAGAGGCTAAATTCCTCTTGGAATTCTAAAAGTAATGGAGATTATCAACTTTAATGCTTTAATGTTTAGAGAACCCTATTTTGAGATGAATAATATATTTAGAAGGGTTTAATGGATGATTAAAGTTGGTATTAGCCTGTTAATCATGAAGAGATACATTAAGAACAAAAAGGATGGACTTTGTACGTAATTCATTTAATTTAGAGTTTATGTGCATAAATATGCTTTAATGGACCTTGAAACCCTAATGTTCACAAATTCGACTCTTTTTTTTGGGTCCAAAAAGCGTGTTACTGTATTACCAAAAATTTGGACACAAGAGTTTGTGCCCTCATTACAACCCTGGATGAAGACATCCAAACAACCAGAGAAACAATCTAACACATGCTACATAGTAGCCATCTACCTAGATAAAGGAAGAGGACAAACCCACAATACAAACTCAAGAGAAAATAGAGAAACTGAAACGACTATCCAAACTACACATGCCGACACTGGCAATAAATTCAACCTTTGAAATTGTGGCAACATGGGCAGCCAAATCATCACTTCAGCAACCTGGTAAACTCAGGAGCGATAAAGCAGGAGCCTCCACTACTATCATCTGTGTCTTCAAGTTTTTAGCAAGCATACATCGAATGCTTCTGTTTGCACAGCAGCACCCCACAATCACCCGAAGGGTGAGCATGCATATCATACAACACCTTGAAGGTGTTCTATCCCAGCTATAGCAGAGGAGTCAGGAATAGTACATGGACCTTCCATTTGCTGACTAGCGATTAATGTCCTTGAACTAGGCATCTACTGTTCCACCACTGGCATTTGAATCATTTCCTAAATGTGTGAGGTCCAAGTAGGAGTCCAGGCCCTCTTCATCGGTTTCCAATCAACAGAATACTCAATCCCTGTGAAGCTCGACTCCACTCAACAGCTGCAAGAAACAGGATAGGAAGAGCACGCTCCTCCCTCTGAACCCAAACCCACAAAAAACCCATGTATCCACATCCACAGAGACCCCTCGTCGAACACCTTGAGGGAGTTCGAAACTCATAGATGTGAAGACACAGCAGGGGGAACTTGGAAGGAGCCACCCTGCCATCGACCCCTAGCCTGTACCCAGAAATCATGAGAAGGCCACGACTCCAAATGAATCCATCATCACTGTGGCGAGGAAGGTCAGCACCGGAACCACCAGGATGCGACATCGACCCAGCAGACCCGCAAGGGGGCACCTCGCCGCAGCGGCGAGCAGCCAGAGATGAGAGTCGCCGGTGTAGCAGTGAGCCCTACTCCCATCAGCCTTCGGGCGTCCGACAACAGGAAGGCGGAGGACAGACGCAGCGTACAATCAGCTGGGTCCAGACTGAGGACCTCCCTCTGCTGAGGCATGACACCCCCGATCCGAAAAACGTCATCAAGAAGAGAATAGAAGAGAAGTGCCGCTGGTAGGCTCGGAGAGGCGGATTCAGAGAAGACGCAACGCCGCCGAAGCAGTGGACGAGGAAGAGGCCAGCACGGGGAGAAGGAGAAGAAAGAGGTCAAAGAAACCCCTTACTCCGCGGATCGATCGAGAAAAAGCCTGATCCAGTACGGCGGCGCCCTCCGTCCGTCCCTATAAATGGCAGGAGTCGACTAGGTCAAAGAAGCCACGAACAACCTGGATCCAATCTTCAAGATGCTCAACCCGCCTTTCCCTTTGCCAAGCCATGAACGACCTCAGGCGAGCAACCAGGAGGACTCCGATTCTCTTCGATCCGTAGCTACCTACAGTCGTGAAGCCCCGCGAAGACGATGAATGCCAGGGGGAGGAAAATGCTAACCAACGCATCCTCCCCCCAGCGGTAGCCGCCGAGGTTTCTAGAGAGAGGGCAGAGCAGAACCCTAGAGGGAGAAAGAAGAAGCGCCCTCTAAATATTCAACCAAATTCGATTCTTAATAGCTTTAATCATTCAAAGTAGTGAATAAAGATAAGATATAATGATTCTAAGCTATTTCAAGTACAAAAGTTCCTAATTGTGGATAAATACCCTAAATGTAGAAATTAGGGTTTTCTTATGGATAAAAGGTAGAATTAATGATAAATAACATTCATATGTGAATTAGACCATAATGAACTATGAATTGAGGATAAATGAGCATAATGACTTTGTCATATATTGAAAAGGATAAAAATGGTAGCATTAATGTAAAAGAATCTTAATGGACTTAATTGATGGGTATTTGTGCATTAATCTGGAATTAAGGTTATGTGTTTGTAAAAGGTAACCTTAATAAATTTTGTGAAGGATAGATGAGAAAATTAGGGTTTAAAAAGAGTAAAGGGAAGTAAAACCCTAATTGCAAAGTAAACCCTAAAAAGAGGAAGAAACCCTAAAAAGGAATAGAAACCATAAGTAGCAAGATGGTTTGGATAGTTTTTGATAAAAAGCAATTGGATGTATATTTCAGGATTGAACTATGAACTTGCTTGATTATGCATCACTTGCTTGTTTGGACTATTCCTGCATCTGAGTCTGCGTAACAGGTATGTGGTTACGCTTATGATTACCCCGCATTAGTTTTTCGAGGATTTTGTTGATGTTTCCATCGTGGCTTGAATTAAACTGTTGGATGAATTTAATTCTTGCAAATTATAATGTGGATATGACTATCACCTAAGATATGTGCCTACTAGCTCTGATCCTAGTCCCCTCTATAGCTGAATCGATTGACCTAGTACATGGCTACCGATGGGGTAGGTCCATCAGGTCATTGAATGACTTAGTACATGGCTACCAATGGGGTAGGACCATCAAGTCACCATGAGTCAGGGATTGGGCTACCTTTGGGTAGGGCCAAGCGACTCCATAACCCTAGGTATTGGCTACCTGTGTGGTAGGGCCATGGGGGTAAGGATCTACCATATGAGAGAGGTAGTATCCATGTCCACTGTAGGGACAACATAGAGATAGGGGATATGTAAGGATTGAGTAGTATTGCTTAAAGCGTAATCTTGGATGTTAAATGATATTTGGATGACTACAGGGTTATTATAGTTTCAGGATTATTGTTTCCCCCACATACCAGCTTCTTGCTAACTGACGTTTTGTTTGTCGGCGTTTTAGGTACAAATGAAAAGAACAAATAGTAAAGTGGCATATGTGGAATCAAATGAGAATTAACGTGCACATGAGGATTAGTTAGATTAGTATCTTCATGGATAGAAGTTTAAAAATCCCAGTTTTTAAAAGGTATGCAAAGTTTTATTTGATACCCGTTTTCAGTTTAGTTGGTAAAATTTATTAATTGTTATTGATTATTTGTCGAACCTTTGATCCATGGTATTGGTTAATGGCTATGACCTTTCAGTCTCCCTTAATTGAGGTTACCGGGAGGCGGGGTCATTACATTTGATATCAGAGCATAGGTTCCTCACTTAATCTTTAATAATGATTAAATTTTACAAATTCCATAGAACCGAGGGAGTTATTAGAGGACTGTCCGAAAGACTGAGGTGTCTAGAAAAGGATCATGTCTGGGGGCTGGCAATATTTTCCTCCGCACCGCTAGTCAGAATACAAGGACTCCCAGATTGTGTGACTGCCTGGCCGATGTCTTGGGATATGACTTGAAATAAGATACCTTTAGGACTCTCTCATATTGTTCATCCCTTCTCAACTCAAATTCTGTTAAGGACCTTAAGGATTAGGGTTTTCTCTCTCCTCCTCACCCTATTGAGGTATGGGTAAGGATAATAAGGTCTAAGGAATCCTCCATCCAATTAATGAAAAGTATGTAAATAAAATGTCATGGACAAAAGCTTAATAGATTAAGCACAAACTAAGGAATAGATACATGCTTAGGTCATATGACATGAGTTGTCATTGCTCTCAGGAGAGACTTGTGGATAGAACTCCTTGTAAGGAGGATGAGTAGAGAGAGTTAGTCTTGGAGGTAGAGACCTCCATTAAAAGTAAAGACCTAGCACATCCTTTGAGGATGATGTTAACCCTAACCCTAAGTGAAGATGAGAGAGAGTGAGATGACATGATGAGTTAGATGTCATGGTAGACCAGGTGTTTGGATAGGCATGCCTTGGATGCCATATGATCCATGAGAAGTTGATAACCGAGTACCTTTAGCAACCCAACCCTGGGAAGGGTCGTGCATGTTGGAGCAAAGGATAGCTCCTCCTATGATGAGGTTAGTGAAGAACCTATAGAAACCATATGTGCTTATGTGAGTAGGGCATAACATGCACCCAGAGTACGTCAGTAGTGCATGTAGTAGGTTGAAACCCTAGCCAGGAGAGTATGATGGATAGCTTATGAGATAAGCGTAAAGAGATATGGATGATCTTGAGAAACATAATAGGCTTCACCCACGTAGAGGTATGCTTGTGAGCTTGATCCTTCATGGAGAGAGGACCTCTAGTAGTATGGCTGGATGTGGAGTTAGCTCTATAGAGAGAAAGCAGGACCACAACAAGGAGGTTGGAAGCCTAAAACCCCGAGATATGAGGAACAATGGGGAGTTGAGGATGATGCGACCTAAGTGGATGATAGTGGTTGCCTTATGCTTGACCCCTGGAGGCTGATGATATCTTGGTTGCCTTTAGAGGAACCAAACCCTAGAGAGAGGATAATGCTTCCGGTACCTATGTGCCTTTGGTATAGTGGTTACCTGCTGAGATGAGACAAAGAGTGCATTAGACCCTGAGGAGGTTTAAGTAACCAGTTGTGAGGCATTATACCTAGTTGGTTGTCCTTGAGGAGGACTCAACTCTGGGGTGTTGCTCATATAAAAGGATCATGGGAATACATGACATACCTTGAACATGCTTGATTCATGGTTAAGAGATTGAGCATGCAGTTGGATACCCAAAGGAGAAGCTAGGGTTTCTAGGCCTAAGAGGGGAAGCAGTGTATCCGATGCTCATAATGAGACTGGAGTCTCTATAGTTTAGAGCATGGTACTCCTCATGTGTAGAGGAAAAGGAAACCCCTTAAGTTAAGGGTATGTTTGATGAACCCCTCACAACTAAGTTGGTCTAATGATTGAGGATGAGGACAAGTATGACCTAACATGGTTTAGTAGGTGGTCTGCTTGCTGCTTAGTATCTTGCTAGGGCTAAGCATGCTCATGTAGATGCAGACCCTAAACATAAGGAAGGTTGTGACCTTGTTGTCAAGAGTTGTAGTTTCCTCCCATCCTGGGAGAGGGACCCTTTTGTAGGGTGCATACCAGTTTTGTTGGTTTTGAGGTAACCTAAAGAGGTTTCATAGGATCTTGAGAAGCTAAGTGAAAAGTACATGGTATGAGAATGAACCTGTAGACCCATGGATAACCATCTCTAAGTGCATGTGGATGTGTTACCATGGAGGTAACCGGTATGGGACCTGACCAAGGTAGGCAGGTTGCCATGACCCCTATGAAGGGATGAAAGTCAGTCATGAATGTAGAGAGAGATGATGAAGGCTTGGGTAAGGTTCTAAGCTAGACATGTAATATAATGGAATCCTAAGTCTATCCTAGGGTCAGGTGGGGATAAGACCGATGGAAGTAGGAGTTGCCTAATTCCCTAGTTGCACATGACCATAGGATCGGGAGGAAACATCTATCATTGTCTGAGGGCCATGGGTTAGGAGATTGATCACCTTCATGAATTCATGGGACCCAAAAGGCAGACGAGTAGGGCACTCTATGGATGCATAAGGGAAGAGGGATGACCCCAAAAGTGCCGGCACCCTATAGACCTAGAGGAGATGACCAAGGATTGTGTAGTAACCCAAGTAGGTTTGAGACCAGTTTTCCATGGAGGTAATTTTGATATTATGATGTTTGTGATGTAAAGACATGTGTGGCACATTTCAACTTAGATTCAAAGGTGTACTGGAAATGTGGGATATACCATCTCTACTCTTGGAACAGGAAGAACTTTGTGTTTGGATGGCCGCCAAATGCTTATTTCCTCTTGTTATGAGAGGGAGAGATGGGACAATATGCATGCCATACACCAAGGATAAAAGATGATGTGAGTAGGAACGTTGCTACGAGGTATGAGGACAGAGATGATAACATACTTTGGTGGAGTGAATGATACATGGATGGTTTGCAAACAATAAAAGGAATAAGGTAGTCATCTGATAAGGATGCTTTTAGCATAAGCTACAAGTAACTTGCAAGTTATGCAAGGTGGAGTTTGATCACCATGAGGATGAGCTCAGAGTCTCTTGATGAAAACAAACTTAGAGTTTGAGATGAGATGATAAGTGGAATACATGGAGGTGTATGTCTTCAACATTACCTAACACCTAAGGATAAAAAGTGGTAAAGAATGCTCTGGTTGAGATATAGCTGACTAGTTTAGTTGGAAGATAGAAGAAGTTGAGGTTGCTAGGCTAACCATAAGTTGAGAAAAAGAGATAAGTTTGGCTAACACTCAGATGTATCAATAGCGGTTAATCAAGTAAATGATTGTTTGGTTAGCCAACCTAGTCCGTGATATAATGAATGGATGGTGATAGAACCTCAGATACATTTCTTTGGATAGGAAGGTAATAAAACCCCAATGAGAGTGGTTTAGGGTTTCTGAGGAATCGATCTTGAGAAATCATGACATACCGGAAATCATGATTTTAAGATCACCGAACACCGTGATACTAGAAATATAGTAAGTGATAGTAGTACTTGGGATGCTTAATATGGAGTTGCATGTGACAGGTAACCATGAAATCTAGGGGTGAAGGACGAACACCAGTAACCCAGTTCTTTGACTTTAAGGTTAAAGAATCAATGAGAAGGAATGGGAGTTCACCACTATGGGTGTGGTGGTAAGTCTTCCTTAGACCATAGAAGGTCAAGATGCAATATGGGTTATGGTAGATCGCCCTACCTAGATGACATGAGAAGGAAAGGAGTGCTATCAAGGGACATATTTAGTTGAACTACACGTGAGAGAGATGGTTCAACTACACCATGATGCGAGTTCAAAAGTTCTTGAGTATGACCTAGAGGTTCACTTCCATAAAGTGGAAGTAGGAACATGAAGAACTCGGTGTCAGTACCGCTTATCACCCCTAACTAATGGTTAGTATGATCCAGACTAGAGGGTTTGATGAGAGCATGTGTGCTCATTTAGGGTGATACATAGAGACAGTTCTTGTCCTTTATAAGATGTGATGTTAACCACCATAGCCTTTATCAGGATGTAAGAAGTTCTATACAGAGGTTGTCAATCACCACTTCATTAAGATGATGTTGGTGAAGGAGGCCTCACGAAGGTCAGAAAAGAACCACAATGTGTGCAGATGAAGTCGCTTTGATCGTGTAATGGCTGAGAGAGAGCCCAGTGGTGACATGAGTCATGAGATGATGCAAAGGAGACTGACATGCAATTCACTGTGGGAGAATATGTGATGTGAAAATCCGACCCCTCTAAGATACAGTTGAGAAAGCTAAGTCCCCGATATATGGGTCCATTTGAGATGGATTGGTGGAGAAGGTTGTGTATATCCTTACCCCTCAGGATAACATGATGTATAATGTGTTCCAGGAGTCAGATCTATAACACTATGTGAGGTAACCAAGCCATGTGCTGAGCCCTGAACCTATTCAGATTTTGAGAGGCTGAAGTGTCCTGAGTCACCTATGAGGATATGGTATACCAAGGTAAGAAAGAACTCATATGGAAGAATATGAGATGATGAAGGTTCTTGGGAAGCACCTTGGAAAGGGGGAAGCCACATGGGAGCCCTGATTGACATAAGAAAGGCTTATCATGAATTGTTTGTTTTCTTGATGGAATTTTGAGGACAAAATTCTTATAAGAGGAGAAGGATGTTCAACCCCAATTTTTGGGTTAATTTGGAGAGAAATATAATTTCTCATATTAATGATATTTAGACAAATAAGGATGAATGAATTTCGTTTACAATAGCCTTGATGATTGTGTTGTGGGCTTTATGTGCTATTGGGCCCAATAATAAGGAAATTCGATTAGTAAATGAATAATTGAGTTTTTGATAAAAGAAAGATGTGGAAACCTCTAGAAGGCAAAAGAATGTAATCCAAAGGTGGATTTAGTGCCTCATGGGTTCCTTGGGTCCCAAGGAATCCAAAGGAGCAAAGAAAATGCAATAAGAAAAGAAAAGATCAATTAAGTATCTCTTTATTAAGAAAGAAATTGAAAACAATGGTAAAATGTGGAAAACAAGTGGAAAGAGGTATATTTGAGTTAGCCTTGGTGGAATTTAGGAACACCAATGAGGAAAATAAAAGAGAAATAAAGAGAAATTCTCAAAAAGAACTATTTTAATAAGAAATAATGCATATAGATGCATCTAGAAGGATAATGAGTATCCAATAAAAAGGATTTCGAAATCTTAGGATTCCTTGAGGTCCAAGGAGTCTAAGATACCAAGATAACAGTTTAAGAAAGAGAAAATAACCATTAAATAAGATTCATAAAAGGATAACTTGCTTATGAAGAAAAGTCTCTCATATTTTTGAAATTGGGAACACAATGGTTTAACCGAGATCCAATAATGGAAAAGGAGTAAATAGTTAAATAATGCACTTATTATAAGTGGACGTAAAAGTTTAAAAACTAAGATTCTTGGATGGTCATGTTTTGGGAATATAATTAAATTACCTTCTATTACTAACAAATGATCATAATCTGCCTCTCCCCAACAAAAAGTTTTGGGAAACTACCATCCATCTCGCTATCCCCTTAACCATCCTCCTCCCATCTCTATGAGTTATGTATATAAGGAGTATTAGGGGAACATTAGCCTTGACTGAGAACAACCCCTTCTCCCACCTTGGTAACCCTAGGGTGCGATGGTGTGAAGACCACTGGCGGGCCTAACAGAAAACCCAAAGGAGGTCAGGTTCTGACGCTACTGTGGCCTTGGGTTTAGTGCACGCCTGCGTTTAGGCGGACATAGAAGCATGCGAGGATGATACACATGGTACCATGGACGACCAGGGCACACCGTTGTAGTGAAGGAAGTCGACCATGGATCCACGCTATCCTCCATGGCGACGTGGTCTTCTTCTATAGAGGTTTGGGAAATGAGAGGAGCCGAAGGTGGTGGTGGTGGTATGGAGCGGCGAGGGGCAGAACGCTCCTTGGCACTCCCGGCAACGCTAGCCATGACAACTGGAGCCCTCATCAATGGAGGACTACGCTTACGTGCAAGAGATCAAGCAAGAGGAAGTCTGGTGCTCAGCTCTGAGCTGCGTTGTCACCAAACCTTTGGTTCGGGGGCGACCTGCAATGGCCTTGCACCTAGTCATGGCGCCTGAAGAAGGCTGCTGCATGCGGGAGTACCTGGAGCCGTGACGGTCGACATGACGCTGTGGGTGCAGAGACGCGATCGCACAAGAAGGAATGAGATAGAGTCAAATGACTCATATACCCCTGTGTGAACACTCAAGAAACGGGGGCACGGACGTCCTTTACCTAACCTGGCCGACCCGACAAAAAGAAAACAAGTAAGTGCTGATGTGGCAACTTCCTATTGGCTCAGATATCTTTATTTTGTAAATATTCTAGTAAATGTTGGGTAGCTCGGATGGTTACACATAAAATATGAATTTTGCTCAGAAAATGAGAGGAATCCAATAAAAATAGTTTTAGAGGCTAATTCCTCTTGAAATTCTAAAAGTAATGGAGATTATTAACTTTAATGCTTTAATGTTTAAAGAACCCTATTTTGAGATGAATAATATATTTAGAAGGGTTTAATGAATGATTAAAGTTGGTATTAGCCTGTTAATCATGAAGAGATACATTAAGAACAAAAAGGATGGACTTTGCACGTAATTCATTTAATTTAGAGTTTATGTGCATAAATATGCTTTAATGGGCCTTGAAACCTTAATGTTGGAAAATTCGACTCTTAATAGATTTAATCATTCAAAGTAGTGAATAAAGATAAGGTATAATGATTCTAATCTATTTCGAGTATAAAAGTTCCTAATTGTGGATAAATACCCTTAATGTAGAAATTAGGGTTTTCTATTGGATAAAAGGTAGAATTAATGATAAATAATGTTCATATGTGAATTAGACCATAATGAACTATGAATTGAGGATAAATGAGCATAATGACTTTGCAATAGATTGAAAAGGATAAAAATGGTAGCTTTAATGTAAAAGAAGCTTAATGGACTTAATTGATGGTTATTTGTGCATTAATCTGGAATTAAGGTTATGTGTTTATAAAAGGTAACCTTGATAACTTTCGTGAAGGATAGATGAGAAAATTAGGGTTTAAAAAGAGTAAAGGGAAGTAAAACCCTAATTGCAAAGTAAACCCTAAAAAGAGGAAGAAACCCTAAAAGGAATAGAAACCATAAGTAGCAAGATGGTTTGGATAGTTTTTGATAAAAATGAATTGGATGTATATTTCAGGATTGAACTGTGTACTTTCTTGATTCTGGATTACTTGCTTGTTTGGACTATTCCTGCATCTGAGTCTGCATAACAGGTATGTGGTTACACTTATGATTAGCTCACATTAGTTTTTCGAGGATTTTGTCGATGTTTCCATCGTGGCTTGAATTAAACTATTGGATGAATTTAATTCTTGCAAATTATAATGTGCATATGACTATCACCTAAGATATGTGCCTACTAGCTCTGATCCTAGTCCCCTCTGTAGCTGAATAGATTGACCTAGTACATGGCTACCGATGGGGTAGGTCCATCAGTTCATTGAATGACTTAGTACATGGCTACCAATGGGGTAGGACCATCAAGTCACCATGAGTCAGGGATTGGGCTACCTTTGGGTAGGGCCAAGCGACTCCATAACCCTAGGTATTGGCTACCTGTATGGTAGGGCCATGGGGGTAAGGATCTACCATATGAGAGAGGTAGTATCCATGTCCACTGCAGGGACAACATAGAGATAGGGGATAACTAAGGATTGAGTAATATTGCTTAAAGCATAATCTTGGATGTTAAATGATATTTGGATGACTACAATGTTATTATAGTTACATGATTATTGTTTCCCCCACATAGAATCTTCTTGCTGACCGACGTTTTATTTGTCGGCGTTTTAGGTACAAATGAAAAGAACAAACAATAAAGTGGCATATGTGGAATCAAATGAGAATTAACGTGCACATGAGGATTAGTTAGATTAGTATCTTCATGGATAGAAGTTTAAAAATCCCTTTTTTTAAAAGGTATGCAAAGTATACCAGTTTTCAGTTTAGTTGGTAAAATTTATTAATTGTTATTGATTATTTGTCGAACCTTTGATCCGGGGTAATGGTTAACGACTCTGACCTTTCGATCTCCCTTAATTGTGGGTTACCGGGAGGTGGGGTCATTACAATTAGTGTCTCAGATGTATTGATGGATGACATTTGCTGATGTCTCGAGCACAAATCGTTCGGAGTTGGTAGTACCAACTGTTGTCGTGTATCGGTACTACTGACTACTCGATGAAGGTCACATCAACCGTTGGATGTGGCGCACATAAATTGCTGATGTCATGAGTTGGTACTATCAACCTTTCAGTCGGTAGTACCGAGTTGGCAAATTTTCTCGATATTCTCGAAATTTCATATCGGTATCTTGAACCTGGAAGCACCAATAAGTCGGTAGTACCACCTTAGATGTCAATACTACCGAGTGCTTATCAGATAAGTGCTAAAAAATCTTTAGAGACTCGACGATATTGACTGGTCTGGTCGGTAGTACTGAGTCTGTCTTTCTTTTACGGATGACTCCCAGATGTGAATTTGGTACTACCGACTTGGGGACTTGGTAGTACCGACTCTGTATGATATGCACACTCCAACAAACGAGTCAAGGTACCTCTTTTCATGAAATAAAAATGAAACAAAAATTAAAAATCTAAACTAAATAGAAACAAATAGAAATGAAGGTTGGGTTGCCTCCCAAAAAGTGCCATTGTTTAACGTCTTAGACTAGACGTTCCTAAGAGCAAGAATCTACTGAATTGCCATGAGTTGCACTTCTTCTATTCTTGGCTCTACTTCACCACAAAAATAATGTTTCAATCTCTGGCCATTAACAAGGAATGGCCTAGTCCCATATAGAATCTTCACAACACCATGGGGAAAAACTGCTCAATCACGAATGGTCCCCTCCATTTGGACCTTAACTTTCCCGGATGTAACTTAAGTCTAGAATTAGAAAGAAGAACCTTTTGTCCCAAGAGAAATGCCCTATTCAAGACATGCCTATCATGAATCTTCTTTGTTCTCTCCTTATAAATTCTAGAACTCTCATAAGAAACCATCCTAAGCTCATCTAGTTCATTCAACTCCAATAACCTCTTTCTACCCGCTTCATCTAGTAAAATTTATCTTTTTCAACGCCCATTTCGCCTTATGATCAAGCTCCACCAGAAGATGGCAAGTATGTTCATAAACCGACCTAAAAGGCATAGTTCCTATAGGTGATTTATAGGCAGTCCTACTTGCCCAAAGAGCGTCATTAAGCACAAAAATCCAATTTGTTTTATTAGTTGAGACTGTCCTTTCCAAGATCTTCTTCAGTTCTCTATTGGACACCTCAACTTGACCTTGCACTTGTGGGTGGTGGGGAGTACCCACTCGGTGTTTCACCCCATATTACTCAATAAGGCTCCAAATTTCCTATTGGTAAAATGTGATCCACCATCACTAATAATCAGTCGGGGGACACCAAATCTGTAGAAAATGCAGTCTTTAACAAACCTACACACAACTTGTTCATCATTGGTGTGGGTTGGAATTGCTTTCACCCACTTATGTACATAGTCAACCATAAGTAAAATGTATAGATTAGAATTAGACGACACAAATGGGCCCATGAAATCTATGCCCCATAGATCAAACACTTCAACCTCTTTAAACACATTTAGTGGCATTTTGTGTCGCTTAGAAATATTACCTACACATTGACATGCATCACAACCTCAAACAAAATTATGAGCATCTTTAAACAATGTTGGCCAATAGAACCCACTCTCTAAGACTTTGGCTGCAATCATAGAGCTAGTGTGATGTCCTCCTGTAGGTAGAGAGTGACAGTGTGACAAAATGCTCTCAACCTCACATTCAGGTACACACATCCTCAAAATTCCATACCTACACTATTTAAGAAAAATCGGGTTATCCCAGATGTAAAACCTCAATGAATGGAAAAACTGCTTCTTCTCTTGGTATCCCCAATATGTATTGCAGGCTAAATAATTGACAATGTCTATAAACCAGGGATCTGTGGTCTTAAGAGCAAAAAGTTTTTCATCAGGGAAATCCTCTACAATAGGGATATCTAAATCTTTTTCATTAACCCTTTCCAACCTAGATAGGTGATCTACTACCATATTTTCCACCCCTGCCTTATTCTTAATTTCCATGTCAAATTCCTATAACAGTAAAATCCACCTAATCAATCTTGGTTTTTCATCTTTATTTTATAATAGGTATTTGATGGCAGCGTGGTCAGTCCACACAATAACCTTAGCCCAAACTAGATATTGGCAAAACCTTTCAAATGCAAAAACAACTACTAAAAGTTCCTTTTCATTGGTTGTATAATTTAGTTGCACATCATGCAAGGGTTTTAGACACATAATATATGACTGTAGGAGCCTTATCCTCATGTTTACCCAACATAGCTCCCACCGCATAATCTGATGCATCACACATCAGCTCAAAAGGTAGGCTCCAATTAGCAGCCTACACAATAAGTGCGGAGCTAAGATTCTCCTTTAGCACTACAAAGGCGTGCAAACATCATTCATCAAAGGAAAATTTAGAGTCCTTTTCTAACAATTCTGATAAATATTTAGCAATTTTTGAAAAATCTTTGATAAAATGACGATAAAACCCAGCATGTCGCAAAAAGCTCCATACTCCCTTCACTGATGTCGATGGAGGTAGCTTGGAGATGACTTCTATCTTAACTGGGTCTACTTCCATACCTTTGGTGGACACCTTGTGCCCAAGCACTATGCCCTCACTCACCATCATATGACACTTCTCCCAATTCAAGACTAAGTGAGTGTCCTCACACCTTTGTAACACCTTGTCGAGATTATACATGAAATCACTGAATGACTCCCCATATACAGAAAAATCATCCATGAACACCTCCAAGCACCACTCTACCATATCAGAAAAGATGGCAAGCATACATCGTTGGAAAGTGGTGAGGGCATTACAAAGGCCGAACGACATCCATCTATATGCAAACGTGCCATAAGGGCAAGCAATAGTAGATTTCTCCCGATCCTTTAGCTCAATCGAAATTTGATTATAACCGGAATACCCATCGAAGAAGCAAAAGTGTGAGCGACCGGCTAGTCATTCCAAAATATAATCAATGAAAGGAAAATGAAAATGATATTTTAAAGTGATGACATTCAAACGTTAATAGTCTATGCATACACACCACTAGCTTATTTGAGATCAACTCATTAGCAACATTAGTTGTGATAGTGATCCCCCATTTCTTAAGTACTACTTGAGTTGGGCTAACCCACATAGAATATGAAATGACGTAAATGATACCTGCCGATAGGAGCTTTCCCACTTCTTTCTTCACTACCTCATTCATGATAGGATTGAGTCACCTCTGAGGTTGAACTATCACCTTGTCTCCTTCTTCCATCCAGAGTTTGTGCTAGAACAAGCTTGGAGAGATTCCTTTGATATCTTCTATTGACCACACAAAAGTGGCTCAGTGGTTCTTTAGTATAGTAAGTAACTGCTTCTCCTCTTCACCACTCAAGGACGATGGTATAATCACCGGGAGCTTCTCTTCTACAACCACAAAGACATACTTTAAATGCGACAAAAATGACTTCATTCTAACTCTAGTGGGCTTATTAGAGATGGGACCAATGGAGGGGGAGGTGGTCCTACATATTCAAAATGTTTTGCATAGTAGTACGATACCACCTTCAACATCAATACACACTCTTCTAGAGAGTGGCTGCATGTACTATCCTCCACTATAACCATCAAGCATGCTTCTAAAGGTAACTTTGGATATGTCTGCAATAAGGAATCAACAAGGGCTTCCTCTATGGTATTCGGGTCATAGTCTTCTTCTTCATCCTATGGGTAACACACTACTTTGGTTAGTGAGACCACCCTAGTGTTTTCCATGATATCAACTACTAAAGTGCCCATTTCTACTTTATTCATCACATGAGCCATGTCCAGGAATAACTTCCCTAGAAATAGAGAAATTTTTCCCTCCACTTGCTGAAGCATGTTGCACTATGTTGTATCCCCCATAGCTTTTGAGTGTTCATGCATCTTGATTTCAAACCTGTCATCCTGGATACCCATTGTCAGGTGTCCTCGTCCCATCTCCAAAATCATGTCTGTCGTGGCTTGGAGTGGCCTCTCTAGCAAAAGCTCATTTCCACGATCCTCCTCCATTTCCATGACCACAAATTTTTTTTCTTCCAATTAAATAGTCATACCACTCTTCCTAGATTCCTTGAGACCAAGCTTTTTGAAAGTTGATAGGGGCATAAGGTTGATGCTTGCCCCTTAATCACATAAAGCTTTTCCAAACTTGGTCTTTCCTATGAACCAAGTAATGTTGAAACAACCTGGATCCTATCTTTTTGGAGGTAGCGTTCCCAAAATGAAAACACTCACCTACTCCTTTAACACTACTACATCATCTCATGTATTCTTCTCTTCTTAGTGATTATGTCCTTAAAGAACTTACCATATGATGGTATCAACTCAATTGCATTGATGAGTGGGATATTGACAGATAATTTCCTAAAACCATCTAGGAATTTATTGAACTGCCGATCTACTTTGGTTGCCTTCAAGATGTTTGGAAACGGCACTGGGGTCACAGGTGTCATCTAGTGAGGTGGTATATAAGATTTTGTTCTTGTACCCTTCACCTCATCAACCTGCTCCTCAGTTGTCTTCTCCTTTTCTAACACATTTGGTTGATCTACATCCACTGTCACAGTCTAAGTTGTTGTTCTCATAGCATCACTTACGTCTGAACTTGATGGTGCATCATTCAGCAACTTCCTACCACTGCAGAGTAGGACTGCGTTGACATGTTGATTTCTAGAAGGAACATTTGTATTTGTTGGGAATCCCTACTGGATTGGCTACTTCAATGTGCCCACATGCACTGCTATTTGAGAGATCTGAGTTTCCATTTTGTGGATCTGTTCCCCTTGGTTATGGAGTTCTCTCTGAGTTTGACCAATAAGCACTTCATTCTGGCTGACCAACTTTCCAAGCATTTCTTCAATACGATCAATCTTCTTTTGTTCTTGTTGATATTGTGCTTGGCCACCAAACTGTTGTGGCTTGGGTTGTTGCGCCTGAGATGGGTCTTATTGGAAATTATTGGGATCCTTCCATGAGATCTTAGGATCCTTCCTCCATGAGTAGTCATTGCTACTATACTACTATTGTTGGTGCACAAACTTGCATTCCTCTTCTTCTTCTTCTAAGGGTGATCCGTCATTAGCACACAACTTTTTGGCAATTAGGTCTAGCTTTTCATTTAATGCAGAGATGACCTTGGACTCCCCGACACTTTTGATGGTTTTCAGAAGCTTTATCTCATCACCCCATGACTGGTTCTTGGACATGTTCTTTAATATCTCATGATAGCGGGCATGTATGTTGTTGAGGAAGATCTTTTCCCTTATACAGACCGTAGTAGAAGATCTTTTCCTGCCCCAACAAATGAATACCGTGACGAGGGACCTTCTGCACCATATTTTGGAATCTCTCCCATGCTTCAGAATATGATTCGTTGACCTTCTGTCTGAAATTATGGATCTTCTTCACCATGTCATTTGTCTTCTATGGAGGAAAACAACACTCGAAGAAAGCGTCAATCATCTGATCCCATGTCTCAATACACTCATCATCGAGATTGTGAAATGACGACTTTGCGTTGTCCGCCAATGGTGATGGGAATCATTTTAGATATATGATAGTCTCCGATACTCTATCTATCTTAACCATGTCATAGTACTCAACAAAGTTACTGATGTGCGTCATTGGGTCTTCAGAATTGTGGCCATGAAAATCTTAGGATTTTGACTAAAGAGGTCAATCCTGCATCGATCTTGTAGCTACTCACATTGATGGCTTGTCTTTTTATTGGACCTTTTTGAGCTATAGAGGAAGAGGCTTTGATCCTCTCCCATATCGTCTACTCTTCTGATCCATCGTCCATTTGTGCTGATTCAAGTTCCTCTGGTGTTTCAGGTCTTTTATGCAGAGGTGTTTGTGGTGGAGTTCAGTTGAATCTATCTACAGATCTTCCAAATTCCCTTTCTCTGTGAAGGAGTTCTACTTGACTAAAACCCGATGAAGATGGCTCTCCGTACTCATGGGTTCGGGTATGCACCATGCACTATTACCTTAAAGAAGCAAAAATAATTATCAGAACATAATAGTGGAGCTGAAAACAATAATGATATTATAATTCAGATTTAAGTGAAATAAAGCTAAAAATTAGAATGGATTGGCCTGAAGTGGCCGGACGCATCACCCATAGTGCTGGATCTTGTCGTTTCCCCGACAACAGAGCCAAAAACTAGACATGTGTTTACCATGCGTTATACACAAGTGAACATATCAAAGTAATACATGCCTTTTGAGGCCCGAGTCGAACATAGGAAACATACTCCATAATACTACTACTAACTGTGATCTGATCAGCTAGGATGGTAAAATAGTTGAATTGATTTGATTAATGTAAAACGAATGTAGAAACAAAATAAGCTTAAAGATTGAATTAATCAAATTAAAGGGAATTCCTCAGGAGAATGGTTTCGCCGCGGATAACACTACAATTAACTCCACCACACTAATATCAATTACCCCTATCCCTGGATAAAGAGCCTGTAGCAAAAACTACCCACTCTCATAGTGTAGTTCATTATCTATTCTAATGTCAATCCAGTTTCCATAGTAATTGGTTGATTAGTGAAGTGCTTTACAATTAATCTCTGGGTTTTCCTCCTATTTGCTCTCCACATTTCCCAAGGGGTGCAATAAATGGGTAAATCTATGCTTTTCCAACCCTTAACCTCTCTCCCAAAATTATTGAGGGTCTGATAATCTATCTATGGTGATCAAGCATAAACAGAACAAGACTATTTCATAGATTTATATCCAGAAAATAGGGATAAAGATGATATTAATGCATGAAAATAAATTACAATGCATATCCAAACTACTCCTAGATCCTAAGGAACTAAGGGGTTTAGCCCCCACATGGTTTTCATTGATGAATACGTGGTAGAGAAAGAGAAAAATGTGGGAAACATTAGAAAAACTAAAGTAATCCCTAGAGAATGTCTGGTCGGGATGATCCCCTACGTCGTACGTGTGATCTGCTATCTTTTGGCTGCAGATTCACCCTCTGAAGGTGCTCAAATCATCCCAGATGAAGCCTTCAATGCAGTGCTTTTCTCTCCTCTCTCTCTCCGGTGTCATTCAATGGAAAATGGCTGCTCTCTTAGGTTTGGTCGAACTCCTCTCAAGTCATAAGAATCACTTAAGGTACGAAATAATGCCAGCCATTGGATTAGAGTGCTATCTTCGGATTGCCTGATCAGGTAGACTCAATAGCATCGACTGTAAAGTCAATAGTACCGAGTTTCTAGGGTAACCACAATTTCTCACAATGTCAGTACTATCGACTTGTCTCGATATCACCTTGTCTTTAGGTCACTCGAACACTACCTCCCTGATGCCAACTCGATAGTATCGAGTCTGGTGCACTCAGTAGTATCGAGTTTTTGTGATTCATTTCTTGCGCCTCACTGATGTGGTTTCACTACTATCGACTTTGGATGTCAGTAGTACCAAGTCTATTAAGCTTAGTTGTACCTAAAATTGCACAAGAATGTAGATAAGTACTTAGGAGGAATATTAAACCATTTCAGATAGTGAAAATCTCATAATTTGATGCATTTAGATAGAACATGCAATTGATAACATTTCATGTATAATTAATCAAATAAATGACAAATCAACACATAAAATCAAGCAAAATATGCCTGCAAAAATGACTAAAAACCCATGCATCATTGTGTCGTTTTCTTTTATGTAAATTGGTAGTTCATTTGCACCACTCTTGAGATGATTACACTATAAAATAGCAGAAGGAAAAGAAAGTCTAAAAGCAGGAGAAGTAAATAAATTCAGGAAGGGTAGATCTTGAAACTATGAATCAAAGTGAATGGTTCATTTCATGAGAAGTTCATTTTTTTTCAAAATTTCCTACAATGTATGGTTAAAGTAAGAGTTTGTACAAAACATTCAAAATTTGAATAGAAGGCAAAAATGTACCTCTCATGCCCGTTTATAACCCCACAAGCTTGTCATACACTTTGTCCCAGAGTGTGAAAGATGAAGGTTTGGAATAAACATGCTAGATTTATTGCCGATGTTGTTTAAAAACCTCCCACTTAGATTGAAACAACATGTCATCGTACCCTCCTCAAATTGTGTGGTAACATTCATGCTACATGCTTTCAATTTTTTATCTCCCTCAGGGCCAAGGTTGTCATCCTTGCCAAACAATAAAAGTCACAGTAAATAGATAGAGAAATTTGTTGGGGGCTTCTATGATAGAATTGAGTCTTCTTGAAGTCCTTGACCTTTGCATGTGTCTACCCCAACCATGTTTACAGATCATGTCTACTATAACCTTTGCACATGATACTACTTTTTCTTCAGTTGGCATCTTCAGTGTAGTCATGTTGGTGTACTTGTTCAATGCAAAGGCTAAATCTGAGTTGTTATATAGAATGGCAGTCGTCACCTTGATGTTGACTACACGGAGGGTCCAATGATTATCATGCAGTATTGGTAAGAAAATGAAATCAGGGAGGGATTCCATCAGACGTAGCCGTAGGCATTCTTTTTCTCCTAACTACTTGTTTTTTAGTATGTCATCGACGAGCAAGAAGTAGGCCATATGTACATTAGGCATGTTGTCTCCTAACAACGATTAATATGCAAACATCATAGTTACTGCTAGGTATACCCCTATCGTCAGTGTTTCTCAGAGGTCATCTTTAATGACACAAATGCTATCCTCATGATTATTGTCTTCTTTAAGGGTTTCCATTATTATAAGCAAGGAGTTCCAAGAGAGGTCTTCACAGACCCACCCATTGAAATTAGCAAATGTGGGCTCTATAAACCCAGGTGGGCTGTCTGGTCAGACTTCCTGCAGTTCTTCTTCATTAATCTCTCCATTTTCTGGTTGATCAAGAGGTTCCTCTTGTTTTTTTTCTTTCTAGGGGTGTGGTTATTGACTCTTCAACAACCTGTGGGTCTTGTTGCTTACTCTGTGTGTCTTCATCCTATTGCTTTTCGATTATCCACCCTTCTTTCTAAGAAAATGCCTGATCAGGTTCATAAGGGTCAACTCATAAGGTCTTTATCTGCTCCCTTCAAGTCTTCTTCTCAGGCAAAGGTACTCTAGTATGTAGTCGACGTGGCACCACATCAAAAGGCATTGTCAGGTCGTTGAAGACTCGGCGATCATAGATGAATTCCATAGCATAGGTGCCACATAGGCAGTGCAAATCTTCAAGGCAAATGTCTTCCAGTGGAATGCCTATGTTAATTGCTTCCATCATCCTTAGTATGATAAATGCACAATCTCTAGATCCTTCTCTTTCCCAATATACCTTTTTAGAGATTAAGAGCTGCTTTTAGTTTGACTTGTGACGATGTCCTACCATCTATATTGCACGTTTTAGGTGCAGACATACCTTCAGGATGTCCCAAGCTTCTTTATTCTTGTATATTAGTGATGTGTTGTTCAGATCAGTAGCACAACAATGATACACAATAGTGTGGTGCTCATCAAAATTTACCACTATCAGTGCCTAATGTTTAACTGACATTATAGGCAAGGTGACATATCTGGTCTCTATCCTATTCACAACACGTTGCAGTTCTATCATAGCTTCAAAGTTGAACTTTTGTTTGTACAACTTCTTTGCCAGATGAGTGATGTTGTTGAAAACTGGTTGCACCTTGTCTGGATGGAGGACTTCTTTGAGCATTGTTGTGCAGAGCATCTTGAATAATCTTTTATGAAAACATGCTCTTTCCAGAATATCCCCCTAAATTGGTCTCTATTTAATGACCTCCCTTTGTTGTGATAAATGATTTCTAATCCTGGGTGGTTTTCATCAAATATGTATGCCATGAATTAGACGCCTCTACATGTTATTCTGTAGAGTGCCAACATATCCATTTGGGATAACTTGCAAGGGAGAGGGGGAGCTGTAGGCATTGTATCCTTTTCCTCATGCGAGTGTCTTTCCCTTTCTGGCACACCCATGAAGAAAGTGGCCAGACTACTTTCTTTGTTATTTGATGTCTCCTCACTAGCTATTTTAGTTGTTGTAACTGGTGTAGCTACGGCTGGCACATGGGTGACCTTCAGTTGTCTTCTTTAGTTCTTCTTCTATTTTATCTTCAATATTGTTTGTTTCGATAGTTACTTTTACATGTTTGTTTATAGTAGATGGGGTTTCAAACACAACTTCATTGACTACTTCTATAGTGGCATCCATCTTCCTATCATACACAACATCATTGTAGACAAGCTCCTGGAGGTAAATATCAACAATTTCCACATTGATGTTCATTTCATCTAGGATTTTTTTATTGTTTCCATGTTGTAGGATGAAGATATTTTATTACTTTCTTCCTCCTTACAACCGGTAGTTCCTGTAGGCTGCTCTATCAGATTCTCACGACTGGTGTATTGCTGCACTCGAGAATGAAGATATGTCATGCCCGGTAGTGGAATATGGAATCCAATTTAAACACAGCTACACTTCGAAGTGGACCTCGTACAACCACCAGACACTACATCAAGGCCCAATTGGGTGACACTGTCTTTACGACAACATTAGGGTTGAGGTAAACTGAGAAGTGTAGGAACACACTTAAAGCCTAACCTATCCTAGCACAATAGCTTGGATACAATCAAAATAAAGGTATGGTGTATAAGCTACCCCTTGTGAGAACCGTTTACGAGTACGACTGGGAACTGAGGAAAGGAGATTACTACTAGGGAAAGTCCTTTACTACAAAAGGCAATGGAAGGTGCATGAAGTCACACAACTTTAGAAACAAGGAGGTCAGTAGGACCTCAATGAGTGAACCAATCTTGTCACAAAGGTTTTGTTGTAAGGATGAGATAATTTTGTGGTAGTGTGTTTATCAAAAGGAAAACAAATATAGCTCATCACTCGATGCTTAGATTCTATCTATTAGCCTGAGGACAAGATAGGTTCTAAGTTTGGGGGAGTTGATAAATTTTGATTTTGTGGGATTTATCTTACTTATTTTATTCCCCTTTTGTCACTTTTAACATATTTCATCTAAGATAACCCTACTATTTCTATCCCAAGACTCACAACTTTCCCTATAATTTGAACATACCAAAACATTCAAGCGACCGATCAACCTCGAGCCACTATAACGGTTGTTGGCCATACACTCTCTCTATAGTCAAAGAAGCAAAATCCCCAACAATCAACAAAGGAGACAATCTCTACGCTCACTTCCCCTGACCGTCTTTGTTGTTATGATCTCTCTGCAGTCACCCACCCTAATGCTTATGTGGTCGCTTACCTTAAGTATCATTGCGGTCAAATGCACCAAAATGTCTCTACGTCCACCTACACTGACTCCCTACATCAAAGCAATCCTGATTCCCCTACGGCTACATGAACCTCTTAAGTTGGTGGCCAGTGCCTATAAATAGGCACCCACCTCATCCAGAGAGAGGGTTGGATCATCGAAGATATGACCACCACATTTCACACTCACCCATCTGCCTCTCTAGGAATATTAGATCTCTAAAGGACAAAAGTTGAAGGAGAGAGAAGATCCGTCATTGTATTCTTTGAGAGAAGGATTTTCCATCCACTACGCCGATGCCATATCTAGATATGAAGGAGTTTTGTTGGTGTATCATCTTCTTCTTTCTTTAGATCTATCAAATATGTGTGCACTATTTGCCCATCCCTTTGTCTATCTTGATGTATCTTCACCTTTGTATTCCCGTAATGCTACTCATGAACATGAGTGCCTAAACTCATTTCTTAGGTTGGGAGTATCCACTAAGGCTCTCCCAACATGCATATGCACACAATTTGAACACATACACTCTTAGTAAAGATTATCTCCATTCTCTTGATCTTAATACTTCATTTGTATGATTAGCTACCGTCTTGTCATGTTTGATTGTTAGTGTGATGCCCCACTCCACACAAAGCGAGATTACTCAAAACATAACTGCAGAAGAAAGATAAATGAGCAGATTACTGGAAAACACTAAAATTAAAATTGTTTTCATAAAACTGCCAAATAGAAAGAACCTTCAAATATAAGTCCTTTCATGTCTCAAAGTATATATAAGGCATGCTACCAACATGTAATTGAAGAACCGTTCCAGTACATATATACATGATTCTACCACATCTAGTATACAAAAGGGCACATAAAGAAAACACATTCACGAAACATCTACAAAATATTCCCAAAGACCCGAGTGTACAGGGATGAATCTAGGACTCTATCAACAAAAGACATCTAACACCACTTCCAAACTTATCATCTACTTCTCCTTTGACTGTTGCTCAAACTCCGATGCACAATCTCGACCTCTTCATGCACATCCACCTAAAAAGGGTGTGGGAAACCCATGGGGTGAGATTCAAAATCTCAATCAGAGATATAACTCACCACCAACTCTAATATCATCACAAATAAGATAATCAAAGCAACAATATAATTACAACTATGTGAAGCACGTAATGATTATTAACAGGAGAAGAAATTACTGTTGAATTATGAAACATCTTAATTATTTAAAAGGAATATGAAGAACATGTATATTTCCTATTGAAAATATTGTGTAAAGATCAAGCAACGCCTCATTCAATGTTTCTTCAATTTGATCCTATACAATTATACTACACAACTGATCACATATTTTATTATGCTCTGAGGATTTGAGTCATACCATCCAAATCCACCCAACCACTTGATAATTCAGAATTAGTGCCATACAAGATCTAATGGAAGATCTGGAATCTGTGACCTCACCATACCTCTTGGTTAGTACAAGAGAAAACACCATAGAGCCATATCATTCAACTGTAAAAATGGCATATAGTCAAATTCAAGGATTGACTCACACATGGCCATCCACATATGTAATCATAACTAGCCCACCTTGGTACAGGTATAATGCTAGGAGAACATGCTCACTTATGGCCGTTATAACAAGAATGAGTGGCTCACACATGGACATCCATACCACAATGAGATCGACTCACGCATGGTCGTCTCACACATCCTATAGTAAAGGATACAAGGAAGTACTCGACTTGTGATCTGCAAATGCTGACACTAAATGGATCTATGGCATAGAGCAAACTACACTATTATATTTTGCTTGATTAAAAAGAACCAATTTAAACATCTTTAGAATAAATCAAGTTATAACGTATAAAATCTAAACAAATTCTACATAAACAAGGGCATAACTCTTCACCAGACATACTGAAACATAAAAGGTGTGATCTCATCACATCGTGTCTATTTTTCAACCTGTGTCCACCACAAGGACCACATATCTTGGGGTGAAAACCCCTCCTCTCATCATTGAGGAAAAACATCTCATGCAAGGCAATAAGATATCATTAGGTCATAAGACCATTTGCCTCCTCTTTCAAGGATGTCAACAACACTTTATGTCTCACAAGGCCCATTCAAATAGATCATAACCACCATAGCTCATACCTAGCTATGTACATCAATTGGTATTATCTTCAAGGTTAGAAACTGATAACAAGACAGTAGTATATCATTAACACTACCATTTCATAGAATTTATGTCAATCACATTACATCTTAGGTTTAGGGTTTCTCTGTATTTGATTAGGGTTTACAAGGTTGGATCAACAACCACCCTTAGATCATTACTTTCATCATCATCGTGAGGTTTGTTATGAGACATAGAAACATGATTCTCATTATCATTATAAAACATGTTATGCGGTATAGAAACATAGCTCTCAGCATCATACATACAACTTCTCCATAAGGTATCACATCATACCATGTGACCCAAGCATCAACATGGTGTATGTCAAACACCATCACAAGGTACTGATTAGGGTCTCAACCCAGACTATCGAGCTAACCCTAGTTATGTCAGACAACCACTCTAAGGAAGGGTATCACTTAAGCATATACTGGATGAACAACCAAGGTACCGACCTACCACTTGAGATGTGTATCAGCTTAGGCATCAAGGGATGGTGTATTGGGCAACTCAAGGGTGACAACTATCTAGGGTTTCAGCAATGCCTTAACTGTGACAGGCTGCCAGGAGACATCGGGCATCAACCCTCATGCAAGCCATGATGGCTAGAGAACTAATGGGAAACACACATCAAAGTAAAGCTCCCATGGACGCAATGCCAAGTCGTGACAGCCATAGGTGTATCGGGTAGCATTGCCTAAAGAGAGGTGTCGTCCAACCCAACCTACCGTGCAACACCATCACAGAGTGTGAGGAGTGTCGCAAGGTACCAGGAAACACGTGTGTGTGTGTCTGCATCACAAGGGTAACAGGCTCAACAATGTCCCCAAGGTGTGACGACTAAGGTCAAAATGGCTAACATTCTTTGCATCACGGTCAAACACGACATTGATTCAACCACCACCAAGCAAACTAAAACCCTCATCTCATATCAGCCCACTCATGCCCAAGGTAGGTAGATCTAAGAAACATCAGAACATGTCGACCTAGACCTAACTAAAGTTGTGACAACCTGTCATAATGGGTGACAATCAGTGGTGCTACAGGTCGCGACAGCCACCCAAGGTATATTGACCTACATGCCTATCAGTCAACATACATAATGGCCTAACCATGCATATTGATTTGCTAATGTTCAACCTTAGAATGGCTTTACAAGCAAGACCAAAGAAGGTGCAACACATGGCAGCAACTAAGCAAAACCTTTCTTCCAAAATAGAACACATAACCAGTAAGAAAAGCTACTAGAATGCAAAGGATAATGAACCAAAGATAGATAATCAAGATATTAAGTAAAGGGGTGATAATAACAAAGAGGATTTAGAGTTATATAACTCGCCTCAAGGATCACCACCAAGCTCCAAGCTTGATTTCCACAACACCTCCAAAGTAGAAGGTGGAACTGAGGTTAAGAGAGCATGAGAGGGAAAAGAAAGGATCCAAGGTCCATGGCTGAGAACAAGAAAGAAAGAGAGAAAGGATTCTAAGAATCATGGCTTACTGAGGTAGAGAATGAAGGGAGCACCACAAGCATGGGACTCGTCCTCCAAGCTCCAAGGGAGAGACTCCTCTAGCTCAAGGTCATCCACCAAAGAGAGAATGCAAGGATAGCCAAAATGATTCTCTTGCATGGAGAGAAAGAGGTATATGTAGAAGAGGGATTAAAGAGAGAGAAATGGGTAGGTTTCACCACCTTAGAACTCTAGGTGACACTTGTACACAAAGGAGGAGCCACATGAAACACCATGTAACAAGGTGATAAGATCTATGTCTCGCCCACTAGGTCACCTTCCTAGGTCATGGCCGATACACATTTGTTCCTCTCTTCACAAACCGATAGGGTTAAACCCTAATATCACAAACTGATATGGTGCACCCCAAGACACCCACAAATCAATACAAGGCCTCTACAAGGCTCTCAAGCCTAAGATAACACTTTTAAGAGCAAGGCACACCTCAAACATGTGACCAAAACATCACCAAGGATGTCACTACTCAACCAAGGTCAAAATAGGGATCCCATCTCTCTCTCTCTCTATCTCTCTCTCTTCTAGATGATGCCAAGAGAGAGAAGGAACACACTAGAGGTGGAAAAAATACACATCAACCCCTATCCTGGGTATACAGAAAATTTCACCAAACCTCTCCACAAAACACAAGCATAAAGCTCAAACAAGGAACTCAAGCTTCCAACATTCCCTAATTACATATAAGATGATTAGAGCAAGGAGCTAAGCAACATACTTAAGCAAAACAAATAGGGTTATCTCAAAACATGGGTCAGGGTCCTTACAGTTAGTGCCTTGAAAGAGCTAGCCTTATCTAAGTGTTGTCAAGTTGCATTAATGCATGAGAATGTTGGAGTTCTATATCTATTGATCATATGGTTATCTTTGTGGTTGTTTTCTTGTCATCTTGAGAACGAGACAACCTTATAATCTAGATGTACCTAAGCTCGAGAGAGGATGGAATAGACATATATGATGATTGCTTGTAATCTTGTTGAGGGTATACAAAGGGTGTGAGTATTGCATGTTGGTGAGAGATCTTAGTACGTGAAACCCAATCCAAGTTCCCTTCCATACTTTTGTTACCATGTGTTTGTTTGCTTTCACCTTGCTTTTTTCCTACTTTTCTTTTACTTGTTTTGTTTTGAGTAATACCGCTCCGTTAGGAACACCTTTTAAACCTACCCTTTTTGGTTGGTGCAACTGAGATAAGATTCTACACTTTTAGCACTAACCACCCTTGTCCATGTGGATTGACCCCGATTACTACATCGGACCCCATAAAATCATTGCGGGGTCCTGAGTGTGAAGTTATAAAGTTAAGAGTCTGACTACTCTAGATCCACTCCATTTCGGATGCGTGATTTAGGCCGGTCAAAAGGGAAGTCTTACTTATCTTCTCTAGGCGTGGGTGAAATTGGGGACCAAAATACTGAAGTTAAAGATGTTTTTCTTAGTCTCTCCCTTTTAATCCATTATTTAAGATATCAAAATAATCCTTTTCTCTTCAAAACTTGGCTATATTTTTTATTTGGATTACTTTTATCATTAGAAACAAAATAAAAACTAAACCCATCCTTAGTTGCCTTCAACACAACTTTTCTTGAAAATTTCACATAATTCCATATGTTAATTATTAATCACTCATTACTTTTAGTGATTCACTTAATTTTTGGATTTTCCTTTTTTCTCTCCTCATATATATTATCAAATTATTAAAAACAATAAAAACCATGAAAATTATTGCAAATGAGAACTTGCAAGTTAAATCCTTACTTTTAAAACAAAGTACACCAAGTTTCGAATATATCCTTATTGTACAAATATTTGCATTCAAATATGTAAATACATGTGAAAAACCATGTCATAACATATTTTCCCTCTTGTAGGAATTTTGTCCTAAAAATTCAACTAATCATAGGGAATGTTCTGGATGAGACTTTTCCATACCCATTTTCAGCTCCCTTGTGGCTTCATCCTCACCACGGTGCTTTCGAAGAACCTTTACCATCTCTATCATTTAATTAATGAGCTCTTTCACCTTGGATTCTATCATCCTCACATGTGATTCATGGTATGTCAATCTCCCTTGGAGTTCAATTGACTCAATGTTCAACACATGCCTAGGATCCTTCACATAGTGCTTCAGATTGGACAAATGGAATACATCATACTATACTTGGTGGTAAAGCTAGACGATAAGCAACCTCACTAATGCATTCTAGGATCTCAAACAAACCCACATATTGAGGACCCAATTTCCCTCTATTTTTATCGAATGATCAGAGGGGTCAGATTTTCTAAACCACATGATCACCTATAGTGAAGTGCACATCTATCCGCTTTGCATCAACATACAACTTCTGTTAATCTTGGGCTCACTTTAGCCGCTACTTGATCAAAGCGACCTTATCAACATACAACTATAGTTCCTCTGACATCAATGGGGTCCTTTCACCAACATCATCCCAATGAAGCGGTGAACGACATGACCTCCCATAAAGAGCTTCGTACGGAGGCATCTTGATATTGGCTTGGTAACTATTATTAATAAAAACTTATCTAAGGGTAGGTATTGCTCCCATGATCCACCCCAATCTAGCACACATTCTCTCAACATATCTTCTGAGGTTTGGATTGTTCTTTTTGACTATGCATTAGTCTGGGGGTGATATGCTATGCTGAATTTCAACCTCATTCCGAGTTCTTCCTGAACTTGTTTCCATAACATTTAAGTGAACTTAGGGTCATGATCAATGATTGAACTCATCACACCATGCAAATGAACTATCTCTCTTATGTAAATCTCAACTAAGTTTGACACCTCGGTAGTGACTTTCAGGACAAGGAAGTGTGATTACTTGGTTAGGCAGTCCACCATAACCCATATTGAATCATGAACTTTTCTTGTCTTGGGAAGAACCACCAAAAAATACATGGTGATTTGGTCCCATTTCCACTCAGGAATCTCAACCGAATGTAGTAACCCACCGAGTTGCTGGTGTTCAACCTTCACCATCTAGCACATGAGACAACTGGCCACATATGAAGCTATGTATCTCTTCATTCTTGACCACCAAAAGTATCACCACAGATCCTTAAACATCTTGGTGGTGTCAGGGTGTACAATATAATTTGATCCATGAGCCTCTTACAAGATATGAGTCTTTAAGGGTGAATCCTCAGGAACCCAAATATTGCTTTTGTACCAGATTCAACCATACACACTCACCAATAGGTATGTTTGAGGTTGTTGATTGGAAAGAATCAATATATTCAAAGTATTGTGTTGTTGTATACAAGAGACACCCCTCTCCTTTATATAGGAGAAGGTGGACATGAATCATGACTCTAAAGAGTTCCATATCTAACTAGACTTGACTAGACTAGACTCTATATGACTAGAGTCTATATGGTCCTACAGACTCCAACCCATATATGACCACATGAATTATAATTCTAACACTCCCCTAAAAGCTAGAGCACAGGAGAATCACATGCTTAGATTGGACGATAGATAGAAACAAGTCACAAAAAAAAGTTATGACTACGACATGACAAATACCCTTGACTTAGCATGACATGTGCACTCCCTCATACTTTAATATCTTTACCATGTTTGACAACTTTGACTTTGAAGCCTCCCTTAATATTGATAAACATATGGTATTTGAGAGAGATTGATAAACACTGAATCTTTGAACCATCTGGATATTTGACTAGGTTGGAGGTTGTATCTTGAAGAATGTTGAAGGAAGATGTGAAGCTCATCTGAGTCAAAAAATTAATTGCTACTGCCATGGAAGTAGTTTTCAGGATATGCTCCATACGAATAATAGGCTGTAACGGATGGTCAATGGCTTTAGCAGACTCAGAAAATTAACAATTTGCTTGCACGGATGACCATCAACACACTTGACATGGCCTGGACGAATATCACTTTGTTTGACAAACGATCATCAATGTGTTTGATAGGACACCGACATACATCATGTGTGGCGCGACAATCAACGAGCTTGACATGTCATGGACATGAAAGATCTAGAGGGGGGTGAATAGATATTTTTGATGATTTAAAGTTTATTAAAACACTCAATTAAAAAAGGAGGAGGAAACAAGGAAGACACTTGTATTTAGAGTGGTTCCAACCTTTGAATACAAAGGTTGTCAGTCCACTACCCAATTGTTTCCAATTGGGATTTTGAAAATGATTAATTTTATTAACTCTCAAGGATGTTACATAAAATAAAACCACCTTCCTTGAAATAGCCTTCTCCTAGAAGTAACCTCAATCCTCCTTGTGGCATCCTTCTTTGAAGTATCTTCAATCACTTGAAGTAGCCTTCTCCTCCTAGAAGTAACTCCACCACCTTGAGATATACTTCCTTTGGAAGTAGCTCCAACCACCCTTGAAGCAACCTTTCTTGAAGTAATCTCAAGCTCCTCTAGAAGCAGCCTTCTCCATGAAGTAGCTTCACCAGTGCTCCCTCAAGTATCCTCCATGATCTTGGAGTAGCCAAGAAGCAATTACAACTTGTACCTGTGAAGGGGGATTGGGAGAAAGGAATACAACAATGAAGAACAACCCTTCGATCCTATATCAAGCGTTAGAATCTCCTATCCACTTAAGATGAACGTGGCTATGTGTGGTGGCTAGGAGATAGTATCTATAGGACACCTTCTAGAGCTCAAGGAGGAAGACAACAAGTGAATCTTGGCTTGATTGCTCTCAATAGTGAATGCTCAAATGTAGCTTGGGTGCTTTAGGTGTCCTAAGGACTCTCTTATAGGGATGGTTTGCAAGTGTCTAGGGACGTTCTAGGGAGTGTCTAGAGTGTTCTTAGTTCTTAACTATCCATTAGATGTACATTAGTTGTCTAGCAATTGCTAATTGTTCACGCTTGAAAAGAACAATTCAGAACCCTGCTCGGTCGACAATTTTGTCGACCGAATTCTGTCTTGGTCGAGATGTTCTTCAACTGAACCTAGGTTTAAGGCAAAAGTATTGCAACGCATATTTCCAACTCCCAACTACCAACCACTCACTCTAACGGTCACAAGCTTTATACCGATGTTTACTCAGTCGAGAATATTTTCGACCGAAGACTATTTTAGAGCACAAATGTGTAAGTTGTTGAACAATGCTCTTAAGTTTGACCGAGGTGGTTCTTGATCGATAAGAACTTTGACTGAGTGTGTCTCGGTCAACAAGTTCTTCAACTGAGGGTGTCCCTAATTTAGACTTTTGATTCACCTACTAAGTGTGTGTTACAATGTGTGTTGGTGACTCTAACTTGGGGGGAAATCTATCTAAGGGTTATAAGTGGGTAGGGAAGTTCTAACGCTTGATTTACATGATATCTATGTACTTGTACATTATATTTTTGTACATGTGTTTACATTTGAGTATAATCATGAACATTTATACAATTAAGTGTATTTGATCTTCATCTTCCCACTAAGTAGGATTTCCTTATTCCTTTGAACCCTGAAATACTCAAATAACATGTTAGATCGATAAGTATGAAATGTTTGTCATCATCAAAACAAAGGGTATATAAATGCCCAACTTAGCCAACAATCTCCCCCTTTTTGAAGATGACAAACATTTCTAAAATATAATCAAAATGATTTAAATGAGATGAGTTTCATACCTGAGATGACGAACATATTCTTATTTTCATAAAATGTGTACTAATTATTCCTAAAGAGATATTGAACATAGTATCCATCTCTTTAAAGAATATATCATCAATTAATGTTAAGCCAACAGAGCATGATACTCATTTATTTTGTTTTATATCATTTCTCCCCCTTTGTCATTTCAAAAAAATAGCCATATTAACATTTTACTCCCCCTGAATGAGATACTCCCCCTCAATATGATACATAAGATACAAAACAAAGTGATAGAAAATGTCCAATGAAAGCCACAAGATATATTTTACTCACCTGCTTAAGTGAACACAAATAAGCTCAATTTCATTGATAGCAACATAAGATAACATCATATACTTCACTAAAAAGGATTACATAAAAAATACTACTCACTACATAAGATAACATCACTTGAATGATTGCAGGTTCCATCAACCTTAGGACCATTCCCAAGAAATGGAACATTACCATAATACTTGACAAGTGTTTTCCAATCAAGTGCACCTATCTTTGTAAGAGCATATGCCTCTAGAAATGTAGGTACCCTATAAAACCTACAGTGGGCAACAATGTCCTGGAGTTGCATAGGTGAGTATTGAGTATGGGAAATATCAAGTCAAGGTGGCTATGGGATTTGGGTGTATTGGATTGAAGGGTTAAAAGGATAGAGGCTCCCGGGATAGAGTGTATATGGGTATGTGTCGGGAATATTGGGAGACAAGGCTTGCATTCTTTGATTAAGATAGGTCATGGCATGATGATTGTAATCTAATTGTCTCCCAAGATGAAAGGTAGCCCCTTTTTGATAACACACATCATTGGCTAGATTTTCTATGGAGTATCTAGGAGAAATAGGAGGTGTTTGGCTTAAGTGGATGTCTCTCCTTCAGTCCTATCCCTCTTGTGTCCAAATTCAAGGCCCATCTTATTTGCAATGTGTTTGGTGAGTTTTTGAGGACGCCTATCACACTTGTAGTTGAGATCCTCTAGGTTTTTATCAAGACAAAATTGAATGATTTGACACACAATCATCATAAGGAGGATTTGTAGAGAATTCAAACATGTTGGATAGGATAATTTGATTGAAATTGACTGGAATACTCTCTAGGATAGCATAGATTAGATACATCCTAAATTGTGGGATTTTAGTTTTATTTTCTCTAGGGTAGATGTTGTGGGAAATAATGAGGTTAACTACCCTAGCTTTAGGGGTGAGAGATGTAGCATAGTAGGTTCCCCTATTCTCATGATATGAAGTATTAGGAAGGAAGATGACCCTTTTTACATCTCCTAAGCTAATGGTGTTATCATTTGTGGAGAGTTTGGATAAAGGGTTTCATGTGGTTAAATCTATGAAACCTCCATATTCCTCCTCATTTATGTCTAACATTTTGAGGATGTTTTTTTTCTCTAAAAAATAGAATCCTAACCCATCAACTATGGATGTGAAAGAGAAGGGGTTATTGGAATCCATAGTAAGATTAGCGTAAAATCATTTACGGCTTGGGTTGACCAGAAATGGAAGGATGGTTCAAGAAACTCTGTCAACTTTTGCACCTTGAAGAGCTCAGGGAGGTCAAGGAGCGTGATGAAGCCGTTGGTGTCCATCAGGCATTGAGGAAGAGGGGTCTTTGAGGTGACCTTGAGATATCATTCTCCAACAGAAACATCGTTGAAGGTGATGCCGTTGATGACGCTCAAGGCGGGAGTGACCTGTCTTCCCTTCCTCACCGCTACTTGCTTCTTCCCACCACATGATGAAGATGAAGCCATCTTGAACAAGTGGAGGTGGAAGAAAAACTAAGGATGGTAGTACAAGAATATTGCTAAAGAATAGCTCTAAAGATCACTAGAGAGGAGGTGGAGAAGAGAGCAAGTGAATGGTGTTTAGAATGGGCGGGTTGGGGTACTTTTTATAGCAAATCAGTGACCTGCTCGATCGACCTTTTTGTTGACTGAGATCCCAACAGATCTCTTCTGATGCTCCTCATAATGGCTAATTTGGCTGACCGTTGCGATTTGAAAAGGTGACCGTTAGTTGGAGGGTTCAGTCAAAATTTTTCTCAAACGAGGGGCCTTTCTGTAAAGAATTTTCAGTTCACATAATTATGAGAGGAAAATTGGTTCAACATCACCTTGTCAGCTAAGGGTTCCCCTGAGGGGAAGTCAGTCGACAATTTTGTCGACTAAGAGTCATCTCAGTCCAAAATATGTTCGACCAAACAAGGGTCTGTGAGTAGTTTTGATGAATTGTTTTGAGCTTGTTTATGTACTTGTGCATGATAATAAATTATTGTGACTAATCAAAGAAACAATACTATAATCTTGTGCAATAGAAATAACATGAAATTCAATTAGAATTTTGAGCACATATATCAAAGAATACATCTTCTAAGGGAGTAATAAGTAATCTCTTTCTAATATATTGAAATTGATCAAGAGGAAGAGGTTTAATAAAGATATCTGCTAATTGTTCTTTAGTATCAACATGATGGAGAGATATATTGTTTTCAAAAATATGATCTCTCAAGAAATGATGTATAATTTCAATATGCTAGGCACGACTATGTAAAATAGGATTATGGGCCAAGTTTATAACACTACTACTATCACAAAAAATTGGCGTAGAGGAGAATGCAAAACCATAGCCATTCAAAACTTGTTGCATATAAAGTACTTGAGCACAACATGATCCAGATGCCACATATTTGGCTTCAGTGGTGGATAGGTCAACTATGTTTTGTTACTTACTAAACCAATATACTAAGGCTCTTCCTAGTAAGAAACAACCACCACTTGTGCTCTTACGATCAAGTCGACAACTTGCGTAATCGGAAACGGTATAAGCTTTTAGATCTAGTGATTGTCCCTTAGGATGCCACAAACCATAATCGATAGTTACAGAAAGATATCTTAAAATCATTTTGATGGCTTGAAAATGAGAATGCAATAATATTTATTGAAATCTAGTGCAAATCCCAACAGAGAACATGATATCTGGTCTAGAAGCGATTAAATATAACAAATTACATATCATGGCCCTATACAAGGAATCATCAATGGGTTCACCATCTTCATCCTTGTCAATTTTGGCAGAGGTAGCCATGGGAGTGGTAGCATATTTGCAATTTTCCATGCCAAATCATTTTAAGAGTTCTTTGGTGTACTTATCTTGGCTTAGAAATTTTTTGCGAACGTTTGTTTTATTTGAAAACCAAGGAAAAATGTTAATTCTCCCATGAGACTCATTTCAAACTCTTTTTGCATAATATCACTAAATTTATTACATAAGGAATTGTTTGAAGCACCAAAAATAATGTCATCAACATATATTTGAACAACAAGAAAATTTGATCAATAAGTTTTGAAAAATAGTGTAGAATCTGATTTTTCAATCGAAAAGCCATTATCAAATAGGTAATTTTTAAGTCTTTCATACTAATTACGTGGTGCTTGTTTAAGGCCATATAGAGCTTTCTTAAGTTTAAATACATGATCAATTTTATCATAAATCTCAAAGCCAGGTGGTTGAGCAACATATACCTCCTCTTCTATAATTCCATTTCAGAACGCACTTTTTACTTCCATTTGGAATAGTTTGATGTCTTTGTGGGCTACTAGAGCTAATAACATTCTAATAGCCTCAAGTATATCCATGGGAGCATAGTTTTCATAAAAATTTATTCCTTCTTGTTGATTCTATCCTTGAGCTACCAACCTAGCTTTGTTTCTAACTAGTTCCCCAGCTTCATAAAGTTTGTTACAAAAAACCCACCTAGTTCCAATAATGGTTTTATCTTGTGGTTCAGGAACTAAGTCCCATACATTATTTTTTGCAAATTGATTTAGTTCTTCTTGCATAGGCATTATTCAATATTAATCCTTTAAGGCTTCATTTACCTTTTTAGGTTCAACGATTGACATGAATGCCATGTTTGCTACATCTCTAAATGACGATCGAGTTTTAACTTTATCAAAAGGGTTTCCTATGATTAAGTTTTGAGGATTATCCTTAATTAATCTAGGAATGCACTGTTGTGTCTCTTTTTGTTGCTCATTTTCAATATTTTGATGATCTTTAGTAGATATGGTTAAGTCATCAATTTGATGAGCTACACCTTTTAAGTTTTCAATGCCATTTTCAACACTTTCTGTTGTTATTTCATGAAATGTGATATGGATTGATTCTTCAATCTTTTCATAGATGGTATTATAGATTCCAAATGTCTTTCTAGAAGTTGAATATCCCAAGAAGAATCCTTTATGTGATTTAGGGTGAAATTTATCTTTACCATCCTTTGTATTTAAGATGTAAAAAGGTGTACCAAAAGTATGAAAATAATAAACTCTAGGTTTTTTGTTGAAAATAAGTTCATAAGGAGTTTTTTTTAAGATGGGAGTGAATTATTACACGATTCAATACATAACATGCTGTATTAAATGCTTCAACCCAAAAAGTTTTAGGTGTATTGTGTTCAAGTAACATAGTTCTAGCTATTTCTTGTAAAGATCGATTTTTCCTTTCTACTACCCCATTTTGTTGTGGAGTGCATGGAGCTGAAAAATTATGTGTACACCCTTGAGATGTAAAAAACTCTTGAAAGATGTGATTTTCAAATTCCCCACCATGATCACTCCTAATGGTACATATTTTGTTTTGTAGTTGATTTTCAATTTTAAAGCAAAATTAAATGAATATTCTAATTGTATCATCTTTGGTTGAAAGTAAATGAACCCAAGTATATCTACTATAATCATCAACAATAACAAAGAAATATCTTTTAACACCAATAGATTGAGTCCTAATAGGACCAAACAAATCCATATGAATGAGTTCTAATGATCTAATAGTGTTAAGTAAGGTTTTAGATTTGAAAGAAGTTTTACTTTGCTTACCTAAAGTGCATGGTTCACAATTTTCAGGTTTGTCAAAAGAAAGTATAGGTAAACCACAAAGTAGATCATATTTAATCAACTTTTTGATAACATGTGAACTTGCATGACCTAGTTTTTTATGCCATAGTTGTAAAGATTCATCATTTGCAATAAGACATTTTCCAACAATAGCTTGCATAGAAGTAGGTCTAAGTATATATAGATTTCCTAATCTTTTTCCTTCATAAATAACATTATATGTGTTTTCTATGAGTAGCTTACAACAAGGTTTGTTAAAAAGAACATAATAGCCACTATCACATAATTAACTGACACTAATCAAGTTGTGATGTAATCCATCAACAAGTAGAACATTTTTAATTTGAAGATTTGTACCAACATTACCTATTCCAATAATTTTACCTTTGGTGTTATCTCCAAATGCAACCGTACCACTCTTCTTTTCTTCAAAAGTTTAAAAAGCTTCTTTGTTTGCAATCATATGTTTGGAGAACCCACTATCAACCACCCAATCCTGCAAAATAGATAGGTTTTGGTACCCATGTGATGGTCCTTTTGGTTAGGGATGTTTATTAAGGCATTTTATATTTTAGAATAACTCATTTGAAAGATTTTTTGAACATTTTTAGCTACAAGATTGAATATAGTTACAAATTTTTTGATTTAGTAATAAACCCTTTATAGAATACTACTCAGTCGACAATTTATTCGACCGAATGATTTCTCGGTCGAGGTATTTGTCGGCCGGAATAATTTGTCAGCAGATATGATTTTAAATAGAACAATCTTTGGTTGATAGTTTCTTTGATCGAAGAGATCCTCGGTCGAGTATTTTGTCGACCGAAACGAGTTCTGTGTGAATTTATCAATTTCAAGCAAAACATCTTCTTATTCCTAATCAAATCATGAAAAATATACAAGTTAAAGCTATATTTAGTTGAGATAAGACAATCGGATTTTCAATTTTAGTTTTAGGTCAAATATCAACTAGGTATCCTTATATTTCTAAGTTTGTGGTTTTGGAACCCAAGATAGATCCTTATCTTTATATCTCTTGTAAGGGCATGAAAATGAATAATGACCAAGACGTAGACAATAATGACAGCAGATAAAATCAATTTTATTTCTCCTTTTTCCATTGTGGTCATGAGCTGGAGTGGTTTTTTGGTACATACATGACCTTTGTCTTGGGCACTTGTGTCTTTCTAGTTCTAGGTTTTTGATAGGATTTTTCTTTGGGTACATAACCTATACCTCTCCTCCCGATTTGTCCAGAAGAGTCTTTTAGGATTTTATCAAGGATATCTTTATTTTTCAAGCTACTAATATCTCTTTGCAACTTATCGATTTCATCTATCTTTTTATATCTAATTTTGCTTGATCAAGATTAGATATAAAACTATCTCTTTCTTTGACAATAGCATCATAATCCAATTGAGTGCATAAAATAGGTTGAATTTGAAGATCATTTATTTTAGCAAGCAATTCAACCTTTTCTTGACAAAGAAAGTTATAGTTTGTTTCCACAACAAGAAACTTGATATTATGCTCATAAATCAAAGATTTAAAGTTTCTCTTTCAGATGTAAGACTTTCATTTTTAGAAGAGAGAGTATATAACTTAGCATGCAAATCATCATTAGTTTTTGTAAGCTTCTTTAATTTCATTTTACAGTCAATATATTTGTCATTTATCTCTTGGAGACTAGTGACTAGTTCTTCTTTAGATAATTCAAGAAGGCTTACCTCACTTGAGTCCTTGTTTTCATCTTCTTTGGCCATAAGACATTCAACTTCCTCCTCCCCGCTTCCACTTTCATCACTTAATTCATCCAAGAAGCTTTTTAAGCTTTATCTCCTTTGTCTTTTTTCTTGAAGGATGACTTCTTTACTTTCTTGATTTTTGGACATTCATTCTTCTTGCCACATTCAAAATACCTAAGGGAAGAAGAGGAAGAAGCACTAGAACTCTTGTTAGATTTATACCTTCTATATTTCTTACCATTCACAATGAGTGCATCTTCTTCATCATCTGCTTCACTTGTTTCATCACTTTCTTGAGTGATGACTTTTGATTGAGTCCTTGTTGTAGCTTTCAAACCTATGTACTTCCTTTTTTACTTTTTAAGCTCAGCCTCCACTCTTTCTTCTTCTTTAAGGGTGACCTCATGAGTTTCTAGGTTGCTAATGAGCTGATCCATCCTCAATGTGGTGAGATCTTTTGCTTCTTCAATAGCTGTCACCTTTGGTTTGTATTTTGGAGGCAAAGACCTGAGAATTTTGGACACTTGATCTTCTTCACTTATATATTTTCCTAATGCACTTAAGCTATTAACAATGGAAGAAAATATTGCATACATTTCATTAATAGATTCATTAGGTTGGATACGAAATTATTCAAACTTTTGCTTAAACATATTAATTTTGGTATTTTTGACTTGGGTAGTTCCTTCATGTGTTATGGTGAGTTTATGCCATATATCATAAGCTATATTAGATGAGGATATTCTTTTGAATTCACTTACTAAAATAGAATAATATATTGTGAATTCACTTACTAATAAAGGAGGAGGAAACAAGGAAGACACTTGTATTTAGAGTGGTTCCAACCTTTGAATACAAAGGTTGTCAGTCCACTACCCAATTGTTTCCAATTGGGATTTTGAAAGTGATTAATTTTATTACCTCTCAAGGATGTTACATAAAATACAATCGACTTCCTTGAAGTAGCCTTCTCCTAGAAGTATCCTCAATCCTCCTTCTGGCAGCCTTCTTTGAAGTAACATCAACCACTTGGAGTAGCCTTCTCCTCCTAGAAGTAACTCCTCCACCTTGTAATAGCCTTCCTTTTGAAGTAGCTCCAACCACCGTTGAAGCAACCTTCCTTGAAGTAATCTCAAGCTCCTCTGGAATCAGCCTTCTCCATGAAGTAGCTGCACCAATGCTCCCTCAAGCAGCCTCCATGATCTTGGAGTAGCCAAGGAGCAATTACAACTTGTACCTGTGAAGGGGGTCGGGAGAAAGGAATACAACAATAAAGCACATTGATTCAGTCCTATATCAATCATTAGAATCTCCTATCCACTTAAGATGAACATGGCTATGTGTGGTGGCTAGGAGATAGTAGCTATAGGACACCTTCTAGAGCTCAAGGAGGAAGACAACAAGTGAATCATAGTTTGATTGCTATCAATAGTGAATGCTCAAGTGTAGCTTTCGTGCTTTAGGTGTCTTACAACCTCTCCTATTTATAGGGATGGTTTGCAAGTGTCTAGGGATGTTCTGGGGAGTTTCTAAAGTGTTATTAGTTCTTACCTAGCCATTAGGTGTACAATAGTTGTCTAGCAATTGCTAATTGTTCGTGCTTGAAAAGAACAATCCAGAACCCTGTTCGGTCGACAATTTTGTCGACCGAATTGTGTCTCGGTCGAGATGTTCTTTGACCGAATCCAGATTTAATATAGAAGTATTGCAACGTCTATTTCCAACTCCCAACTACCAACCACTCAGTCTAATGGTCACAAGCTTTAGACCAATGTTTACTCAGTCAAGAATATTTTTGACCGAAGACTCTTTTAGAGCACAAATGTGTATGTTGTTGAAAATTACTCTTAAGTTCGACCGAGGTGGTTCTCAGTTGATAAGAACTTTGACTGAGTGTGTCTCGGTCGACAAGTTCTTCGACTGAGGGTGTCCCCATTTTAGACTTTTGAATCACCTACTAAGTGTGTATTACAATGTGTGTTGGCGACTCTAACTTGGGGGGAAATCTATCTAAGGGTTATAAGTGGGTATGGAAGATCTAACACTTGATTTAAATGATGTCTAAGAACTTTTTCATTATATTTTTGTACAAGTGTTTACATTTGAGTATAATCATGAACATTTATACAATTATGCTTATTTTATCTTCAATTTGCATTGATCTTCATCTTCCCACTAAGTACGATTTCCTTATTCCTTTGAACCCTGAAATACTCAAATAACATGTTAGATCCACAAGTGTGAAATGTTTGTCATCATAAAAAAAGGTTATATAAATGTCCAATTTATCCAACAGGACAAACATCAACATGTTTGACATGGATTAATGTCAATGTGTTTGAAAGAGCATGGAAGAACAAGAAGGAAACATCTAAATGATCTTCTGTACAAAAATAGGTGTGTCGGACTGACACACAACACAATAATCCAAGATGCTCCAATACTAGAAGACTTGAAATGTTTACCGAGTAGAATTACCAACACATGTTTGATGAAGAAACATAATCGCTTGATGTAGAACACCAATGACATCCAATTAATCTGTTGATCAACTTCTTCAACTACTGATGATGCTAGAAGATAAATCCTAAATTACAGATCAATGATTGGCAACTCTAAATCTGAATGATTAAGATGAACATTGGCTTTGAAATGGACGTGAGTTCTAGACAACATGTTGAGTACAGATAACTCCATATGTAGACAACACTCTTCTTCTTCTTTCCTATTTTGAGATATGTACCTCAAATCTCATTCTCATCCTCCTCTATATTCCCCCCACACCAACCACAAAGAGATGATGGAAGTGGTTGGGGTGGAGAAAGACAAAGAAAAACTCACATGTGACATTAGGAGACATCACATAGAGAGGGAAGAAATCACTAGAGAAGGATTGGATTGATATCGCTAGATAAGTAGAACAAATAAGCAAATTTGATGCAACATGTGACCCTATTACATGATTTGAAGAAGGAAATAAATGGATATTTCTCTGATATCTGACAAAATTTATCTTTTTCTTGTTGGGGATCTTCTGATCTATGCTTTAAAGATGCCTAGAGAACTGATCTTGGAAACATACTTTGAAGATGTAGTTGTCATTGATTAAGCTACAAACCCTAATGGTGAAGATAAATGAACTGACTGTCTGAGACATGGAGTGTTGTCTGATGGACACACTGTGTACAAAGATCATTGATTTCTGACAGAATGTGGAAAACACAGTGCATCATTGATGGACATGGCGTGTGAATTTGGAGGTGTAACTCAACACAGCGTGTTGGATATCAACACGAAATGTGACCTACATAGTAGATGAAAATTTTTACTACTGGATGAAAACAATGACATGCAGAGTGAGGAACACACCGTGTTCTATGCCACTAGGGAATATTTATGGGAAAAATGTTAGAAACGTCTAACCCTAACTTCATGGATGACTCCTCTTCTACAAATAAGCCTCTAAGATGACAATATGGATGATCAAGATGACAATTGAGGTGGAGATGACATCCACCATGGATGTTGATGATGGAGCCGATTTAGGTGGTGGATATGACGTCCACCATTGTGAGGATGTCAAACTGGATGATGGAGATGAAATCCACCTTGGAGAAAAAGATGACACGTATGGTGGACATGACTTCCACCTTGGAGAAGAACAAGGCACAAATGGTGGAGATGAATTCCCCCTTGGAGAAGACCACCATGGGTTGCAGAAACTTGTTGGTGACGACTTGAATCTAGACTTGTCTTGATAGAGGGAGTAGCTGAACCTTGTGCTCGGGAAGTTCAAATACAAAAGATGGAAGGCAAAGACATGGAGATGCTAGATCTAGATCTAGATATAGATCTAGATATATGACAATAAAGACTTTACTTTTACATCTAGATCTGGATGATGTAGGAGAAGGTGAAGGGCCTTTATAGAGAGAAAGAATTGAAGACTACCCTTTGGAGAGGATGATAGAGATGACCCTACATGCATCCGACCATGATGGTAGCCTCCGCCCATAGGAGAAGACTGGTTATTTCTCTCTAGGGTTAGGGTCCCTGGAAAGAAGGATCTGAAACCATGTTGATTGAAAAGAATTGATACATTCAAAGTATTGTGTTATTGTATATAAGAGAGACCCCTCTCCTTTATATAGGAGAAGGTGGACATGACTCATGACTCTAGAGACTTCCATATCTAACTAGACTTGACTAGACTAGACTATATGACTAGACTCTATATGGGCATACAGACTGCAACTCATATATGAGCACATGACGTATAATTCTAACAAAGGCTTTTCCATTAAACCCTTCATATTTTCTAATTCTGGGCTGGCTAACTGGGATATTATAAGCTCAAGACAACATGTCAGGCTTGATCTTAATATTGACAAGACGAATGCCATCTGCCAAAGGATATGGAGCCCATCTAGAAAAGTCTTCTAGTTTCTTCTACTATTTAGCCAAACCAACTACAAATTGAGATATTTTCTACTGATGACATCAACAACCACATTGGCCTTACTAGGATGGTAGGGTATTGTTATGTCAAAATCTTTTAGGTAGTCCATCCAATGCCTTTATCCCAAGTTTAGGTCCTTCTGAGTAAAATCAGTACTTTAGGCTTTTATGGTTGATGAGGATGTCAATGGTAGCCCATACAGATAGTGTCACAAAATCTTTAAGGCATAGCCAATACTTGCAAGTTCTAGATTGTGGGTTGGATAATTCAACTCATTGGGCTTGAGTAGTCTGGAAGCAAAGGCGACCATGTGCTTGTTTTGTTCCAAGACACATCCTAATCCCATCTTTGATGCATCCATGAAAATGATAAAACCTTCATTATCTGAAGGTATGCCCAAGAAGAGGGAGGAGGTACGCTTTTCCTTCAAATCCTAGAATCGTGCTTCACACTATTAAGACCAAACAAACTTATTGTCCTTCCACATGAGCTTGGTCAAGGACAAAGTAGTCTTTGATAAATCCTTGATGAATTGTTGGTAATATCTAGACAATACCAAGAAGCTACAAATCTTGGATGCGTTCTTTCAAGGCTGGCCATTCTCAACGGCCGCTACCTTGGCAGGGTCCACCTAAATGGTTCCTCCAGATATAATGTGCCCGAGGTCCAAAACTTGCACTTTGAGAATTTATTGTAGAACTTCTGCTCTCTCAAGATATAAATGACCATATCTAGGTGTTCGTGGTGTTGTTCTAGCTCATTATAGTAAACTAGGATGTCATCTATGAACACTATGACAAAGGCATCAAGGAAAGGTTGGAACACACTATACATGAGGTTCATGAACACACTCAGAGCATAGGCAATCCAAAAGGCATAAGCAAAACCTCAAAGTGTACATAGTGGGTTTGAAAAGTGGTTTTGGGATATCCTCACTCTTAACTCACAATTGATGATAGCCAGATCTAACGTCAATCTTTGAAAAGACTCAAGCAGTTTTGAGATGATCAAGCAGGTCTTCAATGCGGCGTAAGGAATACTGGTTGTAAGACCCCTAACCTATGTTTTGGTTTAAACCTATTTTATTTGGCTTGATTAAGTGTTTAGACCCTATTCTAATTGTTTGGGACGTTCTTAGAGCTTGTAGGGAGCTTAAGTCTCCAATTTGAGCTCGTTTGTGCTTTATGTGCTTGTTTTGGGTCAAATTGCAATTTATCCAAATGAGAGGTTTATCTTGCAATTTTTCCACATCTACAGTTTTCCTTATCTTTCTTGGCTTCCTGAGAGATAATTTGATGCTTTGGGGAGCCTTGTTTGGGCCTTGGTTGAGTGGTGGCATCACCATAGGTGATTAGAGTTTCTAGGGTTTGCTTGGTGTCAACCCTATGAGCTTGGTTGGGTGTAGCGACCCTTGTCTCAACCTTGAAGGTGTGCCTTGAGTGTGTATCAACTGAGAAACCTTATGTAGATGTGTTTGTCTTGATCAAGATGGTTTGGAGAGGTTGGGGTTGAGACAGTTTCTCCTTTAGTGGCGTGTTTTGACCTAGTTTGCTGGTGACCCTTTTGTCTCAACCAGTGTGATGCTTTGCTCTTATTTCGACCTCCATTGGATTGTTTTGACCGAAACAATGTGTTAGGGATCAAAGGTGGTCGAGACCCAACATAGGTTTTATCACCATCTTGAGCATGCATGGTTTAAGTGGTTGCATGTGTGTTTCTTGGGTGGACAAGTGTCCCTTAATGTGTAGGGTCTGTTGACTACGTTGGTACATCAGACCCAACATATGTTGATCTATAGTTGATAGAGTTGGAGAAGGCCTTCAAAATCCTTAACATCCCCAAGGAAGACAAACTGAAGCATGAAATTTACCTTTTGAAGGGGAGTGCTGGCCATTGGTGGGCCATAGAAGAGGAGAAAAGGCTAGGTGTTGTGATCTGCTAAGAGGAGTTTGGACGTGAGTTTGTTAGTCAGTACTTTCCTCAGATGTATATGGATGAGAAGATATCCAGTTTGAGTGGATCTGGCAGGGATCCATGATAATCAATGAGTACGAGGCAAAGTTAATGGAGTTGCTGATCTTTTGTCCTCACATGGCTGCTATCGATTAGTAGAGGATCATACGTTTTGAGAAGGGGTTGAGTATGGAGTTGATGAAGCCAGTGGCAACCTTAGAGAATAGAGAGTGTTATACCACATTTGTGGAGTCTATCAGGAGGATACAATGGTCAGTGGTTGAGAAACATGAGAAGAGTGCCAAAAAGAGGCCTGCTCAGTATCAGGGATAGGCACCATGATGCTTTAAGGAGCCTAGGTTTTCTACACCGCCAACACGACAGAGGTCTAGTGCACCAACACATTGGTCACCAAGTAAGGTCAAAGCCAAAACTGTCCACCAATTGGATCCCATAAAACAACATCATTGTCAATGAGAGGGTCGTCTAGGCCATAATACAAGATTAAGGCTTGTCATAAGTGTGGACAAGTAGGACATTTGAGGCTGGAGTTTCTAGTAAAAGGAGATGAGGTGACTCAGTAGTTGCGGCAGAGTCAACAAGGCTCATAGAGACATCGATTTAGTAGTGTTGGAGGATGAGGAAATGGAAAGGCATCATAGGCTGGTTCATCTAGATAGGTGACAACTAGGTTTTATGCCTGGAGTCAGCCAGAAGGAGAGGTCAACACACGAGTAGAGACATGTCAAATGGAGTTATTTCATTCTGATAAGTCTATATCATGTTGTATGTCTGTTTAGGTTGAACTGGGTGTTACATGCTCTTTTAACCACCCAAGGGGTGGTTGGTAGTTATTCTTTGCTTGTTAGTCATAGACATGGGAGCTTGAGGAAGAGATGCGTAGGGAGTACCTATCTCTTTTTGCTTGGGATTTTGAGGGTGAAATCCTTGTTAGGGGTTTATGGCTTGTAAGACCCCTGACATGTGTTTTGGGTTAACCTTATTTCTTTGCTTTGATTATGTGTTTAGAACCCTGCTATAATCTTTGGGATGTTCTTAGAGATAATGGAGAACTTAAGTCTCTAGTTTGATCTTGTTTGGATGCTGCTTGTGCTTTATGTGCTTATTTTGGGTCAAATTGCAATTTAACCAAATGAGAGGATTATCTTGCAATTTTCCACATCTAGAATGTTCCTTCTCTTTCTTGGCTTCATGAGAGAGAATGTGATGCTTTGGGGTGCCTTAGTTGGGCCTTGGTTGAGTGGTGGCATCACCATAGGTGATTAGGGTTTCTAGGGTTTGCTTGGGTCGACCTATGAGCTTGGTTGGGTGTAGCGACCCTTGTCTCCACCTTTAGGGTGTGCCTTGTATTTGTCTCAACCGAAAAACCTTCTCTAGTTGTGGTTTTCTTGACCAAGATGGTTTGGAGAGGTTGGGGTCGGGACAATTTGCCCTCTAGTGGTGTGTTTTGACCTAATTTGTTGGTGACCCTTTTGTCTCGACCAGGGTGTTGCTTTGCTCTTGTTTTGAACTCCTTTGGAGTGTCTTGACCGAAACCATGTGTTGGGGACCAAAGGTGGTCGAGACAAAACATAGGTTTTATCACCATCTTGTGCATGCATGGCTTAAGTGGTTGCATGTGTGCTTCTTGGGTGGACAAGTGTCACTTTGGTGTCTTTAGGTGTTGACACATCATTACCCTACCTCCCTTCTCCTTCGCTATATAAACCCTTTCCTCTCAATGTTAGTGAACCTTTTATCCCTGTCCCTTCATCACCCTCTTTTTCTCATCCTTGGAGCTTGATGGAGCAAGGAGAGTTGATCTTGGAGCCCTTGGTGGTTGAAATCCCTTGCATGTGTTGACTCTTCCTCATCTTCAACCTTAGTAAGTATATGCCTTTCTTTTGTGGCATTTTCTTTGGATCTCTACCCCATATTATTCTCTTTTCTCAGCCTTAGACTATGTTTTGACATGGTGGCCTTCTTTAGAATAAACTCCTCATCACAAGGGTCATAGGCCATTTTTTGACAAGGCAGCACCCAAGTGAGAGGTAATTTCTTCTCTCTTTCCCCCTTCTTCCTTTAGATCGGCCTAGGGTTCTTTACTTCTTTTTCTTGAACAAACTTTGACCTCAACATCTTATCCTTCTTGAGGTGTTCTTGTGACTAAAAGTGGGGCCTTTGGTGGAGCTTCATCATCCTTGGTGATCGTGTGCTTGGAGCTTGTGATCCTTGGAGTGATCTTCCTTAAGGAGGGTGACATAACTCTCTACCCTCTCTAGTACAACACCTTTCCTTACATGCATGTTGCTCTTTATCTCTCTAAAAAGTTACCCTAATATTCTAGTGGATGATATCATTATCAAGAGCTTGATTGATGGTAGTATCACACTCAGTATTTTTGGAATTTGAAACCCTAATGTAAGGTACCTAATTTTGAAGATGGATGTGTTATGGTGGTCTTCTTCCTATCTTTTGACCTTGATTTTGGTCACATGCATGATGCTTGTGTACCTTGATGTATCTTGAAGTTTAGGTTCTATTTTGGAAGTGATAAACGTGGGTTTATCTCTCTTGCATGAGGTTTGTTCATGATGGTTTCATGACCCAATGTTAGGGTTTTGGTGATTGACTTTATGAAGAGTTTTCCTTCTAGATGATATTGGTTTTATTTGATGTTATATTCTGTTTTGGATGAAATTAGCTTCTGTTTTGATCATGGTTCATCCTATTTTTGATGTTCTTCTTGGTGTTTTAGATGTTTTCCTCATGTGTTTAGGTTTGACATTCTCTCTCTTTAATGGGTTTGGTTTGATGATCTTCATGATAGTTGTCCTAGGGTTTGATGATCATGATCACATGAGTGTTGATCATGGTGACACCTTGTTTTCCTACTATTTATCTTTTCTCGGTGAAGATAACCTTTGGTTTGGGTCTAGACACAAACTTTGTGATGTGGTCGAAACATCTTGTGTTGGTTTTGGGTTGAGACATGAGTGTGCTTTGTCTTAGGTCGTAACACCTAGTCTTACTTGGCTCATGACGCATTAGTTTTTGCTCTAGTCACGATGTGCTTAATGCTTTGGGGTGTTAACCATGTATGTTGGTCCTTGTTTTGGTAGTAACATGTTTGCCTCTTTCTTGGGTCACGACCATCTACTGGTCTCAGTCGAAAACCTAATCATAATGGGTTAACGGTTGAGACATGTATGTGGGTGTGCTTTGCCATGGTTGTGATATATTTGTGGGTCGAGACGCTGAGTCTGGTTTTGGTTGCAACACCTTGTCATGTGTGTGGTCATGACACCATGGTTGTCGCGGTTGCAACGTTGCTTTTAGATTTAGTCGTTATGCCTCATCATGTCACTAGCGGTCGAGATGCCAAACCATGGCTCTGGTCACAATTCTTTGCCTTAGTTTTTGTGGAGACCGATCCTTGTTTTGAGGGGTTGAGATGTGATGACCCCAACTACTGTATACTTTCCATAATGGCATTCCTTAGATATGTGTTCACTCATATCTATAAGATGTCAAGTGGGAAAATATAAGGGATTGTGATAGTCAACTAGTTTATTATAAGAATCTGGATCATTCTTCACAACATCACATAGATAGCCACACAAACCATCATTCATAAAGGTAAAAAGTCATATTACATTATTCATAGGAAGAAGAAATATGTTCTTAAGGGAAAAGAGAGTACCTAGGATACAAACATCCTACACATAATCTAATGAAATGTAACAACTAACTAAATAAAAATAAGATGAGAGGCAACCATCTAGCTAATCATCCTTCATGAACTTTATTTAGTTTCTTCAGGTACTATGAGATGCAATTTCTTGTTCCTTGAACCTAGAAAATGCAAGAAACAAACAATCAACATAATCTTGGTACATGGTTGAAATTTTTTATACTATGCTGGCATATTTAAAATACTTGAAAAAGAAGAAAGAAAAAGAAAAAAATATTTAAGGTAGAAAATAAGGTAAACCCAAGTTATTAATCACATTTCAATGGACATGTATTACTATGGTGGACTTAGCACATTAAACACTTATATTATTGGACCCTATCCCCACATACCTTGTACCATTAGAGATGTCCCCGCGTACTTGTACCATTACAGAGGTTCTAGTCAACATTAATACTTTCCCTCTCTAATAGGGATATTAATGAACCATTAGTAACTACATTCCATTTTCTTTCCTTAGTCAAGGTGAAAAATTGACAATATGTATAGATATACATCCAACAAGATTATTCAATTACATGCAAGAAATTACTAATAATTATACCATCCAGCGAAATATAATCTTATGCTTATATCCATGTACCTTGAATCTCAGATTTGGATTTCTACAAGTCTAGATTAAGAAAGTAGATCACCTTGAAAGAGAAACAAAGACCTAAAGTCATTATGGGTTCTCATCATCCCATATTAGGGTTTTTGGGTTATTAGGGTTTGATCTCTATTTGGAGTGACTTTCACCTTCCTATGATTAGATCAGGGATTATCCATTATTTTTATGTTGTTTCAGAGTTATAAGATCAAATCTTCGTATTAAGGTTTCATCTATTTGATGATACCTATTTCTATCCAAAAAAGGAGTATCCATAATTAGGGTTTGTATTATGAACTAGATCATTAATGGTTCTTTAGGATTCTCATGATCCAGAGGGATTAGAGTTGGATCTAGGGTTTTTGGGGTCGGTCATGATCATAATGGATCATTAAATAGTTAGGGTTTGGCATATGATTGTGTGACAATATACATATGTAGAGAGAAACTAGAATTTAGGGTTTTCTATGATTATTGGATTAACTATCCCTACTTGATTAGGGTTTCGAGCCATTTGAGGGTATAATGTCCATTATGCATATTAAATGTCTGAAATATAGTCATTTGGCTTTGGGCTAATATTTTTGGAATGGAGTAATGAATCAAGTTATGAAAATGGTTCCATTCGATTTCTCATATTTTTCTTATAATTTTGATATACAATATTGCTATTTTTCGACACTCCTAGCATTTATTAGGATTTTTCTAAGCTAACCTATTTTCCATTAATTGAAAAGGGAAAAATAAAGCTTACTAGCACCTCACTATTGGTCCACGTCAACTTTGTTTGGTGCAGACTCCCTCTCTAACCCACGATCCTCTCTTGTTGAGTTGGTGTGTGAATATTGGACCACGTCAGATCTCGGTGGCGCCACATCCTCCTTCTCCTTCCCTAGCTTATGCATGGTCAAGCAGGATGAGAGATGCTCCGGTGAGGTGCTGAGGCTCCTACTGCCAGGATTAGGGTGAAAAGGATGCACCACCACCTTCGTGTGGTGCTTCCTCATTGGTGTGGCTAGCTAGGTGGGTGCAGCCCCCTTTGGGGTTATGTGCCACTGTTATGGATGGAGAGGTCGCCAGAGTAGGGAGGTTTCAAGGATATGAGGTGATTGGGATCAATGGGTATTGCTGCGGAGCATCCCAGAGGTGAGGCAAAGGTGGTGGAGAGGTGGATTTGGTGCGGGGTTCTTTGGGGTAGTGGGGTGATGACGGTTCTTGAAGTTGAGGGTGGTGGTGAGGAATGCTCAGGGTCGGTGGATTTGAATTGGAGGTCGCGAATAAATAAAGGGGGTGGGAAGAGCTAATGGGGGGTTTAAATAGGTGTGGGGGAGTGAGGGCGAGCAAGTGCTAAACCCACTATCGTTGTCAGGTGAGAAGCACAAGAAGTCAGGGGTTGGTTCTCCCTGATACGAGGACAAGGGAGAAGAGTTAGGGATTGTTGGAATCAATTTAATGAGAGGAGTTTAGCCTCCAAATATCTTGCTTAGATATGGTCAGGTTGGTTAGATTGGGTCAGATCAAATCTGACCGGAGTTAGCTGAAGAAAGTGGGAGGTTTAAGATAACTTTTGAGGCATTAGATTGCTTCTGAATGACTAGGATCAAAGGCCCAATAGAGGGGTCCATGCCCAGGTCGCACGGTATGAATATGTCACATATTGATCAATTAAAATTGAGAAACTTAGGTCATTGGCTTAATAAATGGTATTATTTGCATCTAATTTCAATAGCTTATAACTCCAATTTTTTTATCTAATTGGAATGAAATTTTAAACAAAGCTTCATGATGATGTTATCTAGCCATGGTCTAAAAATTGGGTTCCAAATTTGAACATTGACTACATAATTTGTCTAGGTATCATAATACATATGATTCACCTTTATATGAACTAGGGTTTGCATTTTTGAAGTTTGATAATTTCTTTTAGTCAGGTTAGTGGGGGGATGGTTGAGGGTATTGTTGGAAATAAAAATTTGTAAGAGAGAGAAATATATGTAAAAAATCACTCTGTCACGTTCTCCCCTCCTTATAAAGAATTTTGTCCCCAAAACTCAAGCAACTTTAGATAGGTGTAGGTACTTCTGCTCGATTTTGGACTTGAGCTCCCAGGTGGCATCAGTTTGATCATAGTGGCTCCATAGAACTTTCACCATATCTATGCACTAATTAATGCAAAGCTCCTTTGTCCTGGAATCAAGGATTCTGACTAGGGATTCAACATAAGACATATCATCTTTCAGCTCTAGAGGCTCATGATTGAGAATGTGATTGTGGTCTTTGACATAGGGCGTCAGATTAGATATTAAAAAACACTAAAGTGGGGTGAATAAGGTTTTATAATAATTTTAAAGATAATTTAACCAACAAAAAACCACAAGGATGTTGAAGAAGGAGACAAGGATTTAGAGTGGTTCCACACTTAGCAAAAACTAAGGGAGTCAGTCCACTACCCAATTATTTCCAATTGGGATTTTGAAAGTATTTCAATTTTATTACCTTATCAAGGATGTTACACAAAATTACAAATACCTTCCCAAACCCTTTGGACAACCTTCACTCGAAGTCATCTCATCAACCTTGAAGCAACCTTCACTTGAAGTAACTTCAAGCTCCCCCCTTGAAGTAGCCTTCCTCTTTGAAGTAGCTTCCCGTTGAGACCTTCTAAAAGTAGTCCAAAGTCCTCCTTCTCCACCTGAGAAGATTTCACCCTCTCCCCTCCACAACCTCCAACCTAGGAGTAGAAAGGAGAGTAAAATGCAATAAGAAAGAAGATGAAACGGAAAAAAGGAAATTACAATTACCACTTAAGCACAAGTCTTGAATCCTATATCAAGCATTTTGATCTCCTATCCAATGTGTATGAAAGTGGAAGTATAGTGGGTAGGAGATTCTATCCTATAGGACACAAAATGCCAGCAATGGAAATGATTTGCAAGTGTTGAAGTTGCTCAATTTCTCACAAGGATTGATTCTCAATTGCAAGTATGTGTACTCAAGTGAGTTTAGGTGTCCTAAGGCATGTCCTATTTGTAGGAATGGCCTACTAGTGCTTAGGGACGTTCTAGACACTTTCTAGGGGGTTCTTAGTGCTCAACTAGCCATTAGGTATCCACTAATTACGTTTGTAAGGACTAGTTAATTAACTCTAAAAAGTGCAGACAGAAACCTTCTCAGTTGAGAAGTTTGTCGATCGAGTGTCTCTCGATCGAGGAATTTGTCGACCAAGGGTGAGTCTGGAGCAACGTTCAACTCAACTTCCAACCACTTTTTCCCAGTAACTTTAACGACTATAGAACTAAGTCTAATGACTAAAGAACCTGCTCGAGACACTGTCTCAGTCGAAGTAAAGTTTGATTGAGCCTTTCTCTATGATTGCTTTTAGCAGGTTATGCAAATATGTTCGTTCTTTAGACTTGGGAGTTTCTCGGTCGAGAAGTGTGTTGACCGAGACAAACTCTATTTCAAAACTTTAACTCATATGCTAAGTGTAAGAAATGAATGTGCAATTGTGATGCTCACTTAGGGATGACCTATCTAAGTGTTGTGTGTGGAGAGGGAAGATTTAAACGCTTGATTTACATGAAATCTAAGTATTTGTACATTATATATTTGTACAAGTTTACATTTGATTACAATCATGAAAACAAAGCAATTTAAGCATGTAGATCTTCCAAAACTTTGTCATCCACCTTGTTCCTGAAATCCCAAGTAGCACGTTAGATCCATAAGAATGAAATGTTTGTCATTAAAAAAAGGGATTTTGATGATGTCCATTTAGACAACAATCTCCCCCTTTTTGAAGATGACAAACATTTATAAATATAACTCAAATAAGCTTGAATAATATTGAGTTGAGTTTCATACTTGAAATTTACCTTGTATATACCTTCTCTTGTTTATGAAATGTGTGCTTATTATTCCCAAAGTGGTGTGGAACATAAAATTCAACTCTTTAGGAAATATAGCAACAGTTGATGTGAAGCCAAGAGAGTATGTATGAAACTCATTGATTGAGTATTTAAGATTTATATTATTTTCCACCCTTTATCATTTCAAAAAGATAACCGTTAAAACATTTGTTAAGACTCCCCCTTTATAGGTTCTCCCCTTTGAAAAAGATAATCGTTAAAACATGCTAAAAGATGTTCATTTTTAGCCAAAATGTAAGGATCAGAGAAACCAACTGATTTTAAGAAGAACAAATGTCAAAGAAAACATCTTCTAAGGGAGTGATAAGTAATTTATTCCTTATGTTATTAAATTGATCTAATGGAAGTGGTTTTGTAAAAATATCAGCCAATTGATCTTCCATATCAACATGATGAAGGGATATATGTTTTTTAGAAATACAATCCCTTAGAAAATGATGATGCATTTCAATATGTTTGGCACGGCTGTGTAAGATAGGATTATGTGCCAAGTTTATAGCACTTGTATTGTCACAAAAGATAGGTGTAGATGAAAATATAAAACCATAATCATTTAAAACTTGTTGCATATAAAGCACTTGAGCACAACAAGACCCGACTGTCATATATTCAGATTCGGTGGTAGAAAGGGCAACCGTGTTTTGTTTCTTGCTAAATCATGATACTAAGGCTCTTCCTAATAACAAATAACTTCCGCTTGTGCTTTTTTGGTCAAATCGACAACCAGCGTAATCGACATCGGTATAAGCTTTCAAATCCAAAGATTGTCTTTTAGGATACCATAAACCATAGTTTGCGGTGCCAGCTAAGTATCTTAGAATCCTTTTGACAGCTTGAAAATGATTTTGCATGGGTTTTGATTGAAATCTAGCACAAAGTCCAATGGAAAACATGATATCTGGTCTAGAAGAGGTTGAGTAAATCAAGCCACCAATCATGGCCCTATATAAGGAATCATCAATGGGTTCCCCATTTTCATCCTTGCCAATTTTAGTAGAGGTAGCCATTGGAGTGGTAGCATGTTTGCAATGTTCCATCCCAAAACGTTTTAAAAGTTCATTTATATACTTCTCTTGGCTTATAAAAATCCTAGCAGGCGTTTGCTTTATTTGAAAACTAAGAAAGAAAGTCAATTCTCCCATGAGACTCATTTCAAATTCCTTTTGCATAATATCACTAAATTGTTTACATAAAGATTCATTTGATGCACCAAAGATAATATCATCAACATAAATTTGAACAACTAGAAAGTCAGATTCATATGTTTTGAAAAATAAAGTAGAATCTGAATTTCCAATTGAAAAACTGTTATCAAAGAGATAATTTTTTAGCCTTTCATACCAATTTCTAGGTGCTTGTTTTAAACCATAAAGTGCTTTCTTAAGTTTGTAAACATGATCATCTTTACCAGGAATTTCAAAACCAGGTGGTTGGGAAACATATATTTCCTCTTGTATTATTCCATTTAGAAATGCACTTTTTACATCCATTTGGAATAGTTTGATGTTTTTGTGGGCAGCTATAGCTAGTAGCATTCTAATGGCTTCAAGTCTTGCCACCAATGCATAAGTTTCATCAAAGTCTATTCCTTCTTGTTGATTATACCCTTGTGCTACCAACCTAGCTTTATTTCTTACTACTTCCTTGGCTTCATTTAACTTATTTCGAAAAACCCACTTAGTTCCAATAATGATTTTATCTTGAGGTTTAGGAACTAAGTCCCATACATCATTCTTGGTGAATTGATTTAATTCTTCTTGCATTGCCATTATCCAATAATCATCTCTTAGAGCTTCAGTCACTTTCTTAGGTTCAGTTATAGATAGAAATGCCATATTTGCAACATCTCTAAAAGATGACCGAGTTTTTACTTTATCTTTAGGATTTCCAATGATTACCTGTTGATGATGATCCTTAATGAGTCTAGGAATGGGTTGTTGTGTCTCAATTTGTTGATCATTTTTAGCATTTTGATCATCTTTAGTTGATATGGTTAGATCTTCAATTTGGTGAGTAATATCAACTATGTCATCACTTTGTTTTAGTCCTTCATGAAAAGTAATGTGAATGGATTCTTCAACTTTTCTAGAGTTGGTATTGTAAACTCTAAATGCTTTGCTAGAAGTTGAATATCCTAAGAAAAAGGCTTTTTTGTGATTTAGAGTCAAACTTTTCTCTATCCTCTTTTGTGTTTAAGATATAGCAAGTTGAGCCAAAGGTATGAGAATAATCAACCCTTGGTTTCTTATTATAAATGAGTTCATATGGTGTTTTCTTTAAATAAGAGTGTACAGTTACTCTATTTAGCACATAGCAAGTTGTATTTACTGCTTCAGCCCAAAACGTTTTAGATGTATAATGTTCAAGCATCATAGTCCTAGCCATTTCTTGTAAGGACCTATTCTTTCTTTCAACTATGCCATTTTGTTGTGGAGTCTGTGGAGTTGAAAAATTGCGAGTGTAGCCTTGAGATGTGCAGAATTCTTCAGATATATGATTCTCAAATTCTCCACCATGATCATTTCTAATTGTGCATATTTTATTTTGTAATTGATTTTCAATCTTTGAGAAAAATTGTATGAACACTTGAATGGTATCATCTTTATTTGCAAGGAAATGAACCCATGTATATCTACTATAATCATCAACAATAACAAAGCAATATCTTTTTCCACCAATAGATTGTGTTCTCATAGGTCCAAATAAGTCCATATGAATAAGTTCTAGTGATCTACTGGTGCTAAACATGTTTTTGGGTTTGAAAGAAGTTTTAGTTTGTTTACCCAAAGTACATGGTTCACAATTTTTAGATTGATCAAAAGATAGCTTAGGCAAACCATGAACAAGATCATATTTAACTAGCTTTTTGATAACATGTGAACTAGCATGACCTAATTTTCTATGCCATAATTTGAGAGAATTATATTTTGCAAGTAAACATTTTCCAACTAAAGATTGCATAGAGTTAGGTCTAAGAATATATAGATTTCCAATTCTTTTTCCTTCATACACAACATTTGTAGTGTTCTCTATTAGTAATTTGCAACAATTTTTATTGAATAAAACATCATATCTAGTATCACATAGTTGACTGACACTTATTAAATTATGGTGCAGTCCATCAACAAGTAAAACATTTTTTATTTCAAGATTTGTACCAATATTACCTATTCCAACAATTTTACCTTTTCCATTGTCTCCAAAAGTGACTGTTCCACTTTTCTTTTCTTCAAAAGTTTGAAAATCATCCTTATTGCCGGTCATGTGTTTGGAGCATCCACTATCACCCACTTGTTTGGAGCATCCACTATCACCCACCCAATCATGCAACAAAATATGGATTTTGGTACCCATGTGATGGTCCATTATGGTTAGGTACATTTAATAATAAACTGAACATGATTACATAATTTAAGCTTCTTAGAACTTCATTCAGTCGACAAATACTTCGATCGATCTTGTCTCGGTCGACAATTTCTCAACCGATATTGAGACTGTTTTAACTAGATATTGTAGATTTGGTACAGGAATTCCTCCAGTCGAATAATTTCTTGACCGAGAAGTGTCTCGGTCAAGCTATTTGTCGACCGAGATTGTTTCTGTTTGTTTTCAACAATCTGTTTATGTTAGTTTGGGCTTAAATCATTGTAATATGCTACAGTACCATTCTATTTAGTTGAGATGAGACATTAAGATATTCAAATGAAGTGTTAGGCCAAATATCAACTTAATCATATTAAATTTGCTAAGTTTGGGGTCTTGGAACCCATACTAACTCAACATCCTTTTTCTTATAAGGACATGAGAAGGAATAATGTCCAAGATGCAAGCAATAATGACAACAAATAAAATCAATTTCATTTCTCTTTCTAGGATTTTGAGTTGAGTTCTTGGTTCAAACATGATCTTGGTCTTGGGTTCTTGAGTTCTCCTAGGTTTGGGTTGATAAGAGTTTTCTTTTGGAACATATCCTAAACCTCTTCTTCCACTATAACCAGAAGAGTTCTTTAGTATCTTATCAAGAATACCATTATTTCTCAAGCTACTAACTTCTTTTTGTAACCTATCAATCTCATCCATTTTCTTTTTGATATCTAACTTTGCTTGATCTAGATCAAATGATAAAGCATCTCTTTCATTAACAATAGCATCATAATGTAGATGAGTACATAGGATAGGTTGAGTCTGAAAATTATTTAGTTTTGCAAGCAATTCAACCTTTTCTTGAGAAAGAAGATCATAGTTTGTTTCTAAAGTAAGCAACTTCATATTGGAATCATTTAAATATGATTTCAAAGAAAGGTTTTCAGAAATAATTTTGTCCTTTTCAAAAGAAAGATTATTTAATTTAGCATATAAATCCTCATTAGTTCTAGTAACCTTCTTTAGTTTCTTTTTGTAATCAACATATTTGTCATGAGTATCTTGAAGACTAACAATTAGATCTTATTTTGGCAAATCAAGAAGGCTTACCTCTTGATAATCATCACTATCATCTTCTTTGGCCATGAGACACTCCACATTCTCTTCTCCACTCTCACTATCACTTGACTCATCCCAGTCAGCTTTGTATGCTTTTTCTCCCTTCTTCTTGGATGAGCTTTTCTTCCCTTTCTTTTCTTTAGGACATTCATTCTTAAGATGTCTCTTCTTTCCACACTCAAAACACCTAGGAGAGGAAGAAGAAGAAGAACCAATAACTTTGTTAGATTTAAATCATCTATATTTTTTACCATTTACAATTAGAGCTTCTTCTCCTTCATCTCCATCACTTGTCTCATCACTTTCTTGAGTGATGACCTTTGTAGCCTTGAAAGCCATGTCCTTCTTTCTTCCTTGTTGAAGTTCATGCTCTCATCTTTCTTCCTCCTCCAAGGTTGCCTCATGAGCTTCTAGGTTGCCAATGAGTTGCTCCATCCTCAGTCGGGTGAGGTCATTGGCTTCTTCAATTGCGGTTACCTTAGGCTTGTACTTAGGAGGAAGGGACCTAAGAATTTTTGACACTTGATCTTCTTCACTAATGGCTTTACCTAATGCATTCAAACCATTTACAATAGAAGAAAACTTTGCATACATTTCACTAATAGACTCATTTGGTTCCATACGAAACTATTCAAACTTTTGTTTAAGCATGCCAATTTTGGAATTTTTTACTTGAACAGTCCTTCATAAGTAATAGAGAGTCTATGCCATATCTCATAAGTAGTTTCACAATTTGAAATTCTGTCGAACTCACCTACGAAAATTGAACAATAAAGGATACTTACAACTTTTGCATTTAATTGAGCTAATCCCACCGTGTTTCCATCCCATGTAGCATATTCAGTTTGAGGAAGATCATAGGCATTTGATACCATTCTCCAAAGATCCCGTCTGATTCCTTGGAAATAGAATTGCATCCTCCTCTTACAATAGGTGTAGTTGGTGCCATCAAATGGTGGAGGCCGAGCTATAAGAGTTCCTTCCAAGTTGAGGTTATTTAGAATTCCATCCCCCATCTTCTTCAAGACTCGAGTAGAGCTCCTTGAAGTCTGCTCTGATACCAATTGAAAAACACTAGGGGGGTGAATAGGGTTTTGTAATAATTTTAAAGATAATTTAACCAACAAACAACCACAAGGATGTTGAAGAAGTAGACAAGGATTTAGAGTGGTTCTACCCTTCGCAAAAACTAAGGGAGTCAATCCACTACCCAATTGTTTCCAATTGGGATTTTGAAAGTATTTGAATTTTATTACCTTCTCAAGGATGTTACACAAAATTACAAATACCTTCCCAAACCCTTTAGACATCCTTCACCCGAAGTCATCTCACCAACCTTGAAGCGGCATTCACTTGAAGTAACTTCAAGCTCCCAATTGAAGTAGCCTTCCTCCTTGAAGTAGCTTCCCGTTGAGACCTTCTAGAAGTAGTCCAAAGTCCTCCTTCTCCACCTAAGAAGATTTCACTCTCTCCACTCCGCAGCCTCCAACCTAGGAGTAGCAAGGAGAGTACAATGCAATAAGAAAGAACAAGAAAGGAAAAAGGAAATTGCAATTACCACTTAAGCACAAGGCTTGAATCCTATATCAAGCGTTTTGATCTCCTATCCAATGTGTATGAAAGTGGAAGTATAGTGGGTAGGAGATTCTAACCTATAGGACATGAAATGCCAGCAATGGAAATGATTTGCAAGTGTTGAAGTTGCTCAATTGTTCACAAGGATTGATTCTCAATTGCAAGTATGTGTACTCAAGTGAGTTTAGGTGTCCTAAGGAATGTCCTATTTATAGGAATGGCCTACTAGTGCTTAGGAACGTTCTAGACACTTTCTACGGGGTTCTTAGTGCTCAACTAGCCGTTAGGTATCTACTAATTATGTTTGTAACAGCTAGTTAATTAACTATGAAAAGTGTAGACAGAAACCTTCTCGGTTGAGAAGTTTGTCGACCGAGTGTCTCTCGGTCGAGGAATTTATCGACTGAGGGTGAGTCTGGAGCAACGTTAAACTCAACTTCCAACCACTTTTTCCCACTAACTTTAACGGTTATAGAACTAAGTCTAACGGCTATAGAACCTGCTTGAGACACTATCTCGGTTGAAGTAAAGTTTGACCAAGCCTTTCTCTGTGATTGCTTTAGCAGGTTATGCAAAAATGTTTGTTATTTAGACTTGGGAGTTTCTCGGTCGAGAAAATGTTCGACTAAGAGTATCTTGGTCGAAAAGTGTGTCAACCGAGACAAACTCTATTTCAAAACTTTAACTCTTATGCTAAGTGTAAGAAATAAATGTGCAATTATGATGCTCACTTAGGGATGATGATCTATCTAAGTGTTGTGTGTGGATATGGAAGATCTAAACTCTTTATTTACATGAAATCTTAGTACTTTTACATTATATATTTGTACAAGTTTACATTTGATTACAATCATGAAAATAAAGCAATTTAAGCATGTAGATCTTCCAAAAATTTGTCATCCACCTTGTTCCTGAAATACTCAAGTAGCACGTTAGATCCATAAGAATGAAATGTTTGTCTTTTCAAAGCAAAAGAGATTTTGATGATGTCTGTTTAGCCAATAGATACATGAAAGACATTATCCATGGAACTATATTGAGGTGGCAAAGATAGACAATAAGCACATTCATCAACCTTTTCTAAGATCTCAAAGGATCCAACATAGAAAGGACTGATCTTTCCCTTGTTCTTTGCCAAAGTTTGGATAGGTCTGATCTTCAGAACGACATGGTCACCTTCTTTGAACTGACGTTCCTGTTTGTGAGAATCTGCATAAGATTTCTTCCTATCCTATTCCTGCTTCATCCTTTGCCTAATCAGTCTATATACAACTATATCTCCTTAGATTTCATCAAGGTTTACTCTCCAACATCATCCCAATGTAGTGGAGATCTGCAGGGTCGGCCATAGAGATCTTGATAGGGAGGCATCCCAATACTTGCCTAATATCTATTATTATATGGAAAATCAATTAAAGGCAAACAGTGGTCCCACGAGCCTTCCCAATCAAGAACACAAGCTCATAGAAGATCCTCTAGAATATGTATTGTGCACTCTGACTGCCCATCTGTCTATAGATGGTAGGTTGTACTAAAGTTCAATTTGGTGCCCAATTTTTGTTGAACCTGTTTCCACAGCTTTGAAGTGAACTTCATGTCCCTATCTAAGACAATGGATTCTATAACTCCACGTAGACATACTATCTCTCATATATAGAGATTAATCAACATGAATACTTTGGCAGTAATATTCACACGGAGAAAGTGAGATGACTTCATGAGATGATCCACGATAACCAACACAACATCATATCCCTTTCTGGTCTTGGGTATCCCAACCACAAAATCCATGGTGATGTGTTCCCATTTCCATTCTAGGATTTCAAGGGGTTGTATTAGACCACCTGGTCTTTGGTGCTCTGCCTTGATTCTCTGGCATGTCAGGCATCTGGATGTGAATTCAGCAATACCACGCTTCATGCCCCTCCACCAGAACTGACATTGTAGGTCTTTGTACATCTTAGTTGTGCCAGGATGGAATGTGTACTTTGAGCCATGTGTCTCACTGACAATATTTGTATTCACAACTGACTGCTCAGGAACCCACATATGATTCTTGTATCAAACTCCACCATCAAGACCCACATATCAATGTGTTTGAGACTTTGATAGGAGAAATGGGAGTTCTCCAAGATCTGAACTAACTTTCTACGCCTCAAGAATTTTAGACTGAAGACTAGACATAATAAAGATATTGTTGACCTGGACATAATCAGACAGAAATGTGGCTTCTAGCCCACTAGATCCTCCATGTTTTTCCACTCGGGAACGGATAAAGATGCACATATTGCCCTTTTTCTGCTAAGAACATCAACAACTACATTAGCCTTCCCCTGATGATAGCCAATAGTGAAATCATAGTAATTTAGATACTCAATCCATCAACGCTGATGCACGTTCTGCTCCTTCTAAGTCAGGATGTACTTCAAGCTTTTACGGTCGGTGAATATATCAAACCTCACCCCGTACATGTAGTGCCTCCAAATTTTTAGAACATGCATGATTGTAGCAAATTCCAAATCATTGGTGGGATAATTAAGTTCATTGGGTTTTAGCAAAGGCCACCACCTTTGTTTGCTACTGCAAGACACATCCTAACCCATTCCTTTAAGAATGAGTGAAGACCAAAACTCCTTCATTGCCAGAAGGTAGAGCCAGAACAAGATCTGATGTAAACTTTTGCTTTAACTACTGGAAACTAGACCAACAAGCAATTGACTAGATGAAATGCTCGTCCTTTTGAGTAAGCTTAGTCAGATGAAGTGCAACTTTGGAGAAATTAGGAATGAAGCGATGACAATATCTGGCTAGACCCAAGATGCTCCAAATTTCATAAGGGTTTCGAGAAGGTTTCCAATCAAGAACAACATATACTTTGGCAGGATCAATAGATATGTTGCCCCCTGAAATGACATGCCAAGAAACATGAATTTTTCAATAAAAATTCACAGTTAGAGAACTTTCCATAGAACTTCTGAGCTTGAAGGATTTCCAGGACTACCTTCAAGTGCTCATGATGTTTCTCCATAGAGTCAAAATAGATCAGAATATCATCAATAAAGACGACAACAAACTCATCAAGATAAGGTTGACAGACTTTGTTCATCAGATTCATAAATACACTAGGTGCATTTGTCAACCTGAATGACATTACTAAAAATTCATAATGCCCATAATGAGTTTGAAAAGTATTTTTAGAAATATCAGAATCCTTGACTTTAAGTTGATGATAGCCCGAATAAAGATCAATTTTAGAGAAAACTTTGGCTGTGTGAAGCTGGTCAAAGAAGTCATCAATGAGAGGAAGGGGATACTTATTCAGAATAGTATCCTAGTTCAACATGCGGTAGTCAATACACATACACATAGAACCATCTTTCTTTTTGACAAAAATAACGGGTGCACCCCAAGGGGAAACACTAGGACAGATAAAACCTTTGTCAAGAAGTTATTGTAACCAATTCTTCAACTCCATAATCTCAATAGGAGCCATCCTATACGGTGCCCTAGAAATTGGAGTAGTTTCAGGAAGAAGATTTATGGAGAACTTAATGTCTCTCTTTGGAGGCAGCCCATAAAGCTCCTCCAGAAATACATCAAGAAAGTCACATACCACCTCTAGTCTTTCCAAATGCTCACTACTAGGATTGGTCTCTGAGACTAATGTGAGGAAGACTTTACATCCTTTAGAAATTAGCTATTTTAGCTTTAAGAGAGGAAATTATAATGTTATATCAAAATCCTCTTCCCCTAGGGATCACCATAGGACAAAATTTGAGAGAGGACTACCATTGTATTTCTACAGTCAATCTGGGCATCATACTTGTATACACAATCCATACAAGTATAATATCAAAGTCCTCCATAGTTAAGAGGATGAATTCAAAGGGCATGTCATGATTTTAGAATTTTAGAGGTATGACAATTTTTTATAATGTAGTAAGTATTTTTCCACTAGGAGTCGACACATCAAGAATATATTCCAAGTCCCTTATATGCAGGTATAACATAGATGCCAGATTTTGAGAAATGAATGCGTTTGTTGATCCAAAATCAAATAAATATTTAATTGGATGATCATTTAATAATACAATGCCTACACAAGATAATTATGTTATGAATAATTTGAAGGCATTGAACAAGATATTAGATATATGAAAAGAATTTAGGTTACCTTCACCAAGCTGGTTGGGATTTGCCTTGGCTTCCTCTAAAGTCACTGTGAATACTCTGGCATTGAGGTGTCCTTGAGGGGGTGAAGAACATGCTATAGCATTGCCAAAGATGGATAGAGTCAGGCACTTGGTGATGAAATTGCCCTCCTTCTTGCAGTTATAACAGACCGACTTGGGGTGACAACATACCCCAACATGGAATCTCCCACAAGTCTTGCACTTGGGATGAGTTGTCCTTTGCTAGTTCTGGTGGTTTTTTTGTCCTCCTTTACCTAGACCTTCTCCTTTTCCTGATCCCTTGTTATTATGGCTAGGGTGGAACTTCCTAGACTTATCCTCCTTGGTGGTGGTCACCCTTAGGTATCCCATGTTGGAAGGCTTCTGAAAATGCTATCCCCTTTCCTACTTGAGGGCCATATCTAGAGCTTCATCTATACTCCTAGGACGGGAGGCAATGACTAGGGTTTTCATGTGAGCATTTAGGCAATCAACATAGTGTTCCACGAGGTGACCTTCAGTCTTAATAGGTGCATAATGCTCCAGAATCCTAAAATTTTGGGTGTAATCAACCACTGAGAGATTGTCCTACTTAAGCTCGGTATACATCCTATCCTTCCCTTCCTCTCAGCTATAGGCATAAAGCAATAAGTGAAGAGGGTTTTGAAGGCTTCCCATTCCATCCTATCCACCTCTTCTCCCCTATTTCTAGCATAGTCCCCTACCCCCCCCCCTAAATTTTTTCCCCTCCCTTAAGCTCGTGTGTGGCAAATCCGACCTTCTTTTTGTTGGGTACTTCTAGGGTATGGAAGGCATTTTCCACAGACAGGGTCCAGGCTTCATCCTTATGCATCACCTCAGGCTGGTCTTCCCCCCCAAAAAAGGTGTCAGGGTTTTGATGAAGTCTAATACACTTACTTCCTTCTTCCTAGATGAGCTGGGTTCAGGGGTTCCTTTTAGGGCAATGATCTGCTTGAAGTCTAGGAGGACTTTCTTTTGTTCTTCCCACCTATCCCTAGCCATTTTCTCAAAATTAGGTTATTTAGAAGATTCATGTTCTTTCCCCTTCTTAGAGGATGATTCCTCGGAAGCCTTAGAGTTATGGTCTTTGGAGGCATCCTGAAATTAGGTGAAATACATTAGATATATCATTTTTTTCATATTTTATTTCATTATTCTTCTTTATTAGTTATTAATGATCTTAATGTTATGATTTTGTGTAGGATACCCTAAAATCCTTATCAGTCAATCCTTAGGACTTCTAATAGAGTGACTCTTGTCCTAACCTTATATCATAAATATGAGAGGGAAATATTTATAAAATAAAGATGTGGAGGAAAGCTTTTTCTATAGAAGAGGTGAGAGGGAATATCTATAAATTAGAAGGGTCCTTTATTAAGGTATGCCCAAGAAGTAGGGGACACTTAGGTTATCAACGAGGTAGACTTATACTTCCATATAGGTAACCTCGTAATTGCCAAGAAAAGTGGCTCGCAGACTTTAGCGAGACCCATGGAAGATGCTATCCTAGTCATCTACACCCTTCATATCCCTAACTCAAGGACTACCTTAGACTCACAATAGGGTGAATGAGCTTTTATGTGACTTTGATGTGTTAACAATGGCTCTAATACTAATTGTGATGACCCTAAATCCTGTATACTTTCCATAATGACATTCCTTAGACATCCCTTAAAGGGAAAATATAAGGGATTGTGATAGTCAACTAGATTATTATAAGAAGATGGATCTTTGTTCACAACATCACATATAAAACCACATAAACCATCATTCATAAAGGTAAAAAGTCAAATTACATTATTCGCAGGAAGAAGAAATATGTTCTTAAGAGAAAAGTGAGTACATAGGACATAGACATCCTACACATCATCTAATGAAATGAAAAAAAACTAACTAAATAGAAAATAAGATGAGAGACAACCATCTTCCATGAACTTTATTTAGTTTCTTCAAGTACTTTGAGATGTAATTATTTGTTCCTTAAACCTAGAAAATACGAGAAACAAATGATCAACATAATATTGGTACGTGGTTGAAATATACTATACTATGATGGAATATTTAAAATACTTTACAAAGAAGAAAGAAAAGAAAACATTATTTAAGGCAGAAAATTAGGTGAACCCAAGTTATGAATCACATTTCAATGGACATGTATTACTATGGTGGACTAAGCACATTCAACACTTATATTATTGGGCCATATCCCCGTGTACCTTGTACCATTAGGGATCTCCCTACGTACCTTGTACCATTAGGGAGGTACTAGTCAACATTAATACTTTTCCTCTCTAATAAGGAGACTAATGAACCATCAGTAACTACATTCCATTTTCTTTCCTTAGTGTTCTCTGTATTCAAGGCAGAAAAGTGACAATATGTATAGATATACATCCAACAAGATTATTCAATCACATGAAATCAATTACTCATAGTTATATCATCCTACAAAATCTCATCTTATACTTATATCAACATACCTTGAATCTCAGATCTTGATTTCCACATGTCTAGATTAAGAAAGTAGATCACAATGAAAGAGAAACAAAGACCTAATGTCATTATGGGTTCTCATCATCCCATATAAGGGTGTTTGGGTTATTAGGGTTTGATCTCTATTTTGGGTGACTTTCACCTTCCTATGATTTGATTAGGGATTATCCATTACTTTTATCTTGTTTTGGAGTTACAAGATCAGATCATCATATTATGGTTTCATCTATATGATGATAGCTATTTCTATCCAAAAAGGGAGTATTCATATTTAGGGTTTCTATAATGGGTTAGATCATTAATGGTTTCCCTTTAGGATTCACATGATCCAAAGGGATCATAGTTGGATTTAGGGTTTTTGGGGTCGGTCATGATCATAGGGGATCATTAAATAGTTAGGGTTTGGCATATAATTGTGTGAAAGTATACATATGCCTAGAGAAACTAGCATTTAGCTTTTCTATGCTTATTGGATTAACTATCCCTACTTCATTAGGGTTTCGAGCCATTTGAGGGTGAGGGACCCTATTAGGGTTTGGTTATCACAAAATGTTGGGTTGCATCAATAATGTCCATTATGCATATTACATGTCATAAACATAGTCATTAGGCTATAGGATAATATTTTTGGAATGGAGTAATGAATTGGGTTATGTAAATGGTGCCATTCATTCCTCATATTTTTCTGAAAATTTTGATATATAATATTTCCATTTTTCGACTCCTAGCATTTATTAGGATTTTTCTAAGATAACCTATTTTTATTAACTAAAAAGGAAAAAATAAAGCTTACTGGAGGCTCGCTAGTTGTTCACGTTAGCTTTGTTTGCCACAGACTCCCTCTCTGTCCTGCAATCCTCTCTTATCAAGTTGGCACGTGATGATTGGACCACGTCAGATCTAGGTGGCATCATGTCCTCCTCCTCTCTTGGCTTATGTGTGGTTGAGCAAGCTGGGAGATGCTCTGTTGGGACCCACAAGTCCCAGGATTGAAACCTAGCTCTGATACCAACTGTCACAGAACCGTTCTTACCCCAATCCCAATCCCACTGCCTAGATAGTGATAAAGGGATTGAAGCACCCATCCCCGAGTGGTCGGAAAGGATCTATAACACTAGAATATACAATAAGAAATAATACTAAAAAACTGTATATTTAAAGAACAACTAACCTAATATCGAGATTTTTCCAATATATCCTTGTCACCAGAGTATGTAGAGTGCGGAAGTGATCTTATTTAGTATTCCATTTGTATTGCCTAAAATCAAGAAAATCAAGACCCAATCATGCAATTGCACGGTACGCTATCAAAATCAAGTAACACAATTTATAAGAAAATAAGTATACTTGACATGACTTATATTCAAAAGAATAACAAATGATTTCCAAAACCAATATCATTCGACAAAATGTTTGTTATTCAATGATTCAATTTTTATTACGAGTTCCCATTATGCTATGATCAAGTAAGCATGCTTATATATTTTGTGTGACTCTGTTACCCCAACGTGATGGGGAAGGTCACTAGGCTCCTTCTAACCATAGGAACATAGGAGACCAATGTACAAGTCCCACCTCCAAATGAGGGGGTTGTTGCACTCAATATCAACATTATCAATATCATAATCATTATCAATATACAAACAGTCATAATAGGCATGCAATTTATGTTTTCATATTTTTAAAAATATAGTATAGAAAAACAAAAGACTAATCATAGGGAACAATAGCTCATCCAAGTAAATAGACAAGTATACAGTCAAGAGATACATAAAAGTATCTTCAATACAATCAAGGAGGAGTTATATAATAATGTACCTTTCACCGAGGATTTCAAGTACAGATCAACTAGTAATAGGTTGACCCTTGGAGTTAGATACTAAAACACAATGTTTGGATCAAGGGTAAAGATCAAGATATTTGGATATCATGTTTCAAACTCTGAGATTAGGGTTACACTTTTCCTATTTCAACCTTACAGTTGGGTCATTCACTTATAATCAAACCATATTTTGATATGTCCAACATTTCTCCAAGTGTTGCATATTTTCTAATGTGAATGACTTACCTAGGTTTTCTAGGATCATATGTATTAACCCTAATTTATGATTTTTATACAAGTCATCATCACATTGATACTTAACATAATCGAAAATCAAAGATTAGATTGATGGGTCAAAACTATATCAAGGTTTTTGCAATATTAAGATCAATACCAAGATTACTCGTATTCATTATAATCAAGATTGAATCAAGTAAACAGATTAAGATCACTAATGATTATTTTTCAAGAGTATATGATTCAATTACAATAGATATAGGTTACAAGGTAATCATCAGAGTACAATTCTAGGGTTTTCAGCATTTAATCATGATTAACCACAGATAGAGTCATTTAGTCCAAAGTATAAGAGAAGGATCAAACTATAGGGATATCAGTGAAATATATCAATAATTAGGCTTCAATAGTATTTTAAACGATTTTTTGGATTTTTCTGATCAAAATAGACTATTTACTTGAATTATTTGGAGTCAGGATACATTTTCTATGATTTAAGGAAGATCTGGACATTTTTATCTAATATTCATCAGAGAGAGAAGAAGTACCTTAAACGTGAAAAAATGAGGACCATTCAATGTTAAAAGAATGGCGTAGATTGAACCATGTGAACAAGGTGGCTCACTTGCTCAGAGGTTCGGTTCAATGTTGATTTGGCTGGTTCGTTTCTTAATTTAAGGGTTCAGACGATGGTTCGTTGGTTCCTTGGACCGGATCCTATATGTTTTGGAATGATCGGTCTGGGGAGCTGTCTCCCTCGCACAGGCTCCCATGAGTAGGTAGGGATATTGTAGAGGTGCCGCCGGAGCTAAGGGGGTCGAGAGCTAGAGGCACCAAAACTGGCAAAGGAGGTGTCATTCCATCTCAAAGTGATCTCGCGAAGGTGAAAGGTGCCTTAGTTGTTGGGAAGAAGAAGCAAGGGAAAAATGCCCAATCCCAACCAGTAGTAGCGCTGCAATGGCAGGAGAATGACGAGGGGGAAAGGGGGCTAAAGGAGCTTCTAGAGAGTGCGATCATAAGGCAAGGTTGTAGGAGTACTTGCTGCGGACCTCGGGGGTGCCTTTTTATAGCACTTGGATTAGGTTTAGGGCTAATCGAGATCTAGCACTTAGCCATGGCCGTTGGAGTGAGAAGGCTAGCCAAGGGAAATGTTTTAGCGGCACAGTGGTGTATGAAAGCTAGCCAAAATAGTGTTGGGTGAGCACAAAATTGCAAGGGGAACATTTCCTCTCGATTAGAATTTTGAATCGGGGTCTTAGGCACGAGATCTCGCTGTTCATTCTTCATTTACTCCTCCCCGCAATCAGCGGGAGGTAGAAGATGACCTGATGGTCATTGGATTGTGCATGGATCCATGAGAAGTAGATCCAAGGGCCGAGGAGCTCCCCTCCTTCATTTCACAGATCAATGACATGGACAAAGCCATATAAGAAGGCAAATAAAAGGAAAAAAGGGGTTTTCAATACATAAACTTCAAGAAATCATAGTAAATCGTAGGAAAGTCCAATTGTTCTCAAATTTGGATCACAACTTTACAAAAATGTGGAGAACCTTTAAAAAAGTTTGAGAAAAAAAACATGAAGTTTTATGGATCAATTTGTTTCTTTGGACAAAGTGATTAATTAATCAAATTTAAGGTGGTACAAAGCATATAAAATTCACATTGGTCACCATATTTTGGATTTGAGTCTCAACATTGATTATGAAGCCAAGAAAAATGGTTTGGCACCATGAGTGAGTATAATGAGGTCAAAATATTAATTACTTTATTATAATGCCAAAATCCACTTTTTCACAAAAGGATGCGCCACCACCTTTGTGTGGTGCTTCCGCGTCAGTGCGTCTAGCTAGATGGGTGCAACCCCCTTTGGGGCTCTGTGCTGATGTTGTAGATGGACAGGTCACCAGAGAAAGGAGGTTTTAGGAATATGAGGTGACTGGGATCAATGAGTATTGCTGTGGAGCATCCCAGAGGTGAGGCGAAGGTGGTGGAGAGGTGGATTTGGGGTAGGGTTCTCTGGGGTAGTGGGGCAATGATGGTTCTGGAGGTTGAGGGTGGTGGTGGTTGGGAGGAATGCTCAAGGTCGGTGGCTTTAAATTGGAGGTTGTGAATAACTAAAGGGGGGTGGGCGGAGCTAATGGTGGGTTTAAGTAGGTGTGGGGGAGCGAGGGCGAGCAAGTCCTAAACCCATCGCCACCATCAAGTGAGAAGCACGAGAAGTCAAGGGTTGGTTCTCCCTAATATGAGGATGAGGGAGAAGGAGTATGAGGTTGTTGGACTCAGCTTGAGAGGAGTTTATCCTCCAAATATCTTGCTTAGATATGGTCAGGTTGGTTAGATTGGGTCTGATCAAATCTGGCTGGAGTTAGTCCAAGAAAGCGAGAGGTTGAAGATAACTTTTGAGGTGTTGGATTGGTTCTGAATGGCTAGGATTAAAGGGCTAATAGAGGGGTCCATGCCCAGGCCGTGTGACATGAATATGTCACATATTGATCAATTAAACTCAAGAAACTTATGTCATTGGCTTAATAAATAGTATTATATGCACTAATTTCTATTTCTTATAACCCCTAAATGGTTTATCCAATCATAATGAAATTTTAAAAAAAACTTCATGATGATGTTATCTAGCCATGGTATAAAAATTGGGTTCCAAATTCAAATATTGACTTCATAATTTGTTTAGATATCATAATACACATAATTCACCTTTATATGAACTAGGGTTTGCATTTTTGAAGTTTGATAATTTCTTTTAGTCAAGTTAGTGAGGGGGGATGGTTGAGGGTATTGTTGAAAATAATAAAATTTAAGAGAGAGAAATATATGTAAAAAATCACTTTGTCACACGAGACATGTTGGGTTGTGGTGGTCATGACCAGTTGTGATGTGTCGCGGGTCACAACCATGTGATGCTGTGTTGTTGTCTCTACCACATGTTGGTGCATTGCAGTCACAACCATGTATAGGTGTGTTTGCTAGTCGAGACTCCTTGTATGGTGATGGCTAAGACACACATGTGTGTGAGTGGTTGAGACCTCTATGTGTGATGGTAGGTCGTGACACATGTAGACTTGGAATGTAAGCTCATATGTATATGCACATGTTGATGTATAGTTGCTTAATCAAGATGATAATGATGTCCTAATCCTAGAATGCTCCAAGAATGTGGGATATGACATAGATAGGGTTTGGTGATAGACTTATGGTGTAAAACCCTAATCAGCCATGTATGGAGTCCTAACCTTAATGTTGGGCCATATGATGTGTTTGCTTTTCTCTCATGAAGTGGCTGTCATATTATGCTATTTTCTAATTCCTATTTATAATCTCTAACCATGTAGGTGATGTTAATTTGAATGACATAGCTATGCAAATGCTATGGTGTATCCTATATCATACATGGTGGTTGTTACGTACATTAATGAGGCATACTGTGTTAATATACATGCATGGTTTAAGTGATGGGTCCTATGACTTGGTGACGTGTATTTTACTACACGCTAAAAACGCAAGTGTACACGTCGAGTAATATAGGCCTTTGTGAGGCCCGAGTCGAACACAGGGATACGTTGAATTATTGGAGACTTCTACTAACTATTTGCGATCAGCTAAGCCTGATAACAAAGTAGGGTTTGTTGTCGAAATTAAAAGAAAATAAAAATAAAACAAAGCAAACAATCGATTAAAGGTTAATTTAATCAATTCAAAAGGATATCTTTAGGATTTCGGTTTCACCGCGGGTCAACATTGCATTAGGTTTCATATAACTCCTCAATCTTCTCTCTCTATCTGGGTAGTGGCCTGAAAACAGAATTACCCACTGTCGTGGTGTAATTCACTACTTAGGTTTAGGTTGATTCCACCGTCGTAGTAATCATTCCCCTGAACTAAGCGCATTACGAACGATCTTTCAGTTTCCACCATTAATTTTACACCTCCTTTGTCAAGGGATTTATCGATTAATGTAGGTTTCGTCTCTTTTCAACCATTAATCCTTCTGTCGAAGTGATGAAGGGCATTAAGTTATTATTATGGTGATCAAGCATAAAAATATATGGAGAAAACGAAACTATACCACGGGTTTAAGAGAGAAAATATGAATTATTAATATAAAACTGTCATACAATGCATTCCCGGGCTACTCCCGGTCCTAAAGATGGAGGGGATTAGCCCCACATGTTCATCTTGCACAAATACATGGTATAAATAGGGGAAATCATATGAAAAACTTGAATCAAATGGAAAAACCCCTGAACGGAGAAGAACCGGTGGATCCTTTGCGTAGAACATGAGCTTTCCCGCCTCTCGGTGGTGAAATTCGTCTTCGGCAGCGTCCGGATCGACAGGGATGAACTTCTGGCCTCTGTTCTCCTCTCTCTCGCTCCTCGGCACTTGTGCAATGACAAATTAGATGATGATCTCGTCTGGGCGGCCGTCATTAGGTATAAGTCCCTAATTAGGTCGTCAATTAACTCCAGCCGTCCGATTGAGATCGAAATGAATCCAACGCATATCTGCCGGTGTCGATACCATCGACGCGGGTCGATGGTATCGACCCGGTGTGGTAGCGACAGCTTTGTTTTCTTTTCGTCTGAGTGCCTGTGGTAATCTCGATACCATCGACTTGGGTGTCGATGGTATCGACCTCCTGTAGCGTCGGGTTGTCGTTTAGCGACGCTGTAGGCTCCATGCGTCGATGGCATCGACTTGGATGTCGATGGTATCGACTCTGTGATGCTCCTCTCGGCTGGCAACCTGTTGCCTGGTCGATGGTATCGACTTCCGTCGATGGTATCGACGGAAGCAGATACTTGTTTTTCCTGAAATTTAAAGACCAGATCAAATAAATCCACACAAATTATGATAATGTGATAAATAATGCTCGAAATGATGAAACTAAGGGGATTTGACATAAAATGATGGCAAAAACCGAAATGAGTGAATTATGCAATATTATCCATAAAAATGACTAATAAGAGCACAAAATACATATCAAACAAGTCTATAATTGCGACTCAAAATCATCACATCAAACTCCCCTAAGCTTGAACGTTGCTTGCCCTTGAACAACTAATCCTTAGAATAGAATTGCAAATGTCAACTGAAAAACAACACACTAACCCAACATCCTATGTGACTCCCACTGCACATTCTCAAACCGGCCTTCTCTAACCACAGAATAGCAATTACCCTAAAGGCAACCATAATCATCAATAAAAGAAATTTACCTCCAAACCGATGAACACTATCACATAAGGCAGTTAACATAATAAAATTTGCCGTATCAGCATTGGTGCATCTTGTGATCGCCTATACTACGTTGCTCGCCCTAACTACCATCTACATGGAAGCAGTTCTCCTGATAATCATTAGTGAGGAGAATTTCACGGTGGCTTACCAATCCGAGCAACGGGTGGATGAAAATGGGTGGCTCATGGAAGAATTTGGAAATATTGTACAGTTTCAACATGCATAATAAAAAAAAATGTCCTAAATGATGCCAATGCACATTGAAAATACCCTAATGCCTAAAATTGGGTGAAGTGATGCATGCACTAACCTTCCTCCTCAAAATGAGATGGACGTCTAATCAAACTACATCATGTACTCAATTTCCTGTAATGCGAGTGATATCATGTTCCTTTCTCCCTCTTATTTCTCTTCCTTCTAAATTCTCTCTCTCTTTTTTTTTATTTTATTTCAGATTTTCAGAATTTTTTTTTCTTTAGCCCACATATACATAATTGCTTAAGGACAAGTTTATTGAGCTATTTTCTTCATGCTTGGAAATCTTTGCAATATTTAGAAGGTATGGAACAGTTTAATTCACCTTTGAGGAAAAATTGAGATACATGGTGTATTTTATGCGTGAATATCATGAGTGCAACTACATGGCATGCACCTAAAGGTAATGTGCATGAATCCCTATATTTTTTTCTTTTTATGCACAAGTATGGAGAAATATCAATGCGAGTCCTATCTAAATGCTATGCACACAAGAAGGAATTAAAACTGCACTTTACTTCCAATTCTTAGGTGGATTATGGAAAAATGAAGTGGAATGATCACAAGATTAAATGACTAAACCTTAGAAAGATATTATGTGTCCCACCTTACTGACCTGTGTAGTGGTTTAGAAGGTTCTCTCTCTTACATCCAATTAAGGTCTCATTACCATTTGGTTAGGTTAGGCTCAAACAACCATTACTGTCCACTTTGCATGAATCCATAGGAGTACAGGTGTGAAATGTTGTTTTAAAGTTGACATAATCAATCATTTTCGTAGGATGTGTTCCCCAAGGTCAACCAAAGCAAGCTATCCAAAGACACAAAAATTTTTAAATTTCCCTTAAATTTCCCATGAACAAACAGCAAGATGACAAACTTTTACGACATCCACAGTTACACTAGATAGCACGTGGATCCTACAAAAACTAAAGATGCAAGAAACAAATAACAATGCTAAAAACTAAAATAATAAAAGAAAAGATAGAATTGTTCCAACTACCCCCCTAAGCTTGAATTCAACTATGGCCTCATAGTCAAAAAACAAACTTAAGAGTGGAACAGAGATACCCGATCAGTCTTGTGGAGGCGGAGGTGGGTACTGTGGGGCCGTAGGATCCCAAGAAGGATACTCCCCATGGAAGCTCGGATCGTAATGGGTCCTTGGCGGAGGCTGTGGATAGCCTCCAAAGTAGCTCTGACTCTAGTAGTGGTCGTAGAAGGGCTCCTGTTGCATCTCCATCCGTTGCAACCGATTGTGTATCTGCTGTTGGTTGTCGAGGAGGAGACGTTCATTCTCGATCATCGCCCTTTGGTTGTCAAGTAACCGGTTCGTAGTATCCTGAATACCGGTATACATCTCTAGATGCTGTTGCTGTGTCTGATGTATGTCCTGCAGCATCGTATACATGCCTTGCATTGAGTAGACATCCTCGCTTGGCTGCGAGGGCTGTGGTGATGGCGGCGGGGGCTGTGATGATGAAGACGCACCCGGATGCATCCGAGGACGCTTCCGGGGTGCTACCCGTGCACGAAGAGGTGTAAATGCCTCCTCTTCCTCCTCAGCCTCGCCTTCTTGTCCGTCGTTGCCACCTTCATCGCCGCCTTCTTCCTCATCGGAGTCGATGGCTATGATCGGCCATCTGAAATGTTGTGCGCCCTCAATGTTGAAGACGAGATCCGGCAGTGCGCATTCCTGGTAAGCGTGGTTGACGTGGCAGTGTGCGTACGCCAACCCATCCCGTAGAAGAATGAGGTTAGAACGGTGCAGATGTTGCACGTTCACCTTACTCTTTGTGGAAAGTGGAGTCATGGATTGGAAATTCAGTCCCAAGTACAACGCCAGTTTGGTGATGAGCCCACCAAAATGGATTGGAGCCTTCCTCGTACTCCTCTTTACCTCCAGGATGCGCTGCAAGAAGAACGCACCCCAGTTGCATTCTTGTCGCTTCAGGAGCATGTAGAGAAAGAAAAGGTCGCTCTCCTGAAACTTGCTCAATGCTAGATCGCTACGAGCAAAGAAAGTGAAACTCAACATCCGGTGTAGGACCCAGACGAAAGGATGCTCGAAATCCTCTACCGCCGCATTGTGGTAGCTCACTGTCTTTCCCGCCGACACTGTCACTAGCTCGGCGAAGATCTTGTCGAAGTCGGTGCGGGAATCCGGGCGCCGGTGATCGTGTTGAGAATGGTTCCAGTTGAAGATGTCATTGAATTGCTCAAGCGTGATGTTGTAGTTGATGTTGAACAGCCGGAATGACACCCGGCCCTTGATCCACTCACGATCAGAAGCAACTACGTCATTGGGCACGACACAGACGTCAAGGGACGCCATGAACTCCACTACCAGCTCTTTGTAGGTGGGCCATTCGCCGAAAAATGGCTGCCCATCCGCATGATACTCCAACTCGTCGTCCTGTCTGCCGGTGTGACGTGCTTGTCCTGCCAGCACATAGGCCAAGTTGGCCTCGAATCCCAGCTCTTGGATCATTCCCCGGTCCACATACCGGGTCGGCTCGATCTTCCGCTTCATGATCTCCTCATAGACCTTCTTCACCTCCGCGGAAGGGTGAACCAGGCGCGGATGTGAGACTGAAGCAGTAGGGGGTGGCACAAACTCCGCGATCTCCATAGGATTCACGCGAGAGGACGATGCTCCGGCGACATGCACCATTGTTGCGAGAAGGATGGGATTAGACGAAAAAGAGCTCGGGGAAGATGGAGAAGTGATTCTCCGCTCGGTGAAGATCCTTGCTCGATGTTGCTGCTCTTCGATCTTGGAGGGCTCGGGGAAGTACTCGACGTGAAGGAGGAAGTTCACTCTGAAGGTGTGACGTCAAATGACGTAATGACTCTCCTTATATAGACTTGGCCGGTGCTACTGTTGACCCGTCGATACCATCGACGAGGGTCGATGGTATCGACACGTCTCGATGCTATCCGCCTCCCTCGCAAGTATCGACGGCTGACGATTGCTGGATCGTGAAACCCGGATTTCTGACCTGTCGATACCATCAACGCGAGTCGATAGTATCGACGCAGCACCCGGATCGCTGACGTGGACTTCGCGATCGCCGTCGATGTCGTTGCACGGATCGGTGACATGGCTGGTCGATACCATCGACAGGAGTCGATGGTATCGACTTGGCTTCATTGCGACACCGCCATTTTTTCACTTCAACCTGTGACCATGTCGATACCATCGACAAGGCCGTCGATGGTATCGAGTTGACTGAGACAAATCACTCTGAACTTCTCCAGAGATCTCGATGGCATCGACTGCTGTGTCGATACCATCGACAGTTGTTGCGCGACCTGCCTGTAGGTATGTCGATACCATCGATGAGACCGTCGATAGTATCGACTCAGAACGAACCTTGCAGTTGTCAACCTGAACCTATGTCGATACCATCGACCAGTGTGTCGATGGTATCGACCCTGCCTCAGCCTGTACAATGAACAAACGGATCAAGGTATCTTCTTTACATCAAAATTTAAATGAAATGAAAGCAATCTATGACTATAATTAAACTATCCTAATGTACCGATGGTTGGGTTGCCTCCCAACAAGCGCCCTTATTTAACGTCTTAGGCTAGACGGTATGAAGCTCATCATCTTTTCACATTGGAGACTGCACTTAGAGGATCATGCGGTAATTTGAATTCAACTCGATCTCTTCCAATTCCCAAGGACAAAGTACCTCTCCCTAAGGCAGTCACGACGTCCACTGTTGCTTGAAACGGTCTTCCTAGAAGAATTTCACAGCTTTGGAGCGGTGGCATATCAATAACAACAAAATCCACCGGGAATATGAATCTATCCACTTTGACGAGCACATCCTCATACACTCCATATGGTCTCACGATAGACCCATCTGCTAATTCAATTGTTGCGGCTGATCTCTTTGTCTCTTTTAACCCCAACTTTTGAAATGTTGCCAAAGGCATGAGATTTATGCTAGCGCCGAAATCACATTGCGCTTTAGGAAAATGTCGACCACCTATTGAGCACGGAATGTAAAAACCTTCTGGTTATTTTCTCTTCTTTGGCAAACTCCCGTGTATCATAGAGCTCACCGTCTCATTCATCCGACAAATATCATCGTCTTTTATCCGCCTCTTCTTATTGATGATTTCCTTGATGAACTTCCCATAGGCAGGCACCTTCTCGATCATCTCCACTAATGGAATATTGATGTGGAGTTTTCAGAATATCTCCAGGAATTTCTTAAAATGACGATGCTCTTTCTTTGTCTTAGTATTGATCGAATTTGAAACATCTGCTGCATCAACACGCCTGTGAGGTGGCACATATGAGCCTTTCGGGGGTACCTCCCCTAAGCTTGCTTCAATCACTCCCTCTAACGTGGGCTTTGGCGAGACATTCTCAATAGTAGCAACTTGTTGTGGTTCCTCTCTCGCCTTAGATGTCTCCACATGTGCACAAACAACCTACACTTGTTCCTCTTGCCTAGATGGAGATACCATACTCACAACTCGCTGTGATTTCCTGAAGAAAGGGTTTCTGCCCGACAATCCGTAGTAAGTGCGTGGATACGGTATCGCCGGTGTCGCATGCGTATTAAACGTCATTCTTCTTTCTTCTACAACTTCTTGCACCTGAGGTTCCTCCTCATTACTCACCACAGACATATACTTGACCTGATGGTGTGCTTGGGCCACGTTCGCATTCTCGGCTGGTTTCTGTTGATTGACGTGCTTGATTGCCGCCACTTCACACAAAATCTGTGCCACAGTGGTTTCCAATGCCCGCATTTGTGCTCCATGGCTTTGCAGCGTCTGCCCAAACTTGGTTAGAATATCACCTTGAGATTGCAATTGCTTACCAAACATGGCCATCATCTCTTGGTTTTGTTGTACCATTTGACTCAGTAGTTCAATGTTCTTATCCTCGACTCTTGGTTGTGGCTTGGCATCCGGATCCTGCAGAAAATTATTTGGATCCTTCCATGAAAACTTTTTGTCCTTTCTCCATGAGTAGTCCTTGTTTCTATAGCCCTGTTGTTGCATAAATTTCACTTGGGCTTCCTCTTCCTCAGATGCATCATCCTTAGCTAGCAGCTTCTTGGCTAGAAGATCCAACTTATCATTCAGCTCCCTAACTATTCTAGATTCGCCAGCAGCCTTGACCTGTTCCACGACACCTCTGTCACCCCATGACTGTTTCCTAGCCATGTTCTTTAATATCTCCCAACATCAGGTATCTGTATTATTCAGAAAGAATCCGGATCCAGCTGAATCAAGGTTACTTCTATCGTGCTCGGAGAGAGCAAAATAGAAGATTTTCACTTGTGTCTCTTTATCCAGCCCGTGATGCGGATACCTCCTCAACATAACCTGAAATCACTCCCAGGTTTCCAAATATGTCTCACCAGCCTATTGAGTGAAATTATGAATTTTTCTGATCATGTCGTTAGTCTTCTCAGGAGGGAAGAACCTCTCGAAGAAAACCTCCACCATATGATCCCAAGACTCCACAAATTCGTCATTGAGGTTATGTAGCCACTCTCTTGCTGTCCTGCCAAGGAACTCGGGAACAGCTTGAGGTACAAAGCATCTTGTGGAAACCTGTCTATCTTCACCATGTCATAGTTTTTGACGAACTGGCTGATATGTGCAACAAGATCCTCGTTCTTCAACCCATGAAATGCATTTGATTTTACCAAGTTAATCAACGCTGGATCCATCTTGTATGTCAGTATGTTGATCGCCTGCTTTTTTATAGGCCCCTTTGAAGCTGATGAGGAAGAAGCTTTGATCTTCTCCCATATAGTCTGTGGCTCGGACATGTCTTCTGCTTCAGATTCAGAGTCTATCTCTTCTTGGTACTCGTGCTCAAAATGCTCCTCATTTCCAGGTCCTGGAAACGAAACCTCGGGTGTGCGATTGGCCTAGTCTGTACTACGTGTATGCACCATACCCAGTACCTGAAATGAGAAAATCCGACTTCAGTACTAAGCTTAGACGAGTATAACAATTAGAGAGAAATTTAGAAATATTTGAAATTGAATGAAAATCAAAAAGAAATTTGTGGCCTAGAGTGGCTGCTCGTAGCACTCGAAGTGCCAACAATTTGGCCGTATCCCCGGCAACGGCGCCAAAAACTTGACGTGTATTTTACTATGCGCTAAAAACGCAAGTGTACGCGTCGAGTAATATAGGCCTTTGTGAGGCCCGAGTCGAACACATGGATACGTTGAATTATTGGAGACTTCTACTAACTATTTGCGATCAGCTAAGCCGGATAACAAAGTAGGGTTTGTTGTCAAAATTAAAAGAAAATAAAAATAAAACAAAGCAAACAATCGATTAAAGGTTAATTTAATCAATTCAAAAGGATATCTTTAGGATTTCGGTTTCACCGCGGGTCAACATTGCATTAGGTTTCATATAACTCCTCAATCTTCTCTCTCTATTCGGGTAGTGGCCTGAAAACAGAATTACCCACTATCGTGGTGTAATTCACTACTTAGGTTTAGGTTGATTCCATCGTCGTAGTAATCATTCCCCTAAACTAAGCGCATTACGAACGATCTCTCAGTTTCCACCATTAATTTTACACCTCCTTTGTCAAGGGATTTATCGATTAATGTAGGTTTCGTCTCTTTTCAACCGTTAATCCTTCTGTCGAAGTGATTAAGGGCATTAAGTTATTATTATGGTGATCAAGCATAACAATATATGGAGAAAACGAGACTATACCACGGGTTTAAGAGAGAAAATATGAATTATTAATATAAAACTGTCATACAATGCATTCCCGGGCTACTCCCGGTCCTAAAGATGGAGGGGATTAGCCCCGCATGTTCATCTTGCACAAATACATGGTATAAATAGGGGAAATCATATGAAAACCGTGAATCAAATGGAAAAACCCCTGAACGGAGAAGAACCGGTGGATCCTTTGCGTAGAACACGAGCTTTCCCGCCTCTCGGTGGTGAAATTCGTCTTCGGCAGCGTCCGGATCGACAAGGATGAACTTCTGGCCTCCGTTCTCCTCTCTCTCACTCCTCGGCACTTGTGCAATGACAAATTAGATGATGATCTCGTCTGGGCGGCCGTCATTAGGTATACGTCCCTAATTAGGTCGTCAATTAACTCCAGCCGTCCGATTGAGATCGAAATGAATCCAACGCATATATGTCGGCGTCGATACCATTGACGCGGGTCGATGGTATCGACCCGGTGTGGTAGCGACAGCTTTGTTTACTTTTCGTCTAAGTGCCTGTGGTAATCTCGATACCATCGACTTGGGTGTCGATGGTATCGACCTCCTGTAGCGTCGGGTTGTCGTTTAGCGACGCTGTAGCCTCCATGCGTCGATGGCATCGAATTGGATGTCGATGGTATCGAATCTGTGATGCTCCTCTCGGCTGGCAACCTGTTGCTTGGTCGATGGTATCGACTTCCGTCGATGGTATCGACTTTTGTCGATGGTATCGACGGAAGCAGATACTTGTTTTTCCTGAAATTTAAAGACCAGATCAAATAAATCCACACAAATTATGATAATGTGATAAATAATGCTCGAAATGATGAAACTAAGGGGATTTGACATAAAATGATGGCAAAGACCAAAATGAGTGAATTATGCAATATTATCCATAAAAATGACTAATAAGAGCACAAAATACATATCAAACAGGTCTATAAATGCGACTCAAAATCATCGCATCACTTGGTTGAGGCTATAAGCCTACTGTGAGGTGATTATCCTCTAGTGATATGATTGAGGGATTGATATCCCATATTGATGTGACATTAGTGATGGTCTTATGAGTGGCAGTGCTACAAGTATCATGTGATGATGATGTGACTAGTCCAAACCTTATATGTTTTATATCTTCTATAGTTGCACTATTCCCTTATCTTAGTAGAGTTGTTTTGGATTTGTATGTTGTAACTTGATTGATGCTAAAAGATATCCAATTAATTAATCAAGTGAAACCTAATCATGTAGGATCCATGTGCCATAGATCCATTCCAGTGCCAGGCTTAGTGCTGGATGGTGAAATTGGTTCTCCCTTCATGGAAGCTCAGAGTCATATACTATTGAGTATACACATTCACAAAATTGGAAGTGGGCCATACCCTGGCAGGAGTGCAGCTACGGTCCATAGTTCAGTGGTGTGACTCAGTGTATACTTATGATTCTTGATAGGATTGTCTGCGGGCCATACCCTGATAGGAGTGTGACTGCAAGTCATAACTCATTTTGACTAGCACTCTACCTATATACCAAGGCAGGATTGACTATTTTACAGTTGATGGATATATCTCTGCGGTGTTTCTCTTGTGTTGACAAGGAGGTGTGCAGAGGTCATGGATTCTGGCTCTTCCATTGACCTTGTAGGACACTAATTTTGACCTAGCAATGGTCAATTGGAGAATGAGTGGTATACCTCATCTCCTCAGGGCATAATTAAAGATGTAACATAGCTATGTAGTATAGTTACATAGGGACAAATGTGAATAACATTGGATGAGACTTTACCTTTCTTTGAACAATTTAGTTGATAGAAGATATATATGTTCTTCATATTACTTTTTAAAATATTAATTGTTCTACGACTTACTGATAACTACTTATTTTCTTAACTGCTTATTCTATATAATACTTATCGCTTAGTTGAATCTGATCAATTTTGCAATAATGTTATCTACCTGCTTAGTATCTGTGCTTTAGTAGACATTGGTAGAGAATTATATCTCTCACTGGGATGTTTGGTTTCACCCCTGGGTTTCCACGTCTTTTAGGTTGTTGTGCACAATGAGGTGGAGATCGTGCAACTAAGGAAGAGCAACATCACGAGTAATAGTTGATAAGGTTGGATGTGCTAATAGTCTTTTGGTGTTAGAGTCCTAGAGTCATCCCTGTACATTTCATGTCCTGGGGGTGTTGTTGATGTTTTGTGAATACATAATCAATATAGGTTTTTTTACATATGTACATGTACATATATGTGAAATAGATATCTCATGTAATAGGTTGATGATTGGAATGCGTGAGAAATATGAATGTAAGCACCTTGCAATGTTATATATGATGTATGTGAAAGACTTGTGGACTTATATGCAATGGGTTTTTGGAATATGGTGCTTTTGCAAATCTGTTTGAATTTCCTATTTTTTTGGTAATCTGTATGATTGATGTTGATTTCACATCTGGATTTGAGTAATCTCGCTTTGTGTGGCGCAGAGCATCACACTTGTTATGAATGGTAGCATGACTTATAAATCTATAGTCTATGCATAGAAAGAGTAATCCATCCATTTTCTTTACCAAGTGGACTGGAACTCCCCATGGAGATGTACTAGGTTGGATGAAATCCTTTTCTAGTAATTCTTGTAGTTGCTTCTTCAACTCATGAAATTCAACGAGATCCATCCTGTAAGGTTCCCTAGAAATTGGGTTTGTCCCAGGAGCTAGATCTATTGAGAAGTGCACTTCTCTCTCTAGATGTATGCTTGGCAAATCATCCTAGAAAACATCAACATACTCCCTAACTACCTCTATTTCCTCTAAGGGATGTACCTTTTTCTCTGGCTTAGTCACTATAGCTAGGAATGCTAGACAACCTTTATCTACCATCCGTTCTGCTTTCACAGTTGACACATACAGGCTGGTGGTAGCATCTTTCCTACCTCTAATGGTAAAGGGTGTATGACCTAGTCTCACTATTCTTATTTTTCCCCTAGCGTCTGTTTTTGCATTATAGTTATAAAGACAATCCATTGCTATAATGACATTGAAATCATTCATATCAAGAATGATACAGTTAGTAGGGAGTTCATTGTTCATATATTTAACAGTTATGTCTAGTGTCTTGAAGAGGGATGAAAAGATAAAACCACTTGGGGTAGTGACTTTAAGACATATCCTAAGTCCTTGAAGTCTAACAAAGCATAGTCACGATATTTCTCGATATGAAAATTTTAGTAGAACTAGAGTCAAACAAAGCTTTGACATTATGGCCCATTACATCAAGCATACCTACATCATATGTATGATAGTCAAAATATGCACTTCATGGTAATGAATAGAAAAAGAATTCTAGGGATTGTTACCTTCTATAAGCTATTTTACATTAGTCTTTAGCCTCTTCATTGGAAATGGCAATGACTCGGGCTTGTCTATGCTCTCCTATGGATGGGGCTGCTCCCTGGGGTGCTACAGATGCTGGTTGAGCCACCACTGGTTGGGACACTACTGAGCCCATACCTTTGGGGTTAGGGAAGGGATAGTTGAACTGGATACGTCCCTCTTTTTGGGATTAGTAGAAAACCTTCTTTACATGATAAAACCTACCCGGGTGCTTCTTCCCACATGTGAGACACATAGGGTATCGATTATTCTCTTGATGAGGCTCTCCCTTTCCTCCATCCCTACCGTTGAAATTATTACAACCTCACCCATTTTTGCTATCATTCCTTGGGACATAAGTGCCTTCAGCAAACCCAAGATATCCCTTAGGTGGGCTCTATGCAGGTATGACTATATTTTCCATGTCTCGGGTAAAGTTTAGGGCTTTGGTGAAGTTTGGGGGTTTTCTCCCCATTGCATGGATCTTTATAAAGGGGCACAAGATCTTCAAAAAATGTTCCACTCGCTGTTCTTCAGGCAACATATATCCAAACAATTCTAGTAAGTAGAACTTTCAAGAATAGTCTGCCATTGTCATATTACGCGAGTAAAGGAGCATGAATTATTTTCCCTTCTCCTTCTCAGTAGCACTAGGAGTGAATCTTGTAGAGAGTATGGTATGGAAGTCCATCCATGCCACCGGTTCCTCATTCAGGTCTCGGTCATGATGAAATTTTCCCACCATATCTTTGTTTCCCCTTCAAGAATGATAGCGTCAAAGAGAACCTTTTTCTTTGGTTGCACCTCTAGAATGCAGAAACCATTCTCTACTGCCAGGAGCCAAACATACACCTTGTCAATTGCCTCAGTTTCGTCTTCACCATGTAACTTATCTATATTCATCATGACCAAGCCAAATATGGTGGCTCCAAGACAAGGGTAGACAGGTAGAGGTTCATCATTCTCATAACTGGAAACATCCTTGAGTGCTAGGGTACTAATGGCCTCAGCAATATTCTTTTGTTGCTCTATCAAGAGGCATCGGGAGTATGTACAACTACTTTCTCAACTATCGGTGTGGAGCCACTAGGATAGTTAGGGTCATCCTTGGGATCAACTACCATCATAGGCTCACTTTTGGGGTTAGGATCATCTTTAGGGTTTGGCATGGCAAAGGGGATAACCTCATGCTCATGACCTCTCTCAACAAAGGCATCACCTTCCTTCTTCCACTTCTTAGAGGACTCACCCTCCATAGACCTCCTCTTCTTCTCTGAGGATAATATCTTCTTGTGGGAGGGCCTCTCCTCTATATATTCCCTGAGTGTTTCATTGGGGATAGTGGTAGTCTTGGTACGGGCCATGTTGGCTCACATAAATAACTTTATTAATCTCAGTTTCATATTTAGGGCTTTTGAGCATCATAAAATGTATGTCCATTGCATCTTGTTTACATGCATTTTTTATTTGGAGGATGATGTCATAATCCATAATATCCATCACCCTAATCCTTCATAACCCTATACTCATAATATTAGAGGAAGTAGTTCTCATATCCTTAGGGTTTTGGTGAGGAAAGCAAGGGGGTAGAGAAGGGATGAAATTAGGTGAGAAGAAATCCTAGAGGTACTTATTTTGAGCAAAATCCTTCAAATTTGTCCAGGCATGATGCATTGGCCCAAGAGTCCTTTTAAGAGGACTAGAAGTGTGGAGGAAAGTTTTTCCAACCCTTGGGTCATGGTTCCCTCTAGACACCATCGTCTTTAGAAAGTACTCTTAAAAATTCCCTTGGGCTCTATAAAAATCTTAAAATTTAATAATCATTAAAGGTTAAATGGTAAACCAAGATTTGATACCAAATGTAATGACCCCCTCTTGCTGTTATCCCCAACTAAGGTGGACCAAGAGGGAAAGGGCCATTATCATATTTACACAATTAAGGTTTAGCAATTAACAAAAAATAATTATAAATTTCATTGAACTTGAAAGAGTTTGGTACAATAGGAAAGATAAACTCTTCCAATTGGGGTAAATGATATGGGAAACTATTGTTGCAATTGTAAATAAAAACTATCTAACTAAATCCTCCATGGTATCTTTAAGTATCTTTCCATTTTGTTCCTTCTTCTCTGGATGTCTATTTCCTAGAATAACAACAGTTTAATCTAAAACACTGTGAAACAAAACAACGATCATTATAACAAGTTATACTGGTATGTGGAAAAATTATTCACATGTAGGTGTAACAATATAATCAACCATAGCAACAATTAACTTACAAAATTGAACAAACATTTAATTGTTTTAACCTCACCACCCTTATCCTCTTTTTCTCAATGGTGTGCTCTGTCTCTAGGGAAGCCTCTATGTTGGGAACCCTCATTTTAGGGTTTGGTCCTAAAGTGGATATTTCATAACCTTCCCTCATCCAGGCTTGGTTTCTTTCATAGGCCTTCCTTTCTGGGCTTGGCCTAAGGTGATCTTCCTTTTGGGCTTGATCACCAGTCATCCCCATGATAACTTTTTTAACCCCATTTTCTTTAACTCACCAAATATGATACAAAGTTTAAATAGATTACACTTATTTAAGGTGTTATCCATATAGATTTTATACATTACAATATGTAAATAAACCTGTAAGCATTTATCCATTTGGAAAAACTCAAAAAAATCATGAAATTTGATTATGGTGATTACTCATAGGCATAACCACATACCTTTCTCAGAATTGATCAAAGTCCAAGCAAATAAGTGTAGTTGAGATTAAGCAAGAAATCACCCTGAAATTAATGCATAACACCCAAGTATTACTATCTTATTCAAAATTTACTATTAAGACCAACTTGGGTTCCAAGTTAGGGTTTTTGGGTCAAATTAGCATTTCATTAGGGTTTTGTCATTCCAAAACCTAGTTATCACATTTAATGTCCTTTTAACTCACAAACCCCAATTTTGATGTTATATGCATTAGTAACATAAAATTAAGTCAAAGATGCCCTTTTTATCCAAAAATACTAAACTTTATTCATGAAATTCCTTTAATCAAGTTATATTCATAAAACCAAGAAATTAGTGTTTCCTTGTTTTAATACATTAAAATTAGTAACTTTAGGTACTTCTATAATTGATGTAAATCTAGGTATTGAAACTAGTTTTACTAAAACCTTTGCATTTTTATGATCAAGTTTCATACATACATTATCATCATTGGACATTCATACGAATTACTACAATTTTAGAAAAATTAAACAATTCTGGCCAATGAGGGCTCACCACCTAGGCAATGAAACTGGGTCTTGGTCTTGCCAGCTGGGTTGGGATGAGCCAATGGGCTCAAACCATCTAAACTTGGTGTGCATGTATGGATGCACGTTAGTCAGGGTGAGAAAGAATAGAAAGGTCTAGTTTGACCCTTACCTGATCACAGATGCTAAGAGGCAAGGGAGTCTTTTCCCTCCCTATCATCTTCTTCCTCTTACTCACTCGTGAGTAGATTGGGTGAGTCAACTAGAGGGCTGACTCTGGGATTCAAGCCTGCTTTAAGATCAATAAGGTTACCCAGTCCTTCATCGTTCTCCCACAAACTAATCAAGGGATCCAATTGCCCAGGAGGTGGCCGGAGTTAGGAGGAAGATGAGAAGGGATCTCCGATAAGGACAAGAGAGGCATAAGTGGTTGAGGACGATGTTGGGAGATAAATCAGAGGCAAGGATTCATCCTAGAATTGAGTACAACCTCATGAATGTGTTTGTGACCTTGCAGGGGGATCACACCCCTTTATATACTCTCGAATATGGAGGCAGGGTCCTCCCTGAGTTCGTGAATTGGGAAAATCCTCTAGGGTTCTCCAAGTAAAAAAAACCTAGGGTAGGTAGATGTGAATTGCTTTCCCAAATATATTGGACTAGTTTCCATATCTGCTTGTGCATTGAAGAGGGAGAGAGAGGTAAAATGCTTCCTCGTAGTTACTATGTTGGTTTACTAAATCGATCGAAGGTAGACAATAACCGTATCACCATCAAATTTTGATTTCAAGGTTATAGATACATGAAAAAAAATAAATAGTAGTTACTGGATTTCAGATTAGGAAAATATTTGTGACATTAGTGTACATATCCATTAATTCATTCACTTTAGGAATTCTAGTAAATTCCATATCTCTCTCTCATTTTATCCTTTTAATCCCAAAATTTTAATGGAATTCTTAATTATCTTTCTCTTAGTCTTGAATTCCCACTTTTAATCCGTTTATATAAGGCATCGAAATAACTATTTTCTCATCCAAAAATGGCTATATTTCTTATTTGGATTACATTTCTCATTAAAAGTAATATGGAAACAAAACCCATCCTTTTGTTTCCTTCAACACCACTTTTCTAAAAATTCCACATAATTCAATTTGTAAATTATTGATCTCGTTACTTTGAGTAATGCACTTAATTTTTAGCTTTTCCTTTTTTTGTACTCCTCATATCTATCATTGAATTATTGAAAATAGTAAAAACCACAAAAACTAGTGCAAAGTAGAATTTTCAATTTAAATCCTTATTTTAAAAGAAATTACACTAAGTTTTTAATATATACTTATTATAAAATTGCATCTCAAACATATAAATAGATGTGAAAAACCATGTTATAACATGTAATGTTTTGTTTGACTTGTTTGATTTTATTATAATTGATAATTCTATATGTTAAGTATGTATGTTTAAGTGAGTCAAGAGCATCAATGTTTTGTTTAAGCTTGTTTGATGTGATTATATATGTATAAGTCAATTAAATTATTTTAACTAAATGTGATTGTGATGATTAGAATATGGGTTAGAAAGGGAAAACCCTAAACCAATGTGAATAAGGGTTATGGATTATTTTGGATTTATTGAATATTATTACAAGGGTGATATAAATTGATAGGGTGATAGTATTATTTTAGGGTTATAAGGAGTCCTAGATATGCCTAAGAAGTGTTAGATTTGGTTATAACTTAATTAATTGTGCTTTGGAGTAAGTTGGCCAACTTTGATCTAGTCTGAACAAGAAGTTGGTCAACTTGCTAAGAAGTCATCTAACTTCTCAGTTGATTTAAAAAAGAATTGTTAGTGTAAGATATACTATCCTTTGAAAAAATCCTTGGTTGAGAGTTAGGTGGACTGATCGACCACTCTAACGTCTTAGGATTTACCTAGTCGACTGTGTTATTAAAATATTAGTTTTGTTTGCAAGCGACAACATGAACAAATTTTCTAAAGTGCACAAATTCTTCGACTAGTGCATGCTAAAATGAAAATAAAAAATTGAGGGAAATATAATTTACCCAAGTAACTCAATTAAGGTATATGGACCATAAGCACAAACAATCTCCTATTACTTTATCTTTAGTTATGGAGATGTTATATCAAGCCCCTTAGAGATGGATGACCTTGAGAAGATTTGACGCTGTCAGAGCAAGAAGTGCGTTCTATGTTTATGTGCTATTTAGGAAAGTAAAACTAAATCATTAAGTCATTTAGTTGACTTTGAGATTTTCAGAATTTAAAGAAATTGACCATTTTTCTTGCTTCTAGTTAGTAATTTCAATACTCACATAGTACTTGAACAAATTTGATGTATTGGAACAAGAAAATAAATTTGATGGTATACTATAATAAAGTGCTAATTGTGGAAAAACAATTCCAACAGAACATCTTGAAGTCAATTGTTTATTTACGATGATAATGTTTGAGATCTTGTATGATAATGTTTTAAATATTTGAAGAGATTATTATGATTCTTGATGAAGAAGTTGTGTCAAATAATATTATGAAAGAATATTTGTTAGGTAATATACATAATTAGGTTGGTACTAAACCCTAAAACCATAATTTCCTAAATACAATCTACTTATGTAGAAATAAGGTAGATGCAATCTAAAATGATGTTTCCTGATTTTGAAATTTTAAAAATGTGTAATATAGCTAAGTAATTAGTGAAAGTAATAATTAATTGATTACATGTCGTGTACGTCATGAGTTTCTCCTTAGTCTATACTAGAGAAATATATTTTTTATCATTTTAGTCATGTAGACCATGATATGGTATTGAGATTGTGGTTCTAAGCCTTGCTAGGTTTGACCATAGGTATTTAGGTAAGTCACATTAAGGTGAGAAGTTACCCCAAATTCTTCTTTTGTTTACAAATTTATATGTGACCAAGTGGAATAGACCCTATTGTGAATATTGTTTATTGATTAAGGATAATTAGAAGCAACTACTGAATAGTGACTCATACATAATGCTCACTATAGGAAGTTGGTGTTTCACCTATCTGAAGTACCTAAGATGAAGAATTTTTTAGTATAAATGCCTACAAATTCTACCATTCGTATGTTTAGGCAACCCTGAGGCATATCCTAGTCTAGTATACTCATCATAGGATGTTCAGATGAACTCTAAGATGTGTATTATGAGTCATTCACATGAGCCAGAGCAATTTGTTTTCTTATTTAGGTGAAAACCAATTAATTCAAAAAAAAGTTAAACCAATAAATTTTTTAGTTTGACTATGTTTACTGTTGATTTTAATTTCAATGCATTGAATGGTGATATAGATGCTAAGAACGTATGTTGCATGCATTTTGGATGACTATAAACCCTAAATTGATGTCTGATATACTTGGTAAATGATATATTGTTAATATCACTTGCTTTCAATAACACTTCTCAGGCGCACCTCTTTTATTCACTTAGATAAAAACTATAAGGACCCAATCCCCAATTACCTTAAACCATAGTTTTCTTATTTCTTCAAAGTCATGTTAATGAAATTTGTATCAATTGTGTTAAAAGGTACTTGCAACCCAAAATATATATGTTAGTTTATTGCTTATAATGAATATATTACCAATGTTAGAATGTGACCCTAGTTGGTGGAAATTAGGGTGTTGGTGTAACTATACTGTGTTTTTTGCATGAATTTGGATGATTATACACCTTATCTAATCTACTTTGATGAGTGAAGTAATATTATTTGGTGGTATGAAAGTCATAAACATGCCCAAAAAGTAGATAAAATTTTAATTCATTTATATAAAATATCAATTTTAATGCATGGAATGTACTGAATTTTATTTAGGAAAAATCACATGATCAGTTGTAATCGAATATGGAAAACATAGCCGATCATACACTTTAGACTTCAAGTTTTCCAATGTCATCTAAGGAATTCTCTCAGCCAACTTGGGAAATTAAAAACATGTCATTAAGGGGTTTAAAAAATTTTGTCCCAAACACATAAATTGGTTGATATGTACCCAATGCAACCCACACTACTCATTCATAATTTAACATTCTAGATCTCCAAAATCTTCAGAGAGTGAGGGAGATTATGGGGTTCTTGTTGACGTAGAGGTTATACATTGTCCATATTTTGATAATGACTTAACCATTCCATTCATATGTATCTAATATGTGTATTCAAGATTGATTTAAGGATTTGGGTACATGAAAAGGATCGAATTACACAAGCCCTAACTTGTCAAAGTTCAAGTCAAATGCAATGCAAGTGTGCTAATAAGGAAATCACTTCAAGTGATCTTAGAAGAATTTTGTAATCACTTGTATTGATGATATGACTTGTAACTAAGATGAGAAAAATATGTGGGACACTTAATACCAAGTTTTAATCACTTTTTAGCCAAATTAGAAAATCGATCACATGCTATTAATTGGTCAAGTTACAATCTCAACCGATCCCATGGTCGATTTTCTAAAGATGGCAATCGGTTGAGTTGTGCATTCATAGAACTTGACCGAACGACCTACTGACCAAATACAATTTTGGCTGATCGGTCGAGTTCCCTAGAACAAACTCGACTGATAGTTTGAAAAATGGGTTTGTCTTTTAGTCGATTAGTCGAGTTACCTTTATTGAAACTCAACTGAATGCACTGTATGGAAAATACAAAAAAAGTGATTATAACTTTTGGTGACTTGTTTGGATGAAAATAGATCCGTTGCCCTGAGTAAAAATGGCTATATTTTGGCCCTAAGTGTTCCCCAACTCAAGGGAGCACCCCATCTATAAACACGACCCCTTGGAGTTCATTCCAAGTTTGCTCATTCACTACTTTCAAGGTCCTTGCTATAGTTGTGTGTGCTACTACTCGTTGAGCCCCTTTCTCTCTCCAGTTTACACTTCATTTTGTGATTTGTGAGTGAGTTAGGCTTGTTGTAAGACAGATCCAACCTTATGCCTGTAAAGCTCTCAATCTTCCACTACTTCCCTATCCCCTTCCTACATGAAGAAAAGGTGAAGCAATCTCCATTGAGTGAAGAAGGAGCTGTAGCTGGTCCTCTTCAAGGTTGTTGAAGAGGTGGTGATTTTCTCCAAGTGAAGGAGAAGGAAAAGGCTGAAGATCCAAGAGGAGAAGCAAAGTCCTTCAAGGAAGAAGACTTGAGCTTGAGTGGGTAAGACCTTGGTGAAGTATGAAGACTCAAGCTAAGTGGGTAAGCTCCTTGGTAAGGTGGATATCTCCTTGTGTTTGGATGGGTAAGTTCACTGGAGGTCTATTGTTGTAACTCTTATTGGTGATAATATAGAGAAAAACACTTGTAAAGTCCTAGAGGTTGACCTCTCTAGGTAGTGGGATGACTCACTTCTAGCTTGAAGTGTGGAACCACTCTACATCCCTTTGTCAAGTGCTTGCTATCAATATCTCTCATCCTTGCTATGCTTGTTAGATAGGACTTCAAATCGACATCTAGCTATTGCTTAAAATTGATATAATTTGAAGGTCTAATCTATTTTGTGAGAAATTTTGTAGCTCTATTCACTCCCCACTATAGCCCTTAGATCGAACAGTTCCCACTTCTTAAAGCTTACAGAATCAAGTATGTGATCACACTAGATAGGATTTTGTGGTAATTCTTATCCTTATTTATAATGTACAAACACCCTGTGGATTGGATCAAAGATATCTAAAAAACATACTCATTTCTCTTTGTTTCCCTCAAACTATCCTTTTCTTGGATTCTTCTTCTTAAAGGGGGAAGAAAAAGGCTGACTGCTTGAAGTTTGAATTGATTTCAAGATCCTCTATCTTGGTCTATAAGTTTATTGTAATATGAAAATAAGATATTGATGGGTGATTCTAGGCCTTAAAGTAACGAAAATATGAACCTAAGAAAGGTTTCAAACTGTGAGTCTAACCTAAATTTTTTGTTGTAAAATAAGTGAAATAAAAATATTGTTGTGATAGGGATCAATTTGGATAACTTCCATTAGTATCTCATACATGCTATCCTAGTTTGGCATCAATGTCATTTGACCGAGTCTCATGTACATGTGATGATATCTAAAAGGTATAGAGGCTTAGTGCTCTTACATCATCCTATGTTAGGAAACTTCAAGGAGGATCATAGTTAGTTAGATCATATTATGGTTTCCTCCTAACCCTAAGATACAAATAGTGAGTCATGAATATTAGAGTAGGTGTGGTGACTTTTACTTGATTAGATCAAATCAAGTAACTTTAGGGAAAACTTTATAATGAAAATAACAAACTGAGATACTATATTTGGTTACCTATTCTTAATTCTTGCTAGCATCTATTTGCTTATTTTTCTAATTAAGTTTGTGACGCATCATTCATGTCTATTGTTTCCGGTAGGGGATAATTTTAATATTTTGACCTAATATAAGATTCAATTTATACTTAATTTATTTATATGAGAAAAGTTAAATGCTAATTTTCTTTTACACATGTTCTGGTCACTCTAGTTAATAGTGGTGGTTTGAATTTTTTGATAGATTCATACTGAGCTTCAGTCCATTTGGGTGCTATATATATGCAACAATCTTTTCTTCACCATGTGTGGTGGAGAGTCATCTTCTTGTTGTAGCATCTTATGTATAGTTTGTCCCTGTACTAAGGAGTCTTAGGATATGTGTTTATATGTTATGTTATAATCTATCTTGAAGCATGCACATGTATGTATCTGAATGTAATCATACAATTTTCTATTTATGGATGTGCAAATGTTTTAAGTTGGACTATGCTTGTATCTAGAGTTTTTTAGATATATGATTTGGTGAAAATAGTTACGCCTTTTATTGATTATGCTACATCTAAATACAGACAAAGTTAGTTCTTCCCTTTATGATAGTAACGGTAATGGTTTTATGATTAATCAGTAATGTGAGGATTATTGTAGTTTGATATGTATAACACCATTGGGTATTATAATAAATAACATCTACTAGTTAAAATGTTTTTTCTTTTAGACAACTTATACTCCGCATGAGGTGAGTACATCAAATTAGCCTTCATATTCACTTTTTAGGTAAAATCTGCATATGTTTTCATATTTTGTGAAAATGTAGCCGGTCCCAAGCCCGGGTAAAGGAAGAAGGTTCATGGTAGGCTGACAACCAGCCATAAAACTTTGTCACTCTTTCTATGACATAGATCCTTATAAAAGTTTCATTGGAGCGTTCCTACCTAGCGACATGCTGCATCAACACCCGGATGCAGTGATAAATATGCAAGGGGTTTTGGCACAGCAAAGCCTAGTTGTGTTGAAGGACAAGCAAGGGTTTCCACATCTTGGATGGATGTGGGTAAAGAAGCAGTCCCACTACATCATTGCCCGGATGTAGTGAAAAATGTGCAAGGGTTTCCACATGTTTGATGAGTGTGGGAAAAGAAGCTAGTCCCACGGCATCATTGCCCGGATGTAGTGAAAAATATGCAAGGACAACACTAGGCAGGTAAAGAAGCAAGTCTGAGAAAAAATATTTAGAGTTGGATCTTGGAATATTGGCTCTTTGACAGGAAAATCTTTGAAGATAGTAGATACCATGATGTGAAGAAAAGTCAATATAGCTTGCTTACAGGAAACTAAGTGGACATGGGAACATTGTAGAGAGATTGGAGACACATGATACAAAATCTAGTATACATGCATTGATAAACATAGAAATGGCGTAGGTATTATTGTTGATAAGATGTTGAAGGATAATGTTGTCAAGATCACTAGGTTGGATGATAGATTCATAGCTATCAAGGTCATTCTTGGGGGAAAGATTTTTAACATTATTATCTCTTATGCCCCCAAGTTGGCCTTAGCAAGGAGGCTAATAAGGATTTTTGGGATAACATGGATGAATTGATGCAAGGAATACCAACAGAGGAGAAGATCATTATTGGGAATGATTTAAATGGCCATGTGGAGGGTCGTAATGATAGATATGAGAGAGTTCATGGTGGTTTTGGATATGGCAGTAGAAATGGAGAAGGGGAGAGGATATTAGATTTTGCAGTTGCATATGATATGATTTTGGAAAACACCCATTTCAAGAAAAGAGAATCTCATAAGATACTTTCAAGAGTGGGCACAATTGTAGCCAAATTTATTACCTCCTTACAAGGTGAGAGGATCGTAAAGTATGCAAGGACTGTAAAGTGATTCCTAGAGAAGAACTCACGACCCAACATAGGTTGGTGGTTTTGGATATTAACATGAAGATCAATAAAGGAAAACGTAACAAAAATCAAGATAGTAGGATCAAGTGGTGGAATCTTAAAGGAGAAAAGAAATTGACCTTTCATGATAAACTCATCAAGGAGGGAACTTGGAACTTAGAGTATGATGTCAACACTATGTGGCCTAACATGAGCTCCTCCATAACAAAAATTGCCGGAGAGGTTTTGAGGGAGTCCAAAGGTTGTGGACATCCATAAAAAGAGACTTAGTGGTAGAATGATGAAGTACATAAGGTTATTAAATTGAAAATGGAGATTGATGGGAGCTTGCCCAAATCTCGAGATGATGCTACGTTCTAGTGATACAAGCAATCAAAGAAAGAAGTGAAAAAGGTTGTTTAGGAGGCAATGTCTAGATACTTTGATGATATTTATAAGAAGCTGGACACTAGAGAAGGGGAAAAAGATATATATAAAATGGCTCATATAAGAGAAAGGAAAGGAAGAGACTTGAGTCAAGTAGAATGCATCAATAATGAAGATGGTAGAGTGATGGTAAAGGACGATGATATCAAGAACCAATGGAGAAATTAATTCTATAAGATTTGTAGTGGAGATACTATAAATAATGTTAGAGACTTGTGTGATAGGGATACAAGAGATATCATTTACACACGACGAGTTTTACATTTTGAGGTCAAGAATGCCTTGAAAAGATGAAAATGATAAAGGCAGCAGACCATACAATATTCCCATTGATGTATGGAAGAGTATGGGGGATGAAGGAGTTATGTGGTTAACAAATTTATTTAACAAGATCATGAAGACAAAGAAGATGTTGGACGAATGGAGAAATAGTAATATAGTCCCCATCTACAAGAACAAAGGTGATGTTCAGAGCTGCACAAACTATAGAGGTATCAAGTTAATGAGTCACATAATGAAGCTTTGAGAAAGGATTATATAACAGAGGCTAAGATCTATAATGCATATATCAAACAACCAATTTGGTTTCATGCCCGGTAGATCAAAAATAGATGCTATTTTTCTGATAAGGAGGCTTATGGAGAAGTATAGGGAAAGAAAAAGAGATCTTCACATGGTTTTTATCGATTTGGAAAAGGCTTATGATCGAGTACCCAGAGAAGTGTTATGGATGGTTTTAAGGAAAAAGGGTGTGCCAATCCAATACATTGACTTGATTAAAGACATGTACGACATCTCTACTGCAAGTGTGAAGACTCCTGGAGGTGAGACACCAACATTTTCCCTCATAGTTGGGGTACACCAAGGATCCACACTCAGCCCATATCTATTCATTCTTGTTATGGATGAGTTGACAAAGAATGTTCAAGATGATGTTCCTTGGTGTATGTTATTTGCTGATGATATTGTATTGATTGACGAAACTAAAGTTGGTTTGAATGATAAAATTGAACTTTGGAGAAAGGCACTGGAATTAAATGGATTGATGATTAGTAGGAGAAAACCTGAGTATATGCATTGCAATTTCAGCCAATCTTATAGTGTGAATGGTGGAGCCAAGTTGGACAAAGTAGATATACTAAAATGTGATAAATTTCATTACTTGGGCTCTATCACTAAAACAAATGGCAATGTCTAAAATGTCATTTGTCATAGGATCACTGCACGATGGTTAAAATGGAGGAGTGCAACTGGAGTATTATGTGATTGGAAGATCCCTCTCAGACTAAAAAGCAAGTTTTGTAAAACTTCTATATGGCCATCCATGCTCTATGGGAGTGAATGTTGGGCAGTGAAGAAATAAGGACTCAACAAGATGAACGTGGCTAAAATGTGTATGTTGACATGGATGTGTGGGAAGACACACAAAGATTGCTTGAGAAATTACTATATCAAGAATAAAGTGGGGGTGGCAAGCATCGGGGACAAGTTGTGTGAGGGTCGACTTAGATGGTATGGACATGTGCAACGCAAACTGACTAATTTTTCTATACAAAGAAGTACTATTGAGGAAAGCACAATCAATAGAAGAAGAGGAATGCCTAAATTAATATAGGAAGAGCTTATAAAGATATATTTTAATCTCTACATCTAAACCAGAATATGACCCATGATAGAGTTGAATGGAAAAGAAGGATCCATGTAGCGGACCCCAACATAGTTGGGACTGAGGCTTAGTTGATGATGATGATGATGATTCACTTTCTAGGTAAATTTATATATTTGGGAATTGGGGTATAAGCCTTTAATTATACTAGGATGTCTTGAGAAAACTATGTATTTTATGTACTTTTGATTTGATTAGCGAGTTCATATAATTATAGTCATGCTTCTAGTTTTTCATTTTAGTTGACAATGAACTGATGTCACTTGTCATTTCTCTAGATATTTAACTATGAATGTAGGCTTATTCCAATTTTTATTCAAGAAAATAAATAAAAATTTATACTAATGTCTTATGAATTCTTCTACATGTTTATTGAACTCATAGTCATTTTGTGTATTTTGGGTTAGGCTCGTGGCCCCAATGCCCAACTATATATGTTGATAATTATCATCTAGAGATCATTGAATGTGACAAAGGTGTATTGAAGCCTAGGTTTTTTCTAAGCACAAGAAGTCATAGATTAGTCTTAGGATTAAAGTTAGTGTTGATCTTTTCTTCTCATGTCTATTAACTTATAATTTATGTTCATCTTGTCTTTGATATGTTTGTAAGAAGATAACATCAAGTTAAGAGTCTATATGTGTGGCCTGTTATAAGTCCTTGAGTAGAACCTAGATAGGAGGAGCTTCATTAGAATGAAAAGGGGAAAGACCCTACATTGCCTATCCCCTTTATGTATGCATGGTAAATGATGTTGGTTCATGTATTTATACATATATTTGGATGCAAATATTGGATTGATAAGGATATATTAGAAAGATTCATGTCATGTTTTAAAAGTTTTGGTTTGAGAATGTAAATTCTCTTTATGGAATGGATTTCATGTGGTTATTGTTTTCATTAATCTATCAATATATATTGGCTAAATAGGAGTGGGAAAATCCATCTATAAAGTCGTTACAAAAAGTAATGGGCAATTGGTAATTAAATAAGGAATTATGTGAAAATATCTAGAAAATATACATTGAAGGCAACTAATAAGTTTGTTTCTACCTAATGTGTGTTTAAAAATAAAACACATCGAAATAAGAGATCTTGGAAATTTTGGATGGGAAAAGAAGTTAATTGATGACTTAGATGAATCAAATAAAGCAATTGCTTAAGGGGCAAGAAAAGGGTAGTTTACTTGTGCATTTTTCCACCAAATCTTACCTACACTAATATTTAATCATTAAAAGCTTTCTCTTAAAATTTGGGATTAATTGGATAAAGGATGAAAGAGATATGAAATAATTTAGTTTCCCTAAAGTGAAAGGATCAATTGAAATAAATGTAATATGTCACATTCAAATAAAAAAAGAACCTAGGGCCTGACCCTTGTACCTGTCATGTAGATTACTAACCATTCTGTCGGGGATCCAACGGTGTTCTGATGTCTCCTACCTTGAAATACGTAAGGAAACTACACTACTGTATCAATCCTACTCCTTTCTTTACCCTGTCTCTCTGTGTTACCATTATGGACACCTAAAAATGTTTCCATTGGGTTTTGGAAAGTGAGCTAAATTCAACCATCCCTTATTTCCTCCTGTTTCATGAACTCTTGAGGGTTTCCCCAAATTTTCCTTGGAGTCTAACTTCATTATACAATCATTTACTAGTCTCTGCCTATAAAGAACTCAAGACCCCGCAACCAAGATACTAGGGGATTATACGACAAGTCTAACTTAACAGTGAACCTTTATCTTCCTCCTATTTGCCCTAGAGATAAAAATACACATCTTCCCCTCAGACCTTCCTCCTGATCTCCAACCAGTTAGTAGTTAGCACTGACTCACACCATTTCTCATCGTGGATGTGTCGAATAGGTTCAGGAAGTTTGAGCGAAGGTTCCCGCATCAATGATTTCATTGTTGGGACTCGAGAGCATGGTGTCAACTCTATAGTTGACAACCATCAACAACGAGAAAAGTAGTGTCACCAATATGAGAAACAAGAAAGAGATAGAGGAAATTAATAGCCTGCCCTTGAGTCTTACACATGAAGGTAAGGGACCTTTAGGTCCTTTTGTTTCTTTTCTTTGCTTGGCCATGTGGGCACTGGAAACTGAGATGGCTAATGCCTATTGGCTAGAAGGCTCAAACCCACTCCAGTTTGGATATATATATATATATATATATATATATAATGTTGTTGTGTCGACACTTGATTGGTCAGATAATTGAAAATACTAAAATATTTGTAGTAATTAACCGACAACTCAGCTTAAGATGAATTATATATGAAATTGGATCAGGTAAATGAGAAGAACACATATAAAATACAATTGAAACCTAATTATGGTCCCGATTTCAAAAGTAGGGTAAATATGAGATTAATTAGTGATTAATATATGGAAACCCTAGCTTAGGATAGCAAAGTATAGAAAATGTTAAAAACCGTTCCTTTATGCTATTATCTAATATTATTGAGTATAATGATAATCAAGATGATGATGATAATGATGTTATGATAATTAGGGTTTCCTAAGTGAATAATCAACAACATGTGTAATTTGAGTTATGAAATCAATAATATAACCTGAGATATTCCTAATGATCATAATCAGATATAGATGTTCACAATGACCAAATATGTAAAATCTAATGAAGATCTAAGTACTTGATACTTTTTGGGTAATAATGACCAACACCAAAGGATATGAGTTCTAAACATGACAATTGGGGTTTAAAGTCTAATCATTTTGATCTTGTGTTGCTTAATTTGACATAGTTTCTCAAAATCTTATAAAATGATTAACTTAATAATTAGGGTTTCACCTAGTATCTAATATGGATTAAAAACCTAAAATATGGTGCAATGGAATTAGGGTTTGATACCCTTACTCCATATTCAAAATTTGAGACCAACTAAACTTTAGATTAGGACCCAAGTAGGGTTTAATCTGAATAATGTGATCGTGACCCTTAGGATTTACATACATGTAGATTTAATGTTGAATTGGTTGGGTTCCTCATTGCTTGCTTGATTGGATGAGATGCTTTAAGCATGACTGCATGATATCTGCATGGTTCTACACGAGGTACATGGTTACGCCTATGAATACTCACCTTAAACAACTTCCATGGTTTCCCAAAGTTTCTGAATGGATTGCAATTAAAGTGATTGATTGTTTATTTACTTCCTACAATCTATAATGTCACTATGAGTATCATCTTATATTAATAAACTTTCTCGAACCCTAAATAGATATCTCTGGTGAGTAAAATAGCATGCGTGGAAGAATTTGTTATGGGAATGATAGGTGATCAAGTCCAAAAAGGAAGATCACCTCAGGCTAGCCTAGAAAGGAAGGCTATGTACAAAACCAAGATCTAGAAAATGGGAGGAACATGAATAAAATACAACTAAGACCTAATTATAATCCCAATTTCAAAAGTAAGGTTAATATGAGATTAAGTAGTGATTCATATAGGGAAACCCTAGCTTAGGATAGAAAAGAGTAGAAAATGTTAAAAACATTTCCTTTATGCTATTATCCGATCTTGTTGAGTATAATGATGATGAAGATGATTATTATAATGATGCTATGATAATTAGGGTTTCTAAAGTGAAAAATGAACAACATGTGTAATTTGAGTTATGAAATCAATAATATAACTTGAGATAATCCTAATGCTCATAATTAGATCTAGATGTTCACAATGACCAAATATGTACAAGCTAATGAGTATCTATGTCCTTGACACTTTTTTGGATAATAATGATCAACATCAAAGGATTTCATTCATGAAAATTACAACTAGGATTTAGAGTCCAATCTACTTGATCTTGAGTTGCATAATTAGACATAGTTGCTCAAAATCATTTAAAAGGATTAACTTGATAATTAGGATTTCACGTAGTATCTAATATGGGTTGATAACCTAAAATATGGTGCAATGGAATTAGGGTTTGATACCCATATTCCTTATCCAAAATCTGAGACCACCATAAACTCTTGATTAGGACCCATTTAGGGAAATAATGTGATGGTGACACTTTAGGACTTACATACATGCATATTTAATGTTAGATTGCTTGGGTTCCTCGTTGATTTCTTGATTGGAAGAGAATCTTAAAGTATGACCACATGATATTTGCATGGTTCTACAAGTGGTACATTGTTACAACTATGAATACTCGCCATAAACAACTTCCATGATTTTCTTAAGTTTCCCGAATGGATTGCAATGAAACTGCTTGATTATTATTTACTTTCTACAATCTATAATGCCACTATGAGTATCATCTAAATAGTTATGTTTGGTGAGTTAAAGAGAATGGGATGAAAATTATGGGAATGACGTGTGATCAAGAATGGAAAGAAAGATCACCTCAAGCCACGCCCAGAAAGGAAGGCAAACATATGTATAAACCCAAGCCCAGTGAGGGAAGGTTATGGAAGTCCATTGTAGGGACCAAACCCTTGAGAGAGGGTTCCCCATAAAAGGGTTCCCCATAAGAGAGGGCACCCCATAGAGAGTGAAAGGATAAGGGTTGAGAAGTTAGAAAAGAAAATGCACGTTCGATTATACAATGATAATTGATGCTATGGTTGCCTATGTTGTTACACCTGCATGCTCATACTTTGTTTGCACCCCACATACACAGTAAAACAATATACTATTCCATGCTTTGTTTCATGATGTTTTAGGTAGGCGCAATATATGAAGAAATGAGACATGATGATTCAGATGAAATTCACTAAAGAAATTAAAGCTAAATGAAGGAGGATTAGTTAGATACTTCTTTTGAATTGGTAGTAGTCCAATCTTAGAAATTCATGCAGCTCTTTAGAGGAGTATCATTTTGTATCATGTAAATGACATCTGTGAAATAATGGAAATTATTTTCTATTAATGTGTTATTTGGTTAAATTTCTACCTTGGGAATTTTAGGTAATAGATCTCAACATTAAGGTCCTTCCTTAGTTGGGGGATGCTGAAAAGTGAGGTCGTTATAGTTGTAGCGCATGTAACCACTACACGCATATCACCTTCATAAATGATATTAATAGCATATGACTTCAAAGGTAGTTTGGACCTATCTGATACATTATAAAAGTTGTATGAGACAATACTCATGTACTAGAGGAATATACATGAATTCCATCATCTACTTACTAAAAGGCAATGCATGCAACCAACAAACCTTGTATGAATATCAAAGAATTGGAAATAATTCAAGAATTGGTTTGAGTTATGTTACTAATATACCCCTAATATACATGAAAAAATTAGAAAGTTTAAGACTTTTTATGTAGAGGTAGATGACAACAATATAATATGAGTTTATTTTTCTAAATATGTTGCAGGTTCATCATCAATTGAGTGTTAGTAATGATGGCAATATAAGTGATTTCAAGTAAATTCAATTAGGTTGGCCACCTTACTAGGAATTTGGACTGTGGAATGAGAAATGAATCCCCAAGGATTCAATGGTTAGTCATAGGATAACATCATAACACTTGAAACTATATCATAATTCCAACATGTTTATCAATGCCATAAGGTGTATTGATTATGTTTCTCACCATAGATGTGAGTTTGATATACATAAAAGAGTGGTTGAAGACTTCAACAAGATAAAAAAAACCTTGTAGTAGTGATAAGTGCACTAATTTACATATCTAGAAATCCTATGGAAATAGTGAGTGTACAACCCACAGATAATTATAGCTATTTATGTGCTAGTTAGGGTGATTTTATGACATGCTTTATTAAAAAGTCATAATTATTGATTCATATTTCACCAAATTGGCATATAATCATCTATGGATCAATATTTCTCATTTTCCATGTAATTGGGTATATTTTACCATTATGATTTGGCTATGTTTCTTATTTCATTTCAAGAAATTTGAGTCAGATAAAGTTGACAACACCAACATCCTAGTCGGTGCCACTGACTTGATGGATCAAGAATTTCCCACAACAATAGACTCTACTTCCCAACAGATTTGGTTGCATCGACATAGTTGATACCATCAATAGCCCACAAAAGAGAAGAATGAGGGAGGCCCCAATAGGTTAAACAAACTAGAAGATTTCATGGGAAGTTTATGAAAAAGATGGAGATGCATAACCAAGGGTCCCAAATCGAGAGTTTGGAGAGCCATATATCATGATTGACCATAAACATTGCATATCTTAAGCATCCATCTAATCATAGTTTCCCAAGTAACATAGAGGTACCCACTATCACCAGTAAAAAAAGTTGAGTTTTGCAAACTATAGCAGGAAAGCATATGTAATTGAGGAGTTTCTTGAGAAGACACTAAACACACTTATCATGCAAGGTGTATTTACTACCAATTTCATTTCCCAACAACTTGTTGGGAAGGAGTAGTTGCATATGTGAGGCTGTGAGCCATGCACTCACTAGTACATTTTTGACCTTTGGTGTCCTTTTCTTAACATCTCTTTCAAAATAAAACTGAGACTACATACCTTTATCATTGGTTGATAAAGCAAAAACATCACTATTGATCAAGTCTTGCCGATTAGGATAAAAACTCTAGTACTTCTTCGATTGTAACATCAATTTATTGGGGTAGAATCTACTTCACAGACATATCACGAAATTAAACTTTCTCAAAAAAAAAACTTGATTAGATGTCTAACATTGATGGTAAAGAAACAAACAATGCAACCCTTCCCATGAAATTAATTTTAACTTTGAAAAGCCTTTATAGCCAATTACCCTCTATATAAACCAATGTCATAGGTCACACACACCACAAAAAATACCTCTAAGAAGCTTGTGGTGTCAGTTTATTCTGCCAGAAATGACGATACTGGGTTTTGTCCATGTGACCCATGAAAATTATTTCCTCCATAATTGGTTCTATTCGTTTATTTGTTTTTTGAAGCCTACAATATAGGTCTTAGTGAGGTTAGATTTCAACATGGATGAGTACACATGTTCTAAGTTTCTTAATGGAAAAATGATTACAAAGATTGAACTATGTCATAATTTTTTCCAAAAGAACTAACGATTAAGTTTTTAGCGAGGTTGGAATTTTAATTAGGCATGTATACATATGTCATCAATTTCTTAATGGAAACCCAATAACAGAGATTGAACTATGTCGTCAGCCTTGCTGAAAGAACTTAGGATTAAGTGCTTAGTGTCTTCTTCTTCATATCAACCAATGACTAAGTTCCACCTAATAGCACCCATGAAATTTCTTTCTCCCCCATTCTCTATTTCATCACCCCCGATACCTAGATCTGGTGACTGTTCCAACATTCTGGCTATTGATGTTGTCATTACAACTTCCTCCATTTTTCACCATATTCCTCCTATCTCCACCACCATTATCACCACTCTTCTTTCTCATTTCTCCATCTATTCCTCTCTTCTTGGGCCGCCCTGGCCACCCACGCTACTGTACAAGCCATTGGTTCTACTTGGACTACCACACACTGGTGCTACTTCTTCCATCCACTGAGATTACTATTGCTTCTTTGCTGCTCCTCACTCCATTGGTGTTGCTAATGTTCCTCACTCCACTGGTGCTTCTACTTCTCCTCACTCCATGGGAACAACTATTGTTGGTCATCAATGGTTATCCAATTGACCAACAACTACTGTTCTTCTCCACCAACCAGCTGACACACCCAACTCGACCACCTTGATCCAGTCAACTGCTTCACTTCATCCACTAAGGCAGTTTCATATTTTGTATTTTTAGTTGTCATTGTTGATTTTGAGTAAATGCATGTATTATGTTTAAGTCAGTAAACTCTAAATTATGTTATGATTTGCTATGAAATACATGTATTAAGTATTATGCTAGGTCACTAAGTTCTAATTGTATATCTAATTAGAATTTAAAATTATGCTTTGGAAAATGCATGAATGGTTTCTTGTTTAGTTTGTTTAAATTATTTCTAGGTTGTGTAAATAGAATATGTCGATCTTAATGTACATCTCCTCACACCTATAATATGAAAAATGATACTAAGATTATATGTATATAGATGATAATATTATCTGTTGTCCTAAAAACCCATTCAAGATCTACTCATTAGGAGTAAATATTGAATAGTCCCCAGTTTGAGACTATTTTTGAACACTTAATCTCACTTAGGATGTAAGTTTATAATGTGCATTCAATTTTCAAGATGTTTTATCATCACTTCCCTATTTGTTCTCTAAGTACATATCTAGGTTGTTATTTGCCTATATACATCACGTACTTAAGGAACTGCGGGGAAATGTTGTGGAAATATTTTTGAAAATTGAATACATGTTATACACTTAATATTGAGATTAAGTGTTCAATGGTATAGGAGACACACATTCATCATTAAACCCTAAACCTAAACATGAAATAATAAAACCCTAATCTCTAAAAACCTGATGCGATACTCATTTTCCATGTGATCATATAATACATCAATCATGGATGTCCATTTCAAATTGTTTCACTTCAAAGTTTACTATTGGTTCTTGATCAATTTATGAGATTTGTGGAGGAACATAAGAAAAAACTTGGAGATAGGTTCTATTGTCCGTGTAGGAATTGCATTACAACTTTAAAGTCAAAACTATTGATGAAATCAACATTAATGTTATGTGTGACAGGATTGTACATGGCTATACATATTGTACATAGACATAAAATTTATTACTAGTAAATAGATTGTATAGGGATGAATTGATGGTTTCTCTGGGTACTTTAGAGCATCCTGATTGTGTTAGGGCCACTGGGACAAGTGTATGTATAAGATCCTTTTTTGGAGAATCAAAGCAAAAGGGTAGATCTGTCAAGAAAAGTAGATTGTCACAAGATGAGGTAGATGCCATTGTAGAAAAGAGAGTAGAAGAGCAATGAGAAAGTTTCATGCTTCTCAGTTTCAACCTCCTTAGACAATACCTCACTCGTAATACTATTCTTACGTGGTGGACCCCCCTCAAACTGAGGTGGTTTGAAGTAATCCCATAGATCCTCCAAGAATGCCTGGTATAAGGTCTTTTATGATATAATAGTCTTCAAGTGAATGTATCATATGTTGTGTTTGGGTATATACTAACAATATATACCAAATTGTAGGCATTGAGGTCATGCCATCTTGCATTACTAGAAAGTAGCTTTTATGTTGTTTTACTGGGCGATGCTTTCCCACCCCTTCCAAGTGACATGATTCATAGTGCTCTAATGCCTGACAATGCGGTTTGTGTGACTATTAGGCTTGTCTACCTAGATTGGAAATGGATGTGGTCACCCTGGCACAACACGATAGGAGATATAAATGGTGGAGTGATTATGTGGCTCAAAGTCATAGTTATCTATGAGAATGTATGATAAATATACACTGCATTTGTATATATGATTCTTTTCTATTTGTGTATATAATTGGCAACTGAGTAACTAAGAAGGCCCTTGTCGTTCCTCCTCCAGTTTCTCCTAAACTAACTACTTGGATTACAAGTGGCCTATTCAAATTTGTATGTCCTAAGTGTATGGGGTTGGCACTATGGTTACACAATTTCAACAAAGGGTCAACGAAGATGGTCCATAACTAGGAGGATGATGTAGGTCAAGATCACAATAATAGTGTAATCTTGACATATAATGTGGATCTATTTTGTAATGTTGGTTGAATAAAACCATGTTATAACTTTGGATATGGTGAGATCTTATGGCTAAGTACCTCATTTTATATATGTGTAAATAAATCTTGAATTGTTTCCTTATATATTAAACCATATATATATATATATATATATATATATATATATGATTTGGAACTACTTATATACGGTGTGTGGATAGTTCATATTAACCAATGTGGAATTTCTAGTTCCATCATTGATTAGTTGTCTAGATAGAGACCAAACATCTGTTGTGATTACTTCTCTACCACATTTACATATTTGGATATTGAAGGAAAGAACATTATTATACCTCCTTTCAATGTTAAGTAAGTTTCTAGCACTCAACTTATAAGTTTTACTTATGAATTATATTTCATTTTGGAATTTGAGTTTTCTTTGTTTGCCTTCTTTTCACTTAGTAATAAGCATTGGAGTTGTTGGTACCATAGACACTATTTGCATATTATCTACAATCCTTTGGGTAGCAAAATAGGGAGTGGGGAACACACAATGTAAGTGCCAATAGTAGCATAAGTATTTTTTCTATCCATAAACATATATTAATGTCTGCATCATTACATGACTATTTACCAATTCAATTAAATGTATTACTTTAACTTGTATGGTATAAAAGTATTCAAACATTCAAGAAGAAAGATAGATGAAAAAAAGTATTATATTGGAAGAATGTTAATATAATTTTTTTGACTCCAATGCATATATATGCCAACTTTGCTTACTTGTATTTATTAACGTTTCATATAAATGTAAATTTATAGTTCCCTATACAAGACAAAAGTTGGGAATGTGGGTACTACTTTGATATAGTGAATGGATCTAGTTATAAAATAGGCGTCACAAGACATACATCGTATACATAAGGTAATATACATAAACTTCAATCATAAGTAAATAGTCTCATTTGATAATATAAAAATAAAATCAAACTCATGATATATGTCATTCTTTTCATAGCTATTTGACATGAAAAAGTCCTACAGAAAAGAAGAGTCAGATGAGATACGAGAAGGGTGGGAACAATCCTTCATTTAGAAAGTTAGCTTTGCATTTAATTAGAATACAATATTGAGTTTTCTAAACTTTAATGTCATTATTTTTCTATACATGTGATGATGATGGTTTTTTGAAACTTTAAATTTTAGGTTGATAAATTATTGGTGTACATGAATGATGTGTGCATATATGCATATGTGTGTGAATAAATATGAAAATAAATGAATACAATGAGAATTGCATTTGTACATGTGATGAGAATGGAATTGTATGTGTTTTTTGAATTGTGTATGTGCATGAAAATGGAATTAAGTGTTGACGAGAATGAAAATGTATGTGTATAAATGAATTGTGTGGATGTAGACTCTTGTGTGCATTGGTTATTATATGTTTTATAGGTATGCTGGCCTATTGTTAAGATGTACACAAGATGGAACTTGTTTTCCTAATGAACGACATGTTTTTCATCATATTGAATAGCCGGACAACAGGTCTACGAACCATCTATAAAGAAAACCATACTTGCGATGTCGGTTGCTATAAAAACATCAACACTGATCTACTCATTGATTTTTTATATCAAAATTGATGACATAACTATCCTTATCAATTAATAATTTAACTAATAAGGAAATACAACATCATTTTAGATAAGCCAACGACTAATTTTTTGTTGATATCCCTCTATGTCATCAGTTTCTTTGAATCAAATCGACTACATAGATCTATCTTATTAATTTCTAACTGTTGAATGATGACTAGAACCCTAGAACAATCTTATAATTGTTGCAGACATTTGTGTCATTGGTTTCGATCTTTATAGAAATGGACACTAGCTCTATTTGTTAGTTTTATCTTATCCTAGATACTCCCACGGAAGGTCCGTAGTTGTAATGTCTCCCACTTAGGTGTCGGTACAAAAGTGACGTCTTAGGTTTATAAAATTGACATGGTAGATGGTATTTGTAATTGTGATAGGTGAGCACTTTAAAAAAGGAATTTTATAGATGAAAGATCCTATTCATGCCAGTGGCTTCAAATCAATCTTTGAGTAGGAGAACCCCAAATAGACATATGTTCCACAATTCATGCATAATTCCACACAAGTGCGAGTCCCAAATAGTCCATAGTCAAGAAAGAAGGGAGAAGTCAATTCTAGAAAGTTCCAAATATTTTGGAAGCTACTAATCAACCTCCTATTATGTTACAACCTTGTTTTTTTGATTGTATGGTTGTAAATGCAATTTTTCCAAAGAAATGTACTTGTCTATAAATTGTTTGACTTATGATAAAATATATGGTATTCTTTTGCAACGTTTTTCTTGTGCATGTGTTTTCTTGGATCATATTGTATTATGGGTCCAAGATGTGAGAAGAGGGAGGAAAAGCGAAGGAAAACAAATAATGCATAAATACGAAAGGAAATTAAAATAAAGATGAAAAATATAAGAAATATGTGGAAAGATGTGTGATTGATTACAATGGATGATATTTTGAACTCCACATTATTTCTTGAGATACAAGGAATCCAAATAAAGGAAAATACGAAAGTAAGAAGGAGAAAATATGAAGAAAATATGCTTTATTAAATGATAATTTACACATGAATAAAATACTCTTTTACTATTGAATTATGAATCCAAACTTAACACTAAAGTAGATCAAGTCATTAATGAGTTTCCCTCAAATTTTGAGATTAAAAGGAGCCATGGTTTGAAAGATATGAAATTTGGGAGTTTTCATAAAGTGAGAAGGATTTCCTAAAATGTCACATTTATTTATCCTTAATTTCCAAATTTTGGTTTATGCAGGTGGCACGACAGCCGTTGGATTTGAGATCCAATGGTGGTTGTATCGTCTCCTACCTCGAATTCAATTAGGAATCTGGGAGAATTTCCTCTCCACTTTCCTCGTGACTCAGTACACGAGGGAATCTAGAAAGTGGCCCTCTATCTTCGGGTGGCCATGGGGGTTCTATCCGTACTAGGATGTGCCACCTTTCGTGGTGTGAAAAGGATTTCCCCAATCCTTGTGGAACCTGAGACCCTACCTCATATGGGGGGGGGGGTAAAGTGCAACACCAACAAACCCACAACCAATTCTCACGATACCGGAACATGTAAGTGAACGTTTTGGTGCCTTCAGTTTGAAGTTTCACCCTGACCTATACCCTCATCGAAGAGAATATTCTGCCGGTGCTTGTGCGACATCGTCCCAGTGGTAGAAGGAAGAGGAAGAAGCAATTGGCGTGTGCTTCAAGTTCGGGAGGATGAGACAGAGCTTCAGGCAGCCTTGGATTGTGCACATGTGCATCAACAAGCAAAGTCAACTAATGAGTTGACTAGCTACTGATGTGAAGGAGAACGGGAGGCTGAAGACGATCGAAGGAGAAATTACCTCCCTACCCACACATCCATGTTGAAAATGTCAGCCCTTTTCAGTAATTTTGTGCCTTCTCTTTGTTTTGCGAGCAAGTAGTCTCGTGGAACCAGGTATCCAGGTGGCGCGAGTCAATTGGCTAGAGCCTGGACCTGTTGGCTCAATTTAATAAACTCGATATACACACATGGCTGTCCCTGGTTGGTTGAAAAGGGTTTTTCTTGTAAAAAATGTAAATAATTAAAGAAATATCAGATGATGATAAATTATTATGAAAGTTGATCAGAAAAATATGTAGAATCCAATGAAAATGGAGTTGAAGCCTGATATTGCTTTTAATTTAAAAAGTACATAAAGTTATAACTTTTAATGCATTAAACTATGATAAAAGCCTAATTTGAGATGAAATAAAATTTAATTTCTGTTTTGGGTTATTTTGAGTAATATTAACCTATTGAGAGTAAAAGGAAGAGTTAAATCTAAAAAAGATGATATTATGCTTGTTTTAGGGATTTATACACATAATTATGCATTAATGGGCTTAGAAACCCTAATTTAGGAACATGTGTGTTTTAATGGTTTTAATAGGAAAATGTAAACATACACTAGAGATATAATGATCTTCAACTTGGTTTGAGATTAAAGAACCCTTAATGAAGATAATAGGAATAGTTAGGGTTTTTGTAAATAAGGAACATGTTTTAGGGTTTTTAGCCTAAAAAGGGTAAAGTTTAATAAATCAACCTAATAAACCCTAATGAACCCTAAGGAGACTTGGACGCCTTAGAAAGTATCCTCATACTCATTAGGAAGTTGTTTAAAATATGATATTGACATTAGGTAAACTATATGTTTTAGGAACTAAGGGTTGCTTGCATTAGGTGCTTGCTTGGATATCTTGTTGATTTTGGATTCTGTTACTCAAGAACAGGTATGTGGTTATGCTTATGGTTAAGTCGCTCTAGTTTCACGGTGATTTATGATGTTTTATCGATTTCTTGGAAATAATTGCTTGGTTGACTTTTATTTCATGCAACTATAAAGTGACTATGACTATCACCATAAGTATATGTGCATGACTAGCTCAGATCCTAGTCCTCCTCTGTAGCTTTGATGATGATGAGATGGATGACCTAGTATATGGTCTACCCTTGGGGTAGGATCATTAGGTAATCTGTAGTTGATGTGTTGGTCTACCATTGGGTAGGACCAAATGACTACACAACCCTATGTAATGATCTACTTATAAGGTAGGATCATGGGGGTTAGTTGAGATCTACCATATGAGACAGATAGTATCCATATCCACTGCATTGATAGCACAAAGGCAAGGATATGTAGGGATTGAGTGGTCATGTTTAACACGTAAAGTTTGTTTTGTTATATCATAATTTGCTTGCAATATGTTGTTATAATTAGATGAAATATTTTGTTCCCCACATACCAGTATAATTCATTATACTGACCGCCATTTTGTTTGTCAACATTTTAGGTTTATCAGAAACTGGATATTCCTTTAAAGTGACATTGATGGAATAAAGCTTAATAAAGAATAAGAGGATTGTAGATAGATAGATCTTATTTGGGTAAGGTAACTCAATTCCTATATTTTGTAAGGTATGAGAAAAGAAAAATTTCTATCCTATTTTTAGCTTAGTAGTGGTAGAATTTACTAATTATTTTTTATTATTTGCAAAACCGCATGATCTCATTTTTGGATAAAGGCACTAGCCTCTTGGTCTCCCTTAATTGGGGGTTACCGAGGGGTGGGACCATTACATTTGGTATCAAAGTGTGGTTTTCCATTTAATCTCTTATAATTATTAAATTTTACACTCTTTAGAGCCCAAGGGAGTTATTAGATGATTTTTCTATGATGGAACTGTCTAGAAAAGGATCACGATCTAGGGGCTGGAAATATTTTCCTCCGCTCTGCTAGTCAGTCTAGGAGGACTCCCGGATTATGTGCGACTACTTGGCCAAAATATGAGGAATTCACTCGAAATAAGATACCTCTAGGTCTTCTCATCTATTTTTGTCTCTTCTTTACCTCTTATTTCTGGAGAAATATTAAGAGATTAGGGTTTTCTCTATCTCTACCACCTCCTATGTTTGGGAATTCAAAGTGCTAAGGATTAAGGAATCCTCCACCAAATAATAAAATACATGTAAATAAAAGGACATGAACGTAAGTTAAAGCTTATATATCTTCCAAGTTATAAATATGTTGTTAAAAGATTTTTAGCTTGTGTGAAACAACATGGCCTATTTGAAGACCGTAGCTATTCCCTTCAAGACCACTGAGAACCCTACTGGGGGTAGGCCTCCTAATAAGAGGAGGGGATCTTTCGAGAAGAGGAAGAGGGACCATGGTGAAGAGTCCTCAAAGAAGAGAAAAAGACCCGAGGGAGCCTTCAAGGAAGGCTCAGGCCCTAAGCCGGTTCCCTTCAATAACCCAGAGATGGACCATGAAGAGGAACCTATGTTCAAAGATGAAGTCGAGCCTGAGGAGAACCTAACTGGTGGCCCAAGACCTACAGTGGTAGTCCAAACCCCTGATGCCCTATGGATGGAACAACAGAAGAAGCTAATCGAGGCCATTAGTGCCCTCGCCCTCAGGGATATAGCCAGAGATGAAAATGGTGAACCACTTCCCATTCATCCCCAACTTGGAGTCACCATCCTAGACTTCGTCAAGCTAAAAATTTAGAAATTTTGGGGAGAGGATAAGACCAAAGTGGTCAACAAAGTATATGCTTGGCTGTTAGCGATTGAGAATGGTTTCTGCATGCTAGAGGTGCAGCCGAATAAGAAGGTCCCGTTTGCTGCTCACCTCTTGGAAGGAGAAACCAAGATCTGGTGGGAGAACCACATCATGGGTCGAGATCTAAATGCAGACCCAATGGCATGGACCAACTTTAGGACTATCTTCATAGCCAGATACATTCCCACCTCAGCTAAGAAGGATAATGAAAAGGAGTTCATCAACTTGATCCAAGGTAGCCTATCTGTCGTAGACTTTGGCTGCAAGTTTTGCATCTAGGAGCGTTTTGGGCACATGATGACTGAGGAAAGATGGGTGGATCATTTTGTAGAGTGTATTCACCCTACCATCAAGCCTCATGTGATGGTAAGCAAACCAACAACCTTCACTGAAGCCTACAACACCGCCCAGGACATGGAGAGAATGATGATGCCTTCTCAAAACCTATCCAAAGAATATTTGGGTTTCACTGAAGGTACCCATGTCCAGAAGAATGATCACAAAAAAGGACAAGGACACAATCAGTACAAGGGAAAGAATGGAGGTAAAGGAAAACACCACCATGAGAACAACTGACCCAGGTGTCCCACCTGCGGAAAATGACATTCAGGCGAGTGCTTATACAAGAAGAGGGTGTGCTATTGTTGCCAGCAAGAGGGACACCTTCAAGCCAACTGCCCTCTGCCAGACCCAAAGGGCCCAGGCCCTATAACAGCCCAACCTGTAGCGTCCCAACCTGTAGCCACAACCCCACCTACTGGAGAATGAAGACAAGCTCAAGTTTTTGCTATTGACAACGAGGAGGCTCAAGCTAATGCTAATTGGTTGATAGAGGGTAATAACCCTTAAAGTTTTCTTTTATGTTTTAAGATAAACATGTAGTAGTCTAATGTATGATGAAAAACATTGTATGCATGCTTGAAGTCATGGGACACAATGTAAAAGCTTTATATGACTCTAGATCTACTAATAGTTTTATTTCGAGGAATCTCACAACTATGCTTTATTTGGATATCAAGGATTTAGGATATATTTTAGATGTCACAACCCCAAGTGGTCAGATCTTTACCTCCCTCTTGAAAACTCCTGTGATACCTGTTAAGTATCAAGATCATGAGTTCCCTACATATTTTATCCTCCATGACATGAATGACTTTGATGTGATCATTGGTATGGATTGGCTCTACACCTTTAGGGCAAATATCGATTGTTGGGAAAAGAAGGTAATCATAAAAAGACTAGGTCACCCACTATTCTCCATTAGGGGTAGGAAGGACGCTACCACCAGCCTATATGTGTCAGCCTTGAAGGCAGAATGGATGATAACCAAAGGTTGTCAAACTTTCCTAGTAGTTGTTACTGAGACAGAGCCTAAGGTGCAACCCTTGGAGGAAATAGAGGTAGTCAGGGACTATGCAGATGTATTCCTAGATGATTTGCCTGGGATCCCTCCTGAGAGAGAGGTAGACTTTTCGATAGAGATAGCTCTAAGTACAAACCCTATTTTGAGATCACTTTATAGGATGGCCCTGACTAAGTTGCTCGAGTTGAAGAAACAACTGTAGGAATTGCTAGATAAGGGTTTTATCTGACCTAGCACATCACCATGGGGAGCACTAGTTATCTTTGTAAAGAAGAAGGATGGGTTGCTCAGAATGTGCATAGGCCACCATTAAGAAAAAATACCCTTTACCCCATATAGATGACCTATTTGACCAGTTGAAGTCATCTTGATTCCTTTCAAAGATTGACCTGAGGTCAGGGTATCACCAGTTGCGAGTTAAGAGTGAGGACATACTGAAAACCACTTTTAGAACCTGTTATGGCCACTATGAGTTTGTGATTATGCCTTTTGGGTTGTCTAATGCCCCGAGTGAGTTTATGAACCTCATGAACAGTGTGTTCCAACCCTTCCTTGACTCATTTGTCATAATGTTCATAGATGACATCTTGGTTTTTTTCGACAACCTAGAGCAACACCGAGACCACCTAGGTAGAGTCTTTGATATTTTGAGAAAGTAGAAGTTCTATGGGAAATTTTAGAAGTGCAGGTTTTGGATAGACCATGTCATGTTCCTTGGACACATCATATCTGGAGGGACCATCTCAGTGGATCCAGCTAAAGTGTCATCCATTCGAGATTAACCAGCAGTGAAAAATCCTTCAGAGATCCATATCTTTCTGGGATTGGCTGGATATTATCGGTGCTTCATAAAGGATTTCTTAAAGACTGCTTTGCCTCTTACCAAGCTCACCCGAAAAGACGAGAAGTTTGTATGGTCAGACCTATGTGAAGCACGATTCCAAGGGTTAAAGGAGAAGTTGACTATAGATCTAGTGTTGACTCTACCGTTCAGTAACGAGGGGTTTATAATCTTCACCGATGCGTCAAAGATGGGACTTGGATGTGTGCTAGAGAAAAACAAGCATGTTGTTGCCTATGCCTCCAGACAACTCAACCCCAATGAAGTGAATTATCCAATACATGATTTTGGGTTGGCTACAATTATACATGCCTTGAAGATTTGGCGACACTATCTATATGGAGCCACCTTGAAATCTTTACCGACCACAAGAGCCTGAAGTATCTCCTAACTCAGAAGGACCTAAATCTGAGACAACGATGGTGGGTGGAATATATAAAAGACTATGATTTCATCATTTCCTATCACCCTAGAAAGGCAAATGTTGTGGCTGATGCTCTTATCCAGAAATAGCTCAAGTGTGCAACTATCTTGTCTAGCTAGTGGAGGAAGCTAGAAGATCTTGTGGAATGGACTCCACAACTGTTAGAAGACCGAGTCTGTTTGGCTAATAATACAGATTAAAACAGACCTGTTGACCGAGTTGGTAGCTGCCCAGTTAGCCAACCCAAAGATTGACAAGATGAAAGGTTTGTTGGAGAAACCTCAGACCCATCTCTCAGTAGGAGTAGATGGAGGAATCCATTACAAGAGTCATATTTGGGTTTCTGAAGATTCACTATTGAAGTATTGTATCTAGTAAGAAGCTCATGGTTCGAAGTACATGGTACACCCTGGCACTACCAAAATGTTTAAGGATCTGCAACGGTACTTTTGGTGGTCCAGAATGAAAAGAGATATAGCGGCATATGTGGCTAGTTGTCTCACATGTCAGATAGTGAAGGCTGAACACCAGTGACCCGGAGGACTGCTATAATTGATTGAGATTCCTGAGTGAAAATAAGAATAGATCACCATGGACTTTCTGGTCGGTCTTCCCAAGACCATGAGAGGTCATGACACAATATGGGTTGTGGTAGATCACCTTACCAAGTCGGTGTATTTCATTGCCTTAAAGACCACTGCTAGAGTGACTGACTTAGATGAACTGTACATCTGAGAGATTGTACAACTACATGGTGTTTCGAGTTCAATCATTTCTGATCATGTTCTGAAGTTCACTTCCAAGCTGTCGAAGTAGGTATAAGAGGAACTCGGTACTAGACTAAAGTTCAGTACAACATATCACCTCCAGACTGATGGATAGTCAGAGAGGACAATCTAGACTTTAGAGGATTTGTTGAGAGCTTGTGTGCTCGATTGGGGTGGATCGTGGGAGTGGTACCTACCCCTCACTGAGTTTTTTTACAATAACAACTACCAAGCTAGTATCGCGATACCATCGTATGAAGCTATCTATGGAAGGTTGTGTCGGTCGCCATTTCACTGGGATAATGTGGGTGAAAGGACCTTGTTGAGGTCAGATGAGCTCCAGGTGTATGCGGATAAAGTCGCTTTGATCAAGCAAAGGCTGAAGAGAGCCCATGATTAACATAAGTCGTACGCAGATGCGAAGTAGAATGAGTTGCAGTTCATCATGGGAGAGCATGTGTTTTTGAAAATCCGACCCCTCCAAGCTATAGCTAAGAATAGAGGAAAGCTAAGTCCCTGATACGTGGGTCCATTTGAGATTTTAGAACGGATTGGTGAAGCTACTTATCATTTGGCCCCTTAGTATAGTACGATGCATGATGTTTTCCATGTGTCTAATCTGAAGCGCTATGTGAACGACCCAAGCCATGTGCTGAGCATTGAACCTATTGAGCTCCAAGGGAGACTGACATATCCTGAGTCACCTGTGAGGGTATTGGATACCAAGGTGAAAGATATCAGTAAATAAAAAGATAGAGATGGTAAAGGTTCTTTGGAAGCACCATGGAGAGGATGAAGCCACATGGGAGCTGAAGATGGACATGGAAAAGGCATACCATGAATTGTTTGTTTGATTGGCTGAATTTTATGGGTAAAAGTTCTATAAGCAGGGGAGGTTGTTACAACCTTGATTTTTTTGCTTGTATGGTTGTAAATGCAATTTTTCAACCTTGATTTTTTTGCTTGTATGGTTGTAAATGCAATTTTTCCAAAGAAATTTACTTGTCTGTAAATTGTATGACTTATGATAAATATATGGGTTTCTTTTGCAACTTTTTCCTTGTGCATTTGTTTTCGTGGGTCCTATTGTATTAGTGGGTCCAAGATGGGAAAAGAGGAAGGAAAAGTTGAAGGAAAACAAATAATGCATAAATAAGAAAGGAAACTGAAATAAAGATGAAAAATATAAGAAATATGTGGAAATATGTGTGATTGATTACAATGGATGATATTCAAACTCCACATGGTTTCTTGAGATACAAGGAATCTAAATAAAAGAAAATAAGAAAGTAATAAAGAGAAAATATTAAGAAATTGTGCTTTATTAAATGATAACTTGCACATGAAGAAAAGACTCATTTACTTTCGAATAATGACTCAAACTTGGCACACAAGTAGATTAAGTCATTAATGAGTATCCCTCAAAATGTGAGATTAAAAGGAGCCACGATTTAAGAGTTATGAATTTTGGGAGATTTCATAAAGTGAGAAGGATTTCCTAAAATGTCACGTTTATTTATCCTTAATTTCCAAATTTTGGTTTATGCGGGTGGCATGAAAACTGTTGGATCTGAGATCTAATGGTGGCTGTATCGTCGCCTACCCCGAGTTCGATTGGGAAACTGGGAGAATTTCCTCTCCACTTTCCTCGCGAATCAGTAC